>LPNX010303088.1:505343-585113 GCA_001517045.1 Pseudotsuga menziesii
TAATGTCTCACAAATGGGTGGAATGATGAGAAGGCTCCACTAGACTCTAGACAAGCAACTTTTTAGCAATTTATTTGCACAACAATATACACTAGTTAACCTTTAGAGGCATGTGCCCTGGTAAACCCTCTGGGCTTCTAGAAAATGACAAAGACATGACCTTTGGGGGCTAGTCTCACCCTGTTGCCTTATGGGGGGAAATGAGTCATACATTATATAAAGAATGAGTACTCATCCTCTAGCCATCAACTTTATTTGAACATATTCATTTTTACTAACTTACCATCCTCCAAGAGTAGGTGCACTGGAAAGCCTTTTGGGCTCCAGAAAATGACTAAGGCTTAGCCTTGACAGGTTTGCCTCACCCTGATACCCTGTGGGGGTAAATGAGCCTTATAGCATATAATGGATGAGTGCTCATCTCTTGGCCACTGGCTCGTTTTTCTTTTGTTTGTAGTGGTGTTTAAAGACACTTTTTCTTTGCTGGAAAGGCATCCATTTAGAATAATTTTAAGTTTCGATGCCTTAATGTCTAAAGACACTTTTTGGTAAGACTACTTGTGTGCAAGACCTGGAGCAAGACCATCCATGTGACAAACATCAGATAAACCAACACCAAGACACAAATTTAAACATGGAGTCCTATTCCAACATAGAGGTGAAGGTGGGGGAAATCCTAGATGCCACTAGTCAAGTTACAAGTCAAGGTTAATCAATCAACAAGGGAAGGCAACGGATGGACGGAGACAGTGGAGATGGTGCAGAGACTAGCAAGCTATGTCCCTAAAGGGAAATGGCCAAATCCATACTAGGAGGAGGGCAAGGCCAATGAGTATACAAAATAATCTCTCGGACATAACAGTTAGATCATTTATACTTTAGATTCCAAATAAACCAAGATAAACTATTGCCAACATATAATCAACATCAACCAAGTCTCACTGCTAAAATAGACAACGGAGCAACATCAAAATCAATATGCATAAACCATAATATCATCTGGGTCATATACCTTCACTCGATCTGAAACAAATTTGAAGATCACTAAAACAACTGCTACTGCTACATATGATGGGCACTGTAACAATCTCTGCTCCGGATCATGGCTTAGTCATCGAATCTAGGGTCATGAGGTTTAGTCCTGGCATAGAACAGGTCAATCAGGATACTTTGGATCTACTATAAGTGGGAGATCATCAACCGGTGGCTCATCATCTGCTGATCTCATAGTAAAGGATTGGCTCAAATAACTGATCAGTATAGCTCACGAACAAAAGTAGCCCAACTACTATATGTGTGACAACATTTGGCTCCAACTGGGACAGGTGCTCTAAGGGAGAGAGCGCATGAGAACCACAAATATCTCTAGTATGCAGCAACGGTCATCCAATCATCAAATATGCACCCGACCTACTGCTCCATCTTGAATAAAACCTATTTCTACGCATGATGGAAACAACAATACCAGCAGTACATGCAACATAAAATAAAATAAAATGCTAGAAATAAAATACCGAAAAGTAAATGCTAAAAGATCAATGCGGAAAGTAAAGTGTTGAAATAAAACATGTAACCTAAGAACTGCACTGTTAGGCAGTTGCAGAGTCTATTAAGGAGGACTCAATCAAAAGACAGAACAAGGGCTAGACTCAATGGCATAGAAGACTCAAACTGACAACAAAAAAGACTCAAAGACTCAGGACCATGCAACACTAAGGACTCAACCCTACTGCTCAAAGGAGCTTATTCAACTGCCTACCTATCAGACAAGTGCTAAGTAAAATCATAGATCCAATGTAACCATCCGCTGAACAAATCAATTTGTCTTTCTCTACAGTTAATGATACAACAAGTAAAAGATGGCTTGGAAGTAATGTGAATGAAAATTGAAGCCATTCTAACTTGTTGTTTGAAGATGAGAGAAAGACATGGATAAGGATAAATGAAATCATGCCAGGGATGAGATTGACTATTGCAAACGTCTTCATCATGCCAGGGATGAGATTGACTATTGCAAACTTCTTCCATCCATAAACCGATAGGATCATAAAACTTATGCAAGTTTAAATTTGATGAAAGAAAAGAATATAACACATGATTTATCCCTCCTATGCTATCATTGTTTCCCTCATCTTTATGATTAGCACAATCAATTATATTCACGTTATGATCAATCCTGAAACAAGATGGGGATAAATTAGAGATTAATAAACCAAAAATTGACATTAACCTCATTTGTTTAAAGATTGAAAAGATATGGAATTGATCTTTGTAGAGCTTTTCAATCACCCAATCAAAGGAATTAGCAAAATTGAAAGCATTATGCACCAAGAATGACTGAAAAAAGAAATGAAATGTTTTACCATTGACCACTTGGCACTCTCGAGACTCTTTACCGAAAATTTCACAAGTTAAAATTTGATTGGAACATGAACCCATACAAGAGGACTTAAAAAGCTGGGATGGGAGGGTGGATTGAAAATATTGAAAACAAATATTTTCTCCTAGATAGCCTAGACTAATTGATCTTTGAATTTGATAGGAAGGAATGTTTTAAATCAGTGTCTCTCTTGATTCCAAAAATGATCTGAAGCTTTGGAGCAAAATCAAAATTTGCTCCGTGGAAATAAGGATTACCCAAGCAAAGGATTGATTTGTCATGATCTAGGATTGAATGAGGGATACTATCAAAATCATCCTTTGAGAGCTCTTCGTAATTGATTAAGGAACTTGAAAGGTTTGTTACCCACCGAATGTGCACATCGTCAGCCAGAAATCTTTCGAACGACCGTCTCCTGACAAAAAGGAGAAATGCAGCCTTGGGGGCAAGCAAAGAGTCAGGTGTTGTCACCTGATCTTGACTCCTCTATTTAGGCAAAATTCCCAACGAAAGCCAAGGGGGGTAGTCCCTATGGAAAGTTACTAAGGTTATTAGGATTATCCAATTAGTTGATGGTTTGTTTATTAAGTTTTGGGAGTTTTAAAAGTGGCGTTTCAAGATATAACTACAACAATAGTTTGAAAGAGTCCTTTTAACAGCATGAATTAAGAATCACTATAAAATATATAAAAGAAGCACGACACTTGATATTGATAATAAGCAAATGATAATTGCTGAGAAAGGGAAATGTTGTGCAAGTGTATCTTGGTAAATTTTAAATTATTAGATTGTGAATCTTGGTCAGGGAAAAAAGGGAAACTATCGACATACTGTGAAGGTACAGAGAGGAATGTTCAGAAATTAGGCTTTGGTGGCTTCGTACAAGGACATGTTGGTTGCCAAAGTCACAAGAGCGTGTTCAACACTACACCATCTAGGGATGTAGTCTAACGGTGCCCCCAAGATCTAAGTACAGTTGTTCCAGCTTCCCCATGCAGAATTTTCCCACACAAAGTCTAAGCGAGAAGCGTCGGATTTTCACTTATCTTTCAAGTAGTTAATTTTATTACGTGACTGATTAAGTTAAATGTGAAGTGTTAAAAAGTGCTTCCACTATTTCTGAGTATCCCAAACAAGGGTAAAGCATACGTAGTGGTAGTGAAATAGGTTTATTCCAAATTTGAACAAGTAACCATTGACTCTTCGACAGAGAGTGCTCTTGACTTGTTTTTCAGCGAAGTTCAAGAGACTTTTGGTTCATTTTATTAAACAAGTTAAAACATGAAAAATAAAACAATACTTATGAAAAAATATATGATGGCCAAACTTATGCGTCACTTTTCTGATCAATCTCCACTAATTGGCAAAGCCTTTGGGTGGAGATGAGAGCATAATTCGTGGCGATGAAGAGTGGTTTTATTTCTAAACTATTTTTTCAATAATGAAAATGGATTAAACTACGAAATATGAATGAAATTATACACCCTGCACTTAAGAAGTGAGTGTGTGAATCAAAGGAGTTAGAAAAATGCAAACTCACGAAAATGACAAAAAACTCAAATCCCCCCAAGGGGAATGGGATGTGGGTGTTGGTTACCCCACTGCTCTCGTTTAGATCTTTTACAATTTGTATGCTGAAAATGAAGTGCTTCTTAGTCCATTAAATTTGGATCTAAGAGCTTACAATAGTGTACAAAGGTATTACAACAAAATGGGTGTCCACCGGATTGTTCTAAGCCTTCTTTGATGGTCTTGGTCACTCCAAATCTTCACTTTTATGCGCAGGCCTGCTAAAAACCAGCAAGCTAAAAGTGTTAGAAGATGATGGGAAATACAATAAAAAAATTGAAAATTTGTACTTAGAAAAATTTGGCGAAATTTACTGAGTGTAAGCACAATTTCCTAGCTTAGATCTAATGAATGATACATTAGAGGAAATTTCAACTCAAAATGGGCCTTTTAACTCTAATTCAAATTCCATGTCATCATGTGTTAGCCAATGAAATTGCTTTAAATTTGAAATACCGTATAGGTCTTAAACAATTTTTTAATATAAATTTGGGGATAGGTATCATAAAAAAACTACTTTTTTTGTTCATATTTTCGACATATATCCCTGTGTTTTTACTCAAATTTCGATCGGGAGATCTCATTGGATGCAAAATACGAGTACCCACTTGGAATACTTTTGACGCACCCCACTACCCCAGAGATATTTTTCAGGTATAAGGTATTTCTTGGGGTAGCGGGGTGCGTCAAAAGTATGCCGAGTGGGTACTCGTTGGATGCGGAATTTAATTCCGCATCCAACAATCTCTCCCGATCGAAATTTGAGTAAAAACACTAAAAAGTATTTCTTGGAGTAGCAAGGTGCGTCAAAAGTATGCTGAGTGGATACTCGTTGGATGCGGAATTTAATTCCGCATCCAACGATCTCTCCTGATTGAAATTTGAGTAAAAACACAGGGAGATATGTAAAAAATACAAACAAAAAAGTAGTTTTTTTTTCTTTTCTTTCTCCAAAATTAATAAATATTATTTTATTAATTTTCCTCAGGAGGCTCATTTTGAGTTGAAATTTCCTCTAATGAGTTTTTTTTAAAAACAAATCAGATCTAACTAATCAACAATGCTTAAAGAATGATAGATCCAAATACTAAGCATGAAAGAATAGATCTACTTCTTAAGCATAATCAAAACATAGTAACCAGGAAAGAGAGAGAGTTTGGGTTTAAAGAGATAGATGGAAAAACTCAAGCCCTTGCTTGATTTTTCGTTGATAGCTTTTGAAGTTCCTGCAACCAAGGTTAGATTAATCTTGTAAAGATGTCAAAGGGAATAGAAGAGACAGTCGAGTTCAAATCCTCCTTTGAATCTGTGACCTGCAAAACTATGAGAGAGTCCTTGCACAATAATATTAAATCTAGTGTGTATGAAAACAAGAAACAAAAAGAACCTCAATACAGCTTGAGTATAGTTGGTTACTTTCCTACCTCTTGAAAGCAAAGCACAGGTAAACAAATTAACAACAGTAAATGTTTATCCTATGTGTTTCAGAATAACCCTCTAAGCTAGATCCATCAACAATATTAGCAAAGAAAATCAAAGCTTTTACAATATCACCTCATTTATTTGGCATTCATCCAATGGCACAAGGTAGACCTCCAAAGTCTTCAATCTTATTATCAAAATCTCAGCAGAATTACAATAGGTAGAGGGTCCTTCCATCCATCCAGAATGAGGAGGAAGACCTCTTATTTATACAAAAAGACAAGAGCTACCCTAACCCCAGCATAGGCATGAGGAAGAGGGCGCAACCTTCAGAGAACTGGAGCTCCGATACACTAATGTGGAATCGAACTGTGGTTTAGGAGTTATGATAGGGGGTAAGGTGGCCTCCACCTGGGCAAGGCGCCCACCTTCCTCCTTGGATTTATCACCCAACCATACAAAAGAAGCCACAAAGAGGAATTTGCCCACATGACTGAAGGAGGCGCAAATCCCAAGAGATAGTTGACTGTAGCACCCAGATACTGACTTAAATTAGTTTGGTGATGATTGAAATCTTCTCCGATACTGATTGCCATGTCATTCAGCCCTTTACTTTATTCAATTTGGTTTATTTTGAGAGTTTTTTATTTATCTCCATTTAATAAAATCATGATCATTTTAATTAAATATTCCTCATTTGTTGATTTTGAGGAAATATTCAATTAAGTGAAAAATAATCATCTGAAACTTAGGATAAGTGTGTCTAGGGGTTAAATGAATGTTTTGGCTTAGAAAACAAGTCTTTATTTGTCAAAATCCACCCCCAAACCATTAATTATTACATTTTGAAAATTTTCAATTAAACCATAGGAAAAATGGTTTAATTAATTGAAATTTTAAATTTTTTTCAAAAGTAAAAAATAAAAAATCCAGGGACGTCCAGTAAAAAAAAAATTTAGCCATTTTTTTAACACATCCCGGGACTTAGGAAATGACCATAGAACATACCAATAGTGTCTAGTAGGTTCATATTTTAATGTTGGACTCTAATAACCCCTCAAGGCCTAACCACCAATTCGGGCATTCCAGCTTTGGAGGTAGTAGGAAAAAACTCATCGATTATTACTCAGCGAAAGGAAAATAAATAATCGACAAGGGAAAAACTCCTTGGAATACCCTATTTGATTGTTAAGTCTAAGGGAACTGAGCCACTCAAGACCCCCCTACTAGCACACTTTATTACAACCTCATGGGGCATGGTCATTTCGACAAAAAATAAAAAAGGCTAGCCAAAACTGTCTAACTCTAGAACACAATGAACTTTTGAACTCTGGAAACGAACATGCATCATGTTCAATAACTGGCGTTTCAATAGGAAGTTCAACTATTGTACAAAATAGTTGGTAACAAGGGTAAACAAAGAGCACTCCTAGTTATGTTGACTCACCACCAAACTATCACCATGTGATTGTTTTTCAATAGGTTTACACTTAATTTGACTCTCAATCACATAATGATCATTGGACACATCTTGACTATCCTCGTCCTTTTCTTTAATGACATCATTAGAAGCCGAATCAACCCTACGATCATTTAAACATTGATATGAATGGTTGTCAACCAAGCAACGATTATGGACTTGTTCCTCAAAAGGATCTTCGATAGACTCAAAGATAGGATTCTCAACTTCAGATTTTCTTTATGATGATCAATGAGCTCCCCTTCATGAGTCAGATCCAGCTCTGTCCCTTCTTCAGGTAACGATGACAAAGTATCTCGTATGATTCGATTAATGTCATGTTCAATTCATTTTGAGATCTATCGTGGTTACTCCTAAGATACTTTGTGACATTTTTATTGATTAATGGCTCACTCATAAACTTAATCACAGGCACACTCACCATTAGTTTAGGGGAGGACAAATCGAATTGATAAGGACAATCATTACTTATATCATTGTCACTATCTCGATCATCTTCATCAAATTGATCCTCAACATCACAATCATTTCTTGACTGAGGCTTTGAAGGTTCATCAATGTTCTCCCCCTATTCTTTTTTAACAAATCAGTAAGCATATCATAACCAGTGATGGTTCATGGTGCTAAATGACCAAACCATAATCGGGCATCCCCATCTAACGATTCACCAAGGGCCAGCATGTACAAAATGACAATTGAAGAACTCCTTGAAGATGAAAGGATTTGACCAGAAGACAATGCAGGACGCCTTAGCAATCTCCTCCAACCAATTCGTTACCCTACAAAATATTAGTATGCCTACCACAAAAAAAATATTTGTTTGCCTGCAAGATCCAATAAAATGTCTAAGCAAGAGGCATAACAATCACGTCCAAATACATTCACAAAGATTCCAAGAGTTTCTGCAAAAAATTTATTGTATTCAATATTCACAGAGTCAAAAGTCCCTTTACAAATGAGAGAGCATCTCAATATATAGATCTTTCAAGTACATAAAACCTCGATCCAAAAAGATCAAGGGTCAAGCTCAAAAGATAATATCATCTTAATCTACGGCTAAGATTAGCTGGATACATCATACATGGATCAACTCAAAAATAGAAGGGGGTGCATCACTAAAATTGCCCAATGAGGGGGCGCACCACATAAAAAACTGACAAGTGACCACAAGCTAGCACATGGTGGGGGATAGGAGGTTATAACATCCTTCACTAGCATGGCCCCATGGCACAACAAAAGGTGTGGTGATCAAATATACTAAGGAGTGATAAAAATCACTAGGACGTCTCCCTCGAAATACATCAAAATGCTCTCAAACTGAAGAAGTCAAGGACGTGTGGACCCCATGTGAAGTGAAGATGATGTTGGATGATGAAGGTGACTCAGACACTATGCCTCAGACCCATTCCATGCCATTTCTTTGCTTCATTAGCCCAAATCGAATTCATTATTAGCCATTTTTTATCATCAAAATGCTGCCTTGGGAACATAAAACTGCCAGTATCTCACCGAGAACCAAAACCTGAAGTCAAATGACTGCACGGATGTGTCTGGCACCATAGCAGTATGGTACAATTAACTAGCTTCACCCCTAGATTTCCTCTAGCACTCTACGAGATCTCACTGTTCTCTACACTACGTTTTATTTTTAATTTCCCAAGGCAAATCTGCTGCAGAAGTTTAAAAGACCGATATCTCTCCTATAACAACCCGAAACGGAAAACCAACTGCATCAATGGACTCATAATGTCCAAATCAACTAGGAATGAGTACTCATACACAATATTCCATCATAAACATACATCATCCATGTCAGAACCATAAAAATAATAAAGCCTGTAAATGCTGATAATCATAAAAATAATACAAGCCATCATGGATAATCACCATATGAAGCATGAATATGTCTAATGGACACCTGTGGACCATACATAATCATCATCCATAACCATCGGTCTAAAACTCATCCCGGACCTTGCTCCTGACTTTGGTCAAAACTGGGTTGACCAGGTCAAGACTGTTCAAATGATGACCCCTAGGTTCTCTTCACTCTAGTTTCTTGTGTACTCAACTCAAGGGTCATAGTAAAGATCCTCATAGAGCTTGTTTCTTAGCTTGGATGTGAATCATAAACATGTTGTTAGAGTTGAATGGGCTCTTTTTAGATCAGCTCATCCACTTGTGAGACACCACCATCCTCTATTGTTCATCTATCATATTATGTCATTGTGGTCGTGTGTAATTGTCATCACTCTGAGAGATTATATGGTCAAAGTCCGCTAAAAGTCATCTCCCTTTAACTTGGCCTTGTTTTCCACCCTCACCCAACACTAGCACACTATTTAAACTTTGTAAGCATGGCATGCACAAGAGACTTCCAAAAGGTTCTAAGATCTTTCAAAGGCACATGTATATCTTACTTATTATTATTGTTGTTGTCCCATGATTATGAATAACATGATTTAAATTGGGTTTTGATATACACCATTGGAGCATTTCTTACCTTGGATGCATGCAGGATCATAATGGTACAGTATCTCCCCTTCAGTTTGGGTACTTTGACCTGCCCGACCCAGTTGACCAAATCAAACACGGTTCCCAAGGAAGTGACTCAAAAAACAACAATCCTTGTATTTGTTCCAGACATGCCCATGACCAATACTGTGGTCTTAGTTTTCAGAGTTTGGCCCTAGATCTCATGGTCAGTGATTATTATCACTTTATTATTGGAAATCATTGAAGAAATCGGTTTGGCTTGTGTAGTCAAAGAAATGGCAAAAGAATTTCTCTAAATGATTTATTATGGCTCTCCAGACATGTTTGCATCAGTTTCAATCATTTGATGTTCCAGATTGTTTTCTTGGCTCTCTTATGGAGGACGTTCTCCATAGGGCGAAATTTGTCAAAATAGCCAAAATAAAAGTGGGTAAATCAAGTTGTATCTTTAGAAATATGTATGGGGGACCCCCTAATGAACCTCCCATGTCTCCCAAGTGTCAAACTTGCAAAAATAACGATTTATCATGTTGTAGAAATGGGCTTTATGAGGTAAAGTCGTCCCCCCCCCTTGACTTAGTCATGTTGATCCATGTATTGATCCGTGTAAAAGTGATCTCTACCATTGATGATGTTTTAATCTCAACCGTTGGATGAAAAAGTAAGTTAGGGTTTGTGTCTTGTTGTCCGCTGATTGCACACCAGCAGCAGAAATCTTCTGAACGTTGTCTCCTCACTTAAGAAAGTAGGAGAGGTGTGACCTTGGGGGCAAGCACAGAGCCAGGTACTGTCACCTACTCCTAGCTCCTCCGTTTAGGCTAACTCCTAACGAAGCCAAGGGGGGTAGTCCCTACAAAAGAGTTTCTATGGCTCTTAAGTTGTTAAAGTGTTTTAAAAGGTTGCGGATGCGGATAGGTGTTGTTTAGGAGTTATTATGATTAAAGATGTTTATTTATTATGAGTACGACACATAAATCAAAGCAATCCATGTTGCTAACAAGAGATTAAAAGATAAGTAATGATTTCAGATTTCGTTAATTGTGCATTCACAGATAGAAATTAAAACAATCCACAAACAATTGATCAAAATAAAATAATTATGCAGATTAAAAAGGACCAGTGCCTTATGGAGTCAAAGTACTGAAATGGGCAAAGAATTAAATAACAAGTCTTGAAATCAGACTAGTGAATATTAGATTGTGCGAGTGCTCTTAGTAGGTTTTAAGAATTATATGTGCTCTTGATTAGGGTGTCAACGAAGGTTTGTCAAAAAAGCCAGGAGAATATTCCAAGTTCACTCCATTGAAGACATGTCGGGCCCGCCCAGTATCCCAGGCTGGTATTGCACAGATTGCCCAACTAGTCGAGAAGCTTAGACAGCGGGGGTTTCGGTGCCTCTACTAGGAAGTACTTTAGAAAATTCCTTACAACGTCGATGCGTCGGTTACGAGGTTTTAAATTTTATTAAGTTATTCTTGCAAGATTAGAGATCCAGTGTCGTTTTTGCGTACTCTGATTTTGAGGTTGGTCAGAGCATACTCCGGCAAGGAGAGAACGAAGTTGATTAATTAGGGGGGGTGTGTTGCAAATTTTATTAAATCAATTAATTAGGACTCTCCGACAGAGAGCGCTCTTGACCCCGTCTTATGACAGTGGTTCAAGAGACTTAGCTAATCTAAGATGCCTAATACAAGGGTATGCAGTTCTAAGTATGCTCTCCGATAGAGAGTGCTCTTGACTTGTGTTATTGCAAGTTCAAGAGACTTAATTAATTTGTTAAACTTGAAAGAAATAGAAACATAAAAATCTAACTACCCAAGAGTCTCTTTCAGGCTTTTTAGGGCCCTAATCGAGAAAGCAAGGGGGTAAGTAAACAGAAAAGAAATTATGCAATGTTTGAGTTAAATAATCAAATCAACATTTTTCTTTATTTTCAAAACATAAACTAACTTACTTAAGATTATGCAATTATCCTATCATATTCTATCATTAGCAGTTTATTTAAACAAAAAGGAAAAAGCATGAAAATGGGACGATACAAGCTTTCCCCAAATGGGGGAAGAGGGCTGTCGGAGCCGTAATCCCACTCGCTCTTTATTTATTTTTACAATTTTTTATTTGGGGGAGGAGGGCTGTCAGAGCCGTAATCCCACTCGCTCTTTATTAATTTTTACAATTTTTTATGACTTTGCTTTTGCCTTTTCCTGAAATAATAAGGAGAGAAAGGGATAGAAAGAAGAGGGAAAAGTTGTCTTTTTTGCTTGTTGCTTACTTCCTTGCTAGCCCTTAGCCTTTGGGCTTTTCTCGATTCTTCCTGTAAGCAAGAGCTTTAAACAATTCAAACGTTATATGTTAATCAAAACATTAAAGACATAAAACTACAAACTAAACTCTCAAAGAGGGGTAAAAACTAGCGGTGAAAGAGGAGGAAAGAGAGAGGAGAAAGACCATGGAAAGGGAGAGAGAAAAGGTAAAAAAGAGGGCTATAAAACAGTAAGAAAGAGGGAAGCAAACAGTAAAAAGAGGGCTGTCCAAAAGGCAAGAAGAGGGCTGTCCAAAGGCAAGAAAGAGGGCAGTAAACAGTGTGAAGACAAAGGACAAGAGGGCAGCGAAAAAGGAGGAAAAGCAAATCAAATAAGGCAATGGAAGGGAAGCCAAAGGATGGAAAGAGGTAGGCTAGGGCTTCCTAAGTAACTGGTAACCAAAATAACTTTATCTTGTGGATGGAACACGAGAGAGAGAGTTACTCCCAACTTTCTTTTTGTAGAAAAAAATGACGAACCCTGTAGGTCCTGCAATTACAAAGTGTTAAACTCAAAATGGTTGTTTTGAAGCATGGGATAGAAGCAGCTGAGCTCACACCCATCTACAATCTATGAAGCCTGAATCACACCAAAACTCAATACAAGAAGTGAGATAAAAATTATATGCTAGTATGCTAGGAAAATCAAATCAAGATCAACATTTTGTATTACTGACTACTCATGTCCATTTAGATATTAATCTACTTTGCATAAATAACCAAATTGAGACAACAAATGGCTATTCTACTGTGCCAACAATGGCCTTCTTGAGCTAGCAAAATAATTAATCACATACAAGTATTAAAGGAAAGGAGTTAGAGACAATATCACCTCAACCATGAGGAATTCACCACAATGAAAAACCCATAGACCTCCAGAATCAAATATCTTTATTAACAATTCCAAAGCAAATGCTTGATACAATTTTCTCTGAGTAAATTTAACCCAAAAGTTCCATACCAATAGAGCTAAAGAAGCCTCTATTTATACAATGAGAGAAGACCCAAAACCCTAAAACCAAACTAGGAGTAACACCCGAGTAATTGAATGATCTCGGCATGATGATTTGGAGTTGAACTGCGCTGCAACTGAGTTGTAACTGAGTGTTGGAGAAATGAGGGGGGGTGAGGTGGCTCATCCTTCCTCGTAATGATCACCCAACCAATAGATAACCCACACTTCAACCAAAAACGGATTTGACCAAAGAGGGCAAATTTCTAACTGATAGTTCAACTGCTACACTCCGATACTTGATCTGAAACTGACCGATATTGATTGGAATCATCATAAATGCTCCATGCCATGTCATTTAGCCTTTTATTTTATTCAATTCGGGTTAATTTGGAGAGATTTGGATTTTCTCCAAAATAAGCATTTTTTATTAATTAATCAATATTTTCCCCAAAACTGACTTTTTTGAGAAAATACAAGTTATGTGGCCAAATGATGATCTGAAACCCAGTGCTAGCTGGTTGGCTGGTCATGAATGATTTTTGGCTTAAGGTTAGAGCCTTCAATCCCTGCAAACGGACCCCGGATGGCTGACTTATTACAAATTGAATTTTTTCATTTAAATTATGGAAAATTTTAATTAAAAACTTATGAAAAAAAAAAATTTGACGCGTCCAGTGAAAATTTTTTGGAATTTTTTCTGAGGGTCCTAGTGACTTAGGACATGACCATAGTCTATTCTAATCATGTCTATTAGGTTTATACATACTCAGTTGGGCTCTAATAACCCCCCAAGGCCCAGAATTCAAAATCGGGCATTCCAGCTTTGGAGGAAGCGGGAGAAAACCTCGTCGATTATACTCGGCTATAGGCAAAGCATAATTGACAAAGGCAAAAAACTCCCTGGAATACCTTAGTTGAAATTCTACGTCTTAGGAGACTGAACCACTCAAAACATCCTACTAGCACATTTTATTACAAACCCCACGGGGCCATGGTCATAATTACTGAAAACAAAAACTGACTAGCCAAAACTGGCTAGGCACAAAGGCAGATCATCTGATACACTAGAATACAAACATTTATCATGTTTGCCAAATGGTGGCTCCTCAGTTAATCCAACTAAGTGCAAAATTAGTGGATAACATCTGGCTCCAACTGCGGGACGTGTGCTCGATCTAGTCTCTTATGCAAGGAGAGCATACGAGAACACCAGAATCTCTGGTTTCCACATCCTGTAAAAACATCTCAACTTGACAAGAAAATTTTAATAGCACAAGTTTTATGAAAAAGAGCCAATGATCCAAAAGTTGCTTTATTCAAAGGAATGACAAAACTTAACTGAAAATTTTATCTATCCCTAAGTATAGAAAGAAAATGTTAAAGTAAATGCTCACTTTAAGGAGCCTATTTTCCTACTCTAAGCATGATACAAAAAAAGGTTAGGTGTAATCATAAATCCAGTGTAGCCACCTAAGCATTTTATTAATATAAAAAAGTTTTGCCTGGTCTTTGGTTACCAACCAAAGTAAGGACACAATTTCTAGAAAATGCAAACCTGCATGATGGTCCAAAATGGGCGAGCTGGATGGGGAATCATAGGCATGAATAATGTCGTCAAGCTTCTTCCCAAACTGGTAGGTGCTCGCGCAGGATGCTTCTATCCATAACTGGATAGCGCTGATATACAAGTCAGGATGATGAGGCAGGTCGACTACTCCATCATGCTGATCATCAAGGCTTATCAAATAATAACTCGGTGTATAAGCACCAAGCTGCTCCAAAACATAAGGAACATCTATATGTGAAGACGATGGCTGAGAAAAAACTTCAATTAGTTGTATCCCATCTAATTCTTCACTGCACTTCTTTTTCAAATCCTTATTACCGATACTTGGATACAATTCTGACTGATCATATGAAAACTCTGACTGCTCTTCTTTACAACTTTCATAAGTCTCAGAATAACAACTTCCCTTGCTGGACACATCATAGATGAGATTCTTAAAAATATTGTCAAAAGTATCATAGGTTGGATTTTCAATAAAAGTCCAATAGTGATCATCGCCATCTATGTCGGATATGAGAGATGCATCATCACTGGTATCAAGTCCCTGGCTACACTTCTCATTTTGCTCAAAACAATCTTCTCAAAAAGCTGGGTTTCAAAGATATCACAGGGGACCCAACTTTCCAAATATTTGTCATCCGGTGGAGTGCATGGAGGAATCTCATCACATGAAACTTCTAAGATTGGATTTTTAATTAAAGTCTTGAAGTTATCATCCATCTCAGATGTAAGAGATTCTTCTTCACTTGTATCACATCCCTGGCTATATCCCTCCTCATGATCATAGTCATCTTTTTCAGAAAAAAGGTCACAAGGTAGTAAACCTTCCAAACTATCATCATTTTGCTCAGTTGTAGGATTAGTACCAAAATTTTTAGTGAGGTTATCCAATTGTTGATTATAATCTTCGACTTGACCTCGAGTTTTTGTGGTGACAAGAGGGAGCTGTCCAACTGCGTTAATGTACTCAAACTCTCTTGAATGTTGTTTTGTCTCTCTCCAACTTTCTCCGAAAATATCATGCATGTCATCTACATAGTTTATGTACTCAGGCTCGCTTGATGATGCTTTAGGACCACAACCCTCTAGAAAACCATGCTCCTGAATATAGCATGCATAATAGCAAGAAGATTCCTCATGGAAATCTCTGCACGCCCTACAGAATGGTTTGTAAGGCTCAACCACATTAGCAGCCTTTAGCTGATGAGGAGGCCTCTACTCATGGTTGGGATTCTTTCTCTGCCATGTTTGTCTTGCAGTGAAAGTTCTAGGAGGTGGCGGAGGTTGAGTTCTTTCAACAGTTATGACCCTATTCTGAACCTCTTTAATCTACGCTAAGTGATTCCTTTCCATGTCTTGCATTTTCTCTGTCAGGTCCATGAGCTTCTTCTCATATGCTTCGTTTGATGACTCTCTTCCTTTAGGTTCAACAGTTTTTAGAGGAGTTGATGATCTAGAATAACCCTGGATGTTTGACTCTCCTGAAGACAGCATATTCTTATCAATTTTAATGGCCAAATTCTGAGCATGATGCAGTGTGGTTGGCTCCTTGTCTCTAATCTGGTACTGGATCTTGCCACTTAGTGCTTCTATGTAATAATCCAAAGTGGAAGCTGCAGGGGGAGCATGAGTGGCAGGGATGGAATTTGACAACTCTGTGAACCTATTGTTGAACTCATCCATGGTTTCTGTTTCAGATTTCTTCATGCTAGTCAAAGTTGCTACTAGATGTCTAGGTTTCTTTTTACTGCCAAACTTTCCAAGGAAAGCAGTCTTGAAGTCTGCTATGGTAGTAAAAGAATTGTTTGGCAAATTATTATACCAATTGCCAGCCTTGCCATCCAAAGACAAAGCAAACAAGGTCATGTACACATCTTCATGTTTATCAGCACCCCTAACATAAGAACCACAGTGCCTGGAGAAATTTCTGATATGTTGCTCAACAGAGACAGAAGCATCAGTGCCATTATAGGTCATAAGTTTGTCGATAGCCTTTTCAAGAATGTCATGAGGTTGACCTGCTATCTGAGTAAAGTTGAGTTGAGTAAAGAACTCACCCATTGTGTCAAGGAAACAGTTATTGTTTTGCAAATTTTCTAAGTTTTCAGGAAATAAAAGGTGGATGTCTGAAACAGACTTAGATCCAAGTTCTACAAGGATCCTACGAGAAGCTAGTTTGTTCAATCTCCTCCTATAGACTTTTTCATGGTCAGGGATGAAATTGAACAAACCTTCAGAGTTTCTTCTAGTAGAATACCTTGAGGTGTTAACTGACAATGGAGTCGCTAGGTGGACTTAAGTCTAATTTCGAAGAGTGATTGGAGTAAAAATCTACCAAAAGGGGGAAAAAAGGTAAGAAACTAAAAAGAAACAAAGGTCGTCCAAGAACAAAAAGATTTGTACCCGGCAATGGCGCCAAAAGATGTTGTCTGCCGATTGCACACCAGCAGCAGAAATCTTCTGAAAGTTGTCTCCTCACTTAGGAAAGTGGGAGAGGTGTGCAATCGGCAGAGGTGGACTTAAGTCTAATTTCGGAGAGTGATTGGAGTAAAAATCTACCAAAAGGGGGAAAAAATGTAAGAAACTAAAAAGAAACAAAGGTCGTCCAAGAACAAAAAGATTTGTACCCGGCAACGGCGCCAAAAGATGTTGTCTGCCGATTGCACACCAGCAGCAGAAATCTTCTGAAAGTTGTCTCCTCACTTAGGAAAGTGGGAGAGGTGTGACCTTGGGGGCAAGCACAGAGCCAGGTACTGTCACCTACTCCTAGCTCCTCCGTTTAGGCTAACTCTTAATGAAGCCAAGGGGGGTAGTTCCTACAAAAGAGTTTCTATGGCTCTTAAGTTGTTAAAGTGTTTTAAAAGGTTGCGGATGCGGATGGGTGTTGTTTAGGAGTTATTATGATTAAAGATGTTTATTTATTATGAGTATGACACATAAATCAAAGCAATCCACGTTTGCTAACAAGAGATTAAAAGATAAGTAATTATTCCAGACTTCGTTAATTGTGCATTCACAGATAGAAATTAAAACAATCCACAGACAATTGATCAAAATAAAATAATTATGCAGATTAAAAAGGATCAGTGCCTTATGGAGTCAAAGTACTGAAATGCGTAAAGAATTAAATAACAAGTCTTGAAATCAAACTAGTGAATATTAGATTGTGCAAGTGCTCTTGGTAGGTTTTAAGAATTTTATGTGCTCTTGATTAGGGTGTCAACGAAGGTTTGTCAAAAAAGCCGGGAAAATATTCCAAGTTCACTCTGTTGAAGACATATCGGGCCCGCCCAGTATTCCAGGCTGGTATCACACAGATTGACCAGCTAGCTGAAAAGCTTAGACAGTGGGGGTTCTGGCGCCTCTACTAGGAAGTACTTTAGAAGATTACCTACAACGCCGGTGTGTTGGTTACGGGGTTTTAAATTTTATTAAGTTATTCTTGCAAGATTAGAGATCCAGTGCCCTTTCTGGGTACTCCGATTTTGAGGTCGGTCAAAACATACTCCGGCAAGGAGAGAACAAAGTTAATTAATTAGGGGGTGTGTGTTGCAAATTTTATTAAATCAATTAATTAGGACTCTCCGACAAAGAGCGCTCTTGACCCTGTTTTATGACAGTGGTTCAAAAGACTTAGCTAATCTAAGATGCCTAATGCAAGGGTATGCAATTCTAAATATGCTCTCCGATAGAGAGTGCTCTTGACTTGTGTTATTGCAAGTTCAAGAGACTTAATTAATTTGTGAAACTTTAAAGAAATAGAAACATAAAAATCTAACTACCCAAGAGTCTTTGTCAAGCTTTTTAGGGCCCTAATCGGGAAAGCAAGGGGATAAGTAAACAGAAAATAAATTATGCAATGTTTGAGTTAAACAATCAAATCGACATTTTTCTTCATTTTCAAAACATAAACTAACTTACTTAAGATTATGCAATTATTCTATCCTATTCTACCATTAGTAGTTTATTTAAACAAAAAAGAAAAAGCATGAAAATGGGACAATACAAGCTTCCCCCAAATGGGGGGAGAGGGGTGAAAGAACAAGGAGAGAAAGGGATGGAAAGAAGAAGGAAAATTTGTCTTTTTTGCTTTTTGCTTGCTTCCTTGCTTGCCCTTAGCCTTTGGGCTTTTCTCGATTCTTCCTGCAAGTAAGAGCTTTAAACAATTCAAACGTTATATGTTAATCAAAACATTAAAGACAAAACTACAAACTAAACTCTCAAAGAGGGGTAAAAACCAGCGGTGAAAGAGAAGGAAAGAAAGAGGAGAAAGACCATTGAAAGGGAGAGAGAAAAGGTAAAAATGAGGGCTGTAAAACAGTAAGAAAGAGGACAGCAAACAATAAAAAGAGGGCTGTCCAAAAGGCAAGAAGAGGGCTGTCCAAAGGCAAGAAAGAGGGCAGCAAACAGTGTGAAGACAAAGGACAAGAGGGCAACGAAAAAGGAGGAGGAAAAGTAAATCAAATAAGGCAATGGAAGGGAAGCCAAAGGATGGAAAGAGGTAAGCTAGGGATTCTTAAGTAACCGGTAACCAAAATAACTTTATCTTGTGGATGGAACACAAGAGAGAGAGAGTTACTCCCAGCTTTCTTTTTGTAGCAAAAGATGACGAACCCTATAGGTCCTGTAATTACAAAGTGTTAAACTCAAAATGGTTGTTTTGAAGCATGGGATAGAAGCAGCTGAGCTCACACCCGTCTACAATCTGTGAAGCCTGAATCACACCAAAACTCAATACAAGAAGTGAGATAAAAATTATATTCTAGTATGCTAGGAAAATCAAATCAAGATCAACATTTTGTATTACTGACTACTCATGCCCATCTAGATATTAATCTACTTTTCATAAATAACCAAATTGAGACAACAAATGGCTATTCTACTGTGCCAACAATGGCCTTCTTGAGCTAACAAGATAATTAATCACATACACGTATTGAAGGAAAGGAGTTAGAGACAATATCACCTCAACTATGAGGAATTCACCACAATCAAAAGCCCATAGACCTCCAAAGTCGAATATCTTTATTAGCAATTCCAAAGCGAATGCTTGATACAATTTTCTCAGAGTAACTTTAACCAAAAAGTTCCATACCAATAGAGCTAAATAAGCCTCTATTTATACAATGAGAGAAAACCCAAAACCCTAAAACCAAACTAAGAGTAACACTGGAGTAATTGAATGAGCTTGGCATGATGTTTTGGAGTTGAACTGAGCTACAACTGAGTTGTAACTGAGTGTTGGAGTAATGAGGGGGGGTGAGATGGCTCATCCTCCCTCGTAATGATCACCCAACCAATAGATAACCCACACTTCAACCATAAACGGATTTGACCAAAGAGGGCAAATTTATCACTGATAGTTCAACTGCTACACTCGAATACTTGATCTGAAACTGACCAATATTGATTGGAATCATCATAAATGCTCCGTGCCATGTCATTTAACCTTTTATTTTATTTAATTCGGGTTAATTTGAAGAGATTTGGATTTTCTCCAAAATAATCATTTTTTATTAATTAATCAATATTTTCCCCAAATGTGACTTTTTTGAGAAAATATGAGTTATGTGGTCGAATGATGATCTGAAACCTGGTGCTAGCTGGCTGGTTGGTCATGAATGATTTTTGGCTTAATGTTAAAGCCTTCAATCACTGCAAACGGACCTCGGATGGCTGACTTATTATAAATTGAATTTTTCCATTTAAATTATGGAAAAATTTAATTAAAAACTTACGAAAAATTAAAAAAATTAAAAATTTTGACACGTCCGGTAAAAGAATTTCGAAATTTTTTCTGAGAGTCCTAGTTACTTAGGACATGACCATAGTCTATTCTAATAATGTCTAGTAGGTTTATACATAATCAGTTGGGCTCTAATAAGCCCCCAAGGCCCAAAATTCAAAATCGGGCATTCCAACTTTGGAGGAAGCGGGAGAAAACCTCGTCGATTATACTCAGCTATAGGCAAAGCATAATTGACAAGGGCAAAAAACCCTTTGGAATACCTTAGTTGAAATTTTACGTCTTAGGAGACCGAACCACTCAAAACACCCTACTAGCACATTTTATTACAAACCCCGCGGGGCCATGGTCATAACTACTGAAAACAAAAACTAACCAAAACTGGCTAGGCACAAAGGCGAATCATCTGATACACTGGAATACAAACATTTATCATGTTTGTCAAATGGCGGCTCCTCAGCTAATCCAACTAAGTGCAAAATTAGTGGATAACATGTCTCTCGAAAGCTATATAAAGAAGAGACCCCCCTCATTATACCCCATCGAGAAATTTGGCTCTTGATTATTGGGATTGAGAAAATATTCTCAGTGAAATCTTGTTTCTTCTTTGTCATAGATTGTTCTTGTGCTTGATTAAAAAATTATTTCCGGAGGTGTTCTAGTTATTTTATGCTTGTTCGGGATATATTTTTGTGAAGGTCGTTTTGTCTACAGGAAGGCGTTTTTTCTTGGGGTGTTTTTGTGAGAGATCCAATTCTTTCCATCTGAAAACAGTGGCAATCAGGGATTTTTTCTAATGTGTCTTTGATCATTGGTTATGCTTCTTGATTTATCTTGCATTCATAGTTTCTTTTTTCTTGGATGAATTTAACTTGATGTAGTTTGCTCTTGCAGGAAGAGGGGCACACTAGCTCAACCTGGGCAATTCGATTTAGCTTGGAACTTCATCGAATTCGCTTGGAATTGCATCAAACCAGGGTAAAGTGTCATTGCACTAGGCATCTACAATATTTCCAGGTATTTTTGTTAGTATTTCTTTTGTTATAATTTCCAATCCACCCGGCAAATAATCAAAACTTTAATTAAAACCTTCAAAAAATTCTCTGGGTCATTATGTTAGGAATTTTGGCGAAATTTTTTGGGTTATTTCACTCTTCCCTAGAGTTCAATGGGTTTTCAAAAACGTCATCATTAGGGACTCCAACTTCCCTGTGGGAAAGGCACTGGTCTTTGGGCAAGTCGCCCTCCTAGGGTTTTCAACTATTTTTTCTGCTTTATGATCCATCTTTTGGCTTGTGCTTTAGATATTGTCAAATCCGTCTTCAAGCCATCTTACTCAAGTGTTAGATTTTCGTAATTGTTCATCAAACTCATCATTCTGGGCATACTCCCATTTTTACCATCAATCCCCCTAGGGTAGTGAATTTGATCATTTACGCTAGCACTTACTACCTAGATCTACACAATAATTATACGGTCACCAAGTATAAACATTTTGGGCCACATCTTCATTACCTAAATCTTTATAGTCCAAAACATCCTTATCGATGGTTATCTTACTCAGATCTAGGGTTTCTCTAGCTACTCGCCTTACATACTCTGTTGCTACAGTTTAATCTGGTGTGTTAGCTTTAGGTCTTTCCTTCTAGGTTAGATCAGGGGCTCCCCCTTTGTCACTTGGCGTATCAGTGGCATAAAGCGAATGGTGTCCTAGTCGACGTGACAACCAATCCATATCTAGCGGTTGGGATACTCGTAGTTCACCTCTTTAGTTGCCTATCCCCTCTACCATCCTGAATAGGATATCATTTGTGGGGAAACTACAAGTTGTGTGATAACATTTTTGGCGTCGTTACCAGGGAGGTAGAGGCTTACCTTGGTTCGACATTTATCTTAAGTTCTACTCTCGTTCTCTGCCAACATTTTTGGTGCTCGGTGGTAGAGGCTTACCTACCTTCGGTGTCTATGAATGTGTTCTGTTGCCGCTCTTGACCAACGTGCGTGTGTCAAAGCCCAAAATTAGGCACACCAGCCCGATGGCAACTGCGAAAAGAGCAACCACTGTGACCATGCTCTTATCTTCCTCGCTTCAGGTTGGCTCTTGTTCAACTCAAGGGGGGCGTCCCTGGTGTTAAGATCTCTAAGGCAGGAAACAGTTGCGGACAGGGTGATTGGAAGAGGTTGCCTTAGCAAAATGGTTGTAGCATAAGAGTATTTGAATGGTTGACAGAAGGAGAGAAGGATCAAACCCCACTAATGGACCAGTGTCGGTATACCTAAAGGGAGAAATGGAATCAAAGGAGAACCCACGAGGGCCCTGTGTCAGAGGGGCAGCTACTAGTTCTTCTTCTTTCTAAAAGCAGAGGATGCGCTATGCAAACAAGGGAGATGCTACACAATCAAACTCGATTAAATGTAAGCATCAAACCCATGCATGCACACTCACAAAGGGGGAAAAAAAGCCGTTGCTAGGATTTCTACCTTCCAATAGGATGGAAGGATCTGATTATGGTCCTCGACGCAGACATAGAGAGGAAAGCTAGCACCAACTAACGCTCAATAACACAGGTTAATGCCACACACCATAAAGGGTACTTGACTGAACAAACATAAAAACCCAAGAAGATATTTTTCTATTAAGTCTGGGGAAAAATCCTCCTAGTTTTTTCCATCCCTTACAATGAAGGACGTTGGCTTCTTTATAACCTAAAAATCCTTTCTTCTTTTTCAAAAATAATAATAAAATAAATATTAAAAAGAGAAAAAATGGATCAAGTTTAGATCCACTTTTTCCTCCCTAAACAACTACATGGCCAACATTATCTTTAATAGAACTCAACTTAGCTAAAGTGTAGCTAACACTTTGGCTGATCCACTATCCGAAATTTTTATTAAAGTGCACCTGCTCCCCTATCAAATCCCTTGCAATTGATTTCCATGCTCGCTTGCCAACTCAACAAGTCTCCACTAAGTAAAAATTGGGGCTTGGCCATATGTGTATACACGAACTTGACTGATTGCTGCACGCGGCCATGTCATACAATCGTTGTAATGTGAAAGTCCGTTTATATTCGGCTGCCAAGTGTGGGTCCGATCCAACATCCACGATTTGGTTGCCAGGTGAAAACGGTTGTCTAAACTCCATGTGAGTTCAGTTCAGACTCACGACCAAACAAAAGATCTCATGCACTCGGTTGTCACATGTGAATGAAACAGTTTTCAACAGATACTACAGAAACCTGATGTGGCCACCAAACTGGCCACGAGTAATTTTCGTGGCATTTTACTTTGGATTCAAAAACTTGTGATCAAAACTCGGCGTCTGATAGTTTTGATGCCATGATGAAGCCGTGTTGTCTACATAGAAATTAACGTTTGCTAGTAATCCACCAATCATTTAACTTTGTTGCCTTTTGTTGCCACGTTCCTAAAAAACACTATTTGAAACAAATCAACTCAGCCCGAGATGAAATTTCGAGTGAAGAACTCTTGTATTTTGGATTTATCGCTACTAGCTGAGATTATGCGCCAATTTCCAGTACTTTGTCAAAACGAGAAGAAGTGAGCCTCTTCAGACTTACCGCTGCTAATGTGACGGGTGGGAGATAAGGTGGACACGTTCCGGTTTCAAAACCAGCTACCACCGATGTAAATAGTTGCCAAGAAAATGACACAGAGATCACTTAGCTCCCTTCGAACTACATCTTGAAACGGTCTCCTAATCACAAAAAAACACGTTTGGGTGCTTATACTATGATGCGTGGATCAAGACCTCCATACAAGTGATCTGTGATCTGCTCCCAAAACCCCATGAGCAGTACTCGTGAAAAACAACTTCTTGTAAACGCCAATAATTAACAAACTTGACTCCTAGGCTGATGTGGAGTGCCAATTTACATAATGGCGTTGAATGTTGAACATGAGCATGGAGGAATGATAACTTCGGAAGACTGTCGTGCTTTTTTCTACGCCACAAAGGCAATAAACGATCAATCTATAAATACAACATCACGTGCAGGTGTATGTCGAGCAGTTGGTAATGAAAATGACCCTCATACGATTGGATTCCTCATGCGGTTGATTTGGAATCCCAGTATAAGGTAACAGTCTACAATGGTGGTGTTGTTGAATTGAAAAAAAAACAAGTTGAAAATTTGATGTTTTGGCATGCTTATGGACTCTTACCTTTTCTCAGTTTTGCATATAGTGCTTGAAACCATGTGACTGATCCCTTTGAATTTTTTGGGGAGAATCATTGTAATGATACCACAGGATGAGAAAACCCCCTGGTCTCTGTTGGCTGCTAAAAATGTGACCTTCGTATATAACACTGGCAAACTAAACTCTGTTTTTGTCTGTAATTTACCTTTAGAATGTAAACAGGTTGATTGCTTTGTTGTGTTTCGCAGGCTGAGGAACGACTGTATTTGTGATGGAAACAAATCAGGTAAGCAACCTAGCAGTACAAGAACATGGTCTTCTGTTGCTGCTTTGTAAATACCCCTGTCGGAGTTAAAGAATCATCTCCAGGCTGCCTGCTTGTACTACTCTTTTACTAACCTTGTAAGGGAAAAAGCACAAAAAACTTTAAAACTGCCCTGCAAGGTATAACCCTGCTAAAGGTTGTGAAAGTATCACATGTGGACACCCTTGTCAAAGTGGGGTGGTAACATTTGGCTCCATAGAGACGTGTGCTCTTGGAGAGAGCACATGAGAACCTCGGATTCTCTTGCTGCAGGCCAACTCAAAAAACAAGATAACACTGTGATGGAGATGGTTTAAATCAAATCCCACACACTTATCACAAAATAGAGAAAGGCATACTGAAAACCTTAAATGCTCATGCAAGGGCTTTATTCTTCCTACCTACTCTAACTTAAGATGAGACTAGAACCTGTCAAGTATTTGCATATAACCAGTGGAACCACTCAAGCATCTTTTCCATGCCAAACTTCTTTTTTTTGTGCTTGGTTAGCGACAGAAACAGGGACAGAATTATCAACAAACAGAGACTTCTTTCAATTTGTTCATGCAACCAGACTGTTAGGATAAAAGAAACTATCGAATTTTAGGTAGGAAGCGTGTGCACAAGAAGCCTCTATTCATTGATTGATAGGGCTCAAATACCAACCTCCATCGTAAGGATGCTCGAGTCGTAAGGATGCTCGAGCTAATCTACAAAAAACATATTATGAACTTGAGGCAAGTCCAAATCTTCAGCATGAAGTTGTTCAGGCACATATTCAGTGACATAGATCTAAGGCAGCTCCATATCTTCAGTAATGTATTCAACCAAGGGTCCTTGTACAGCTTCATCAATCAGATCTTCATTGATATTTTCTTCATGGATCTCCTCTTCAAAATCATGTTGTGTCTTGGGGAGGAGGACATCATACTTTCTGGCCAACTACTCAATTTCATCAACTGTTCCTTCATGCCAACGCAAGAGGAACTTCTCAAAAAACTTTGCCATTGAATCTATGCTCTCATCCCAAAGGTCATTGAACCAATCTTCTGCATCTCCCTCAAAAGTTAAGGCAAATACAATCATGAGATCATCCTCATGGTAGACTTTGAGATCTGCCATCAACTTGCAGAAAGAAGCAATATGATGGACCGCCGAGTCCTTGTCATTTCCAAAGAACTTTGGAATAATTCTAAGTACTCTTTTATAACACTCATTGGGAAATCCATGGATACCTGAGAAATTTAATGGAGTGAAGGCTCCGAGCAAGTAAGCACGAAGTCCTTCCATTTCATCATCCATATTCTCAAATAATGAAGTATTGAATCTACAACATACATATATTCATACCTCAAACTAAACTGTGGAGTCACCAAGGTGAGCTTGAAAGCCTTCTGATTTCTGAGTGTGCTCACCTCTACACCCAAAAAGTCTCCAAATCTGCAAAAGGACAAGGCTTCATCCCTTCATGGAGTCGCCATGTGAGAATCAGGGTCTGCAATATGATCTCCCACAAATATCAATGAAGCATAGTCTTCAAATCTACAGGAACTGGACTTTGTCCTCGGCAACGGCGCCAAAAATGTTGTCGCTCATGACCAGCGTGCGTGTGTCAAAGGCCAAAATTAGGCACACCGGCCCGATGGCAACTGCGAAAAGAGCAGCCACTGTCACCACGCTCCTCTTTTCCTCGCTTCAGGTTGGCTCTTCTCCAACTCAAAGGGGGCGTCCCTGGTGTGAAGATCGCTAAGGTAAGAAACAATTGCGGACAAGGTGATTGGAAAAGGCTGCCTTAGCGAAATGGTTGTAGCATAAGAGTATTTGAATGGTTGAAGGAAGGCGGGAAGGATCAAACCCCATTAATGGACCAGTGTTGGTATACCTAAAGGGAGAACCCATGAGGGCCCTGTGTCAGAGGGGCAGCTACTAGTTCTTCTTCTTTCTAAAAGCAGAGGATGCGCTATGCAGACAAAGGAGATGCTACACAATCAAATTTGATAAAATGTAAGCATCAAACATGTGCATGCATGTTCACAAAGAGGAAAATAAAACAACTACTAGGATTTCTGTCTTCCAATAAGATGGGAGCATCTGATTATGGTCCCCGACGCAGACATAGAGAGGAAAGCTAGCCAGCAACTAACACTCAATAACACAGATTAATGCCAAACACCATAGAGAGTACTCAATTGAACAAACATAAAAACCTAAGAAGATATTTTTCTATTAAGTTTGGGGAAAAATCTTTCCAGTTTTTTCTATCCCTTACAATGAAGGAGGTTGGCTTCTTTATAAGCTAAAACCCCTTTCTTCTTTTTCAAAATAATAATAAAATAAATATTAAAAAAGAGAAAAAGTGGATCAAGTTTAGATCCACTTTTTCCTCCCTAAACAACTACATGGCCAACATTATCTTTAATAGAACTCAACTTAGCTAAAGTGTAGTTAACACTTTGGCTGATCCACTACCCAAAAATTGTATTAAAGTGCACCTGCTCCCTTATTGAATCCCTTGGAATTGATTTCCATGCTCGCCTGCCAAAGCAACAAGTCTCCACTAAGTACAAGTCGGGGCTTGGCCATATGTGTATACACGAACTTGACTGATTGCTGCAAGCTGCCATGTCTTACAATCGCTGTAATGTGAAAGTCCGTTTGTATTCGGCTGCCAAGTGTGGGTCCGATCCAACATCCACGATTTGGCTGCTTCGTAAAAACGGTTGTCTAAACTCCATGTGAGTTCAGACTCACGTCCAAACAAAAGATCTCATGCACTCGGCTGTCACATGTGAATGAAACGGTTTTCAACAGATACTGCAGAAACCTGACGTGGCCACCAAACTGCCCGCGAGTAATTTCCGTGGCATTTTACTTTGGATTCGGAAACTTATGATCTGATAGTTTTGATGCCATGATGAAGCCGTGTTGTCTGCATAGAAATTAACGTCTGACAGTAATCCGCCAATCATTTAACTTCGCTGCCTTTTGTTGCCACGTTCCTATAAAACACTGTTTGAAACAAATCAACTCGGCCCGAGATGAAATTTCGAGTGAATAACTCTTGTATTTTGGATTTATCGCTGCTAGTTGAGATTATGTGCCAATTTCCACTACTCTGTCAAAACGAGAAGAAGTGAGCCTCTTCAGACTGACCGCTGCTAGTGTGACAGGTGGGAGATAAGGTGGACACGTTCCGGTTTCAAAACCAGCTATGAAAGCTTCCACCGATGTAAATAGTTGCCAAGAAAATGACAGGGAGATCACTTAGCTCCCTTCGAACTACATCTTGAAACGGTCTCCTAATCACAAAAAATCACGTTTGGGTGATTATTCTATGATGCGTGGATCAAGACCACCATACAAGCGATCCGTGACCTGCTCCCAAAACCCCATGAGCCGCTGCCTGTGAAAAACAACTTCTTGTAAACGCCAATAATTAACAAACCTAACTCCTGGGCTGATGTGGAGTGCCAATTTACATAATGGCGTTGAATGTTGAACATGAGCATGGAGGAATGATAACTTCGGAAGACTGTCATGCTCTGTTCTACGCCACAAAGGTAATTAACGATCACTCTGTGAATACAACATCACGTGCAGGTGTATGTCGAGCAGCTGGTAATGAAAATGACCCTCATACGATTGGATTCCTCATGCGGTTGATTTGGAATGCCAGTATAAGGTAACAGTCTACAATGGTGTTGTTTGTTGAATTGAAAAAAAAAACAACTTGAAAACTTGATGTTTTGGCATGCTTACGGACTCCTCTTACTTTTTCTCAGTCTTGCATATAGTGCTTGAAACCATTGTGACTGATCCCTTTGAATTTTTTGGGGAGAATCATTGTAATCATACCACAGGATGAGAAAACCCCCTGGTCTCTGTTGGTTGCTAAAGAAGTGACCTTCGTATATAACACTGGCAAACTAAACTCTGTTTTTGTCCGTAATTGGCCTTTAGATTGTAAACATGCTGATTGCTTTGATGTTATCACTTTTGAGGAGAAATTAGAGATGCCTACTCTTTGTTGTACTAACAGGTAATGTAAATACTAGTTTAACTCACTCCTTTAACGATCTCTGGACACTCGATGTTATCCTCCTTTCTTCACAAAATCAGGATTTATTAATGCTTTCTCCTTGGCCGGAGCAAGTTCAGTAAAACAAGTTATGAAACCTTGCCAGAAGACGGAATTCACTGAACTCAAAATGCATTGGATCTTTAATTGTGTTTGTGGGTGTCATGCACCAAATTGTGTTCCTTAATAGCCATTGCAAGGGATTTATTATTGATAAAGCTTTGCACCTCCACACCCCTATTTGATGTTTAATTAAATTTATGCAATACTGAAAACTGGTGGTGCCATACAATTTCTGCTAAAACTTCAGCTACTCCACTTACTTCTTTCAAAACATTAGTTACTGAATTCTTGAGTTCTTCAGTTTCAACAGGTGAAAGTTCAGTTTTGATCATTGAGGCTTCAGACAATGAATACATTTGATATTGACTTTGTGTAGAGATACAGCTCAGGATTCAGCCTACTGACAGATTATAATGCAGATCTAAGCTAATTTTTCTTATATATTACCAAACAGAAAATTGCTAATTGGAAATGAACCATAATTTCTACAACATTAAGTTAGACTTGCCAAAACTAATGTAGTTTTCCATTAAACCTATAAAAACCCTTTGAATTTTGAGCCAGATTTATTCTTCGTATTTTGAGGATCAAGATTCACTAATATGATTTTTAAAAATTTTCTGTGGCAATAAAAAATATTTACTTATTTTATTAAGATGAGGGGAAGAAAATGAGTGAGGCAGCCAATCCTGTTTCGTCACTTTTGTTGTATTCCAAATGTTTAGACTGTGTGGAAATAAAAGAAGGTTTCTATCCATGAGGATTTGCACCCTAGTAATGCATCATTGTAAGTAAAGGAAAATACTACTGAGAGGTTTATGTCATGTATAGTACTAGCATAGATTTATCTTAATCCCATATCTCATAAATACTGAGAAATACTCTGAGATAAAGAAACGAGGTGGGAACTTCTCGGCATCTAAAAAAAATTTGGGGTTAAGATAGATCTATGCTAGTCTATTATTATTGTAATTATCCATTCTTTCTTTCTTTTATCATTTTATTTATTTATTAGTGTGATGGACCATGATTCTCTTGATGCAATAATTTTTGTTCAGTTTTTCATTGTAAACTGCACATAATGTTTTCACTTTATATTCTATTTACAACATCATTTCAGGCGGTTTTGCCAAATTGTTATCCTATGTTCATGCATAACCATCTGAATAAGGTTGAAACATATGCAGGTCTTACATTTTGAAGATTACTTTCCAAGTCCGGTCACACCTCCAACAGTACAAGCTCTGAATAGTATTGACTGGATGAAGTATGGTTTGACTCTGAAAGGAATTCAGGTTGACAATTATGGTGATGCTGTAATTGAGATGGAAGGAATGCAAACAGTTGCAGGCTTTGATATTGTTCTCCACAAGTATCACAAAAAATATCCAGCTGAAAACATGATCAATTCTGTACAAAACATTATGTTCAATTCCCTAATTCGTTTAAAGAAATAGAAGAAAAAAGATTAGTTATCCTTAATTTGGAACAAGTGCTTAAAAAAGAGAAAGAAGTTGTCTTCTGAATTGAAACTTGTAAAGGATGCTTTGGGGATGGCATTATATGAACTGAAAGAGAGGAATCCAGAACTTTTTCTTAGCCCGCACGCAAGCAAGGTATAGTAGAAAGTATCTTATTTTCTTAAAGTTAGGCCTGGTCAATAATCTCTCTGTAATAGCAATATTCATGATGTTCAGAAGTCTAATCCTATCCATATTTATAACCTTGAAATATCTGATAGAAAAGCTCCCTCAAGGTTTCACTAAATTGATAGTGTCAAAGATCAGAAAATATCTGTCAAGGTTTGAATAAATTAATAGTCTCAAAGAGTTCATCCAACTGAAATGTTTGTTAGTTGTTATAATGGCCACTGTAACTGCAATGACAGACTTTACACAATGCTATTATAAAACTGATTGGTTTTTGATGACCTGTAAACATGCAGATGAAAACATATGCACCAGAGTTATCAAGATCGATCTCTGGCCTGATCATATCATCAAATGACGTGGCATTTAAAGAAGAATGTGCCAGTATTCTGGGGCTTTTGCCAACAGATTTGCATCAGGAAATACTTGATCCTTGGATAAACAAAAAGATTCTAGACATTATTGAGATGACTGATAGAAACCCAAATAAATTTGTTCAAAATACATACGATGAACCGTGGAACAGAGAGCAGGAAGAAGAGGATGACTGTGAAGACAACGTAGAGGAATGTAGAAGCATATGGGACTTCTTGTAGCAGCTGTTAGATTTTAATCTGTGTGTAGATATCCAATCCTTTTAGACCATACAGCAGGTTGCTGCCTCCATGATACCATAGATGCTAATGTTTTCGACAATTCTGTTCAGTTCGACTTTATTTTCGTTCTTACTATAAAGAAAGCATTTTCAGAAAAACCAGAAAGTGATGGGTGTGCTTCTGGATTACTGTAAGGGACACACTGATTCATTTCATTACCAAGTACACAAATCGAATCAGCAGTTTTATAATTCCTTGCTTACGCTCGAGTAGACTGTAGAATAATGCTATGTTGTGATTGATGATGTTTTCCATTTAGAACTAACAAAAGGAATTTCTTGTTATTTACATCCGCCTCACTCAGTTAGTCTAAAACACCATTTTATTTTGGCAGACATTTGAGATTTATGATGTGTTACTAATGCAAATGGCTTATACGTGTCGGCAAAATATATTATCTATTAGCATTTTCAAACAATTTCAGCGCAAAGAACAATGTAATTTATTATTCTTTATTAAAAGTTTGCTTAAGCACATCTCAAAACAATTTTCAAGCTAAATCTTCTTTGCTTTATGTTCAGGGAATATTCATTTTGTTACAGCTTTTTTGAGTATTCAAGTGGAAAAGTTATAATCCATTAACACTATATATACAACTTCATTGTCACCTTGGCATAATCTTTCCTATTCTTTAAGTCTGATCTCAAGGCCAAAGGAGGCTTTCCTATGGGTTATTAGATCAAGATTTGGGAGAACTAAAAGAAAGGCTCTTAAACTTGTTTGGGATTTAGATGTGTTTGATGTTAAGAGTCTCACACAAGTGTTTTAATCAACCAATAAATTGCAATAAACATTAAATATAACATTTTACCAAAATAGACTTGCTCAAGCATGAGATAAAACATCCATGGACATTTCAAGAGAAGTAATTTGCACAGAAGTAATTATGAGTATGGATAAATAAATGTGTTGCACTAAATCTCATTTACTTAATTGCTAACTTTTTTTTGGCTTGATTTTTCATTTTTTTCCTCGCATGCTCTATAATTATGAATATTATGAGTATGGATAAATAAATGTGTTGCACTAAATCTCATTTACTTAATTGCTGACTTTTTTTGGCTTGATTTTTCATTTTTTTCATCACATGCTTCATAACTATGAGTATGGATAAATAAATGTGTTTTCAATTGTTTTTAGTTACATTTTAATAAAAAAATTAAATTAAATATGAGAAGAATATGTGTTAATGTGATTATAATTTCGTAACTAATTTGATATCTAAACAACAATTTTATCAATAAAAAATTGCAATTTTAACTAAAAATGGTTAACCGTGTAATGACAAATTATAAAAACTAAAAAACGTAAATAATTAATTTTCTTCAATTTGAGATCCGTTACTTTAAAAAAAAAATTATTAATTGAAACAAATTTAGAGAAATAATATTCGGTAAGTGGATTTCAGATATGAGCATAGTTTTCCGATACAAATTTTCGGATTGATGGAAATTGTGGCTGTCTATATGGTTGGATTCCTATAATGAAAAAAAAATCACTATAAAATTAGATGACTCTTTTACACATTGATTAACCATGATGATGCACCTACTAACTTGATAACCCTAAGTAACAAAGATGATAACTCTATATGTGCATATTTTTAGATGGAACATGTCTCCCTCAGGTACTTCCCTTCATTTTGAGAATGGTACCCAAGGTAAACCTTAGGCCTTGATTACGTGGCTTAACTCGATGGGCACACCGAGTGAGGCCCTTGCATGGCCACTCGAGGATTTGACCCCGAGATCTTCTTCTTACAAATACAACTCTCAACCACTCGAGATAACCCATTGGGATAACCCTCTATGCACATATACGAAAGGTAAATATACAATTGTTTACACTGAAAGGCCCTAGATAATAAATTATGGACATGCTTTTGAGTAGATTGGGCAATTCATAACGAGTTTTGGCTAGCAAAGGAAACAAAACAACCATTTTTATTAATCTTCTACCATGATGGGAACTCAATAATAAGAGGACTCAATAACATTCTTTTGTCTTTGTGCCTTTTGTATATGCACATATATGGAAGCGCTTATGTGTATGCACCTTCTGTATATGTGCATTTATTTTTTTGAAGATAAACAAAAGCATTAAGCATTACAATGAGATCCCTATTTAGTTACCATGGGTTCTTCTTCTTGAATGATGGTCAAGGCCTAGCATATGAGTACATTACTCATGATGGTTTCCAAATCATTGAAGGATGGTGGTTTGTCCAAGGGTGTTGTTTTTGGGGTTATCAATTTACTTGAGTGAGAGGAGTTTAGAGACAAGGATAATCCCTCCTCCTTTCTATGATGTTGCTTCTTACTATTGATGTATTGTGTCCCTCTAATGGGTCATTCCTAATGATTTTCTACTATTGTTTTCATATCTGGTTTGTTTCAGTCTAAAATTTAGTCGATATATCTATTTTTGTAACATCATATCAGTCCCTCTGACCTATGAAGGATACTCTCTTTTTTGTGTTGTAATATCATAAGCCAATTGTATATGATGCCCTTTTTATAGTTATAGTGAAAGTAGGTTGCCTTTACGGTTTTTCCAGACTTTATGTTTTTGGATGATTTGGCACATGCAAAATGTAAATTCAGTTTCTTCTTGAAATGAAAAGTTACAAGTTTTTCCTTTGGAAAAATGCATTGGACACTTTTATGGAACATTCTCAAGTAGGATATAAATATTAATAGACAACATTTGCATCTCTACAAGGCATATCTTAGTCCAATAACCGTTGATATTGAGGTCGAAGGTTCAATTCTCACGAATCCAATTCTTTGGGTCCTTCAGGGTTAGGCTCCCAAAACTGGAGCCGATAGGGTGAGGCCCCTTCAAGTGGGCCCCTATAATTGTTACTGTGGATGTAGCAAGCCTCAACCACAATTGGCGAGGCTGTGAACCACACGAAAAAAAGTGATGTAATAATTAAATTATTCAATTAGAATATTTCTCCTAGATAAAACAATAATTTTTAAATTGTGTTTCTTTGGTTAAAAAGTTGTTTTATTTAGAGATAAGGCAATACGTTAACGACAACGATACATTTACACGTAAGTTAATGATAATGATGCATTCACACATTATAGTAAATATGTGCATGCTACTAACTTGATAACCCTAGCAAAACAACTTTGTACATTGAAAAAAATATATTATATTTGAGACCATTTATATTTTAATTCAACTAATTTAAGGATGTATAATCAAACTATTTTAACTTTATAATTCAAAGTTTACAAACTCTAAAATTTAAAGGTTGAAATTTGATTAAGATATTATAGTTTTAACCATTTTCTCATATCCACTTAATAATTCTATATTTAAATATGAATTTAACATTGAAACTTATATACTTTTTTGGTTACTTTATAATATTTTTTTTTACAGAAACATATAGTAATTTTATTAAAAAGGAGAGGAGAACTCCTAAACATCAGAGTTACATATTACCATATGAACCAAACAGCCATTAAGCCCATAAAAAACCAATTGAGTCTAAGCCAAACTCATACTTCCTATCTTCATAGCATCTAACAAAAACTATAAAGTCGTAGCTATAATGTCTTACATATTGGCCTAACAAAATTACAAAAAAACACTGCACAATTTTTACTTAAAAAAGGACCCATCGAACCTGAGATTCTTGCTTGAAGGGGTGAGGAGCAACTGAAGAAGCTCCAACCTCCTGTCTTTGTGCCTTCTTCTGCTTAAGAATGACATTTCCTTACTGCAAATTATCCACTTTAGCTTGGAGGTCGTCCTTTTTATCTTGTTGTTGAGCCATTCTATTAGCCATCCAGTCCAATTGTATCTGGAAATGGCGACACTCCTCCATTCTCTAGTGGTTCACATCTTCCTTCCATTCTACCCATCGCCTATCCCTGCTATTTCATTCTCGTTCAACTCAGTCCACACGTCGACCAAGCCTTCAGAGTCCATGTTGAAGCTTCCTGACTCCACATTATGCACAACAGAAAGACCTTCCCTCTTCCTCGTCACTGTTCATTATCTCCACCTCACCTTCAAAGGAGTAATTGTTGAGCCTTTTTCTCACAGATTGAGACAAACTTAGAGGGAGAGCAACTAATATGTCAAAAATGGCATTGGAACTAGCCGTATACCTCGCACTCATGCTATTTTCATTATTTCCAATTATCGCCATAATTTCCCACAATCACATCTCATGTGAGGACCCTTATGTGCATACCAACTTCCAACGAGGTTGACGCTTGCCAAGCTCAAATTGATCACGAGTCAACCGTATTTCCATAATAAACTTTGAGGGGGAGGAATTAAAAGCCAGTGTACCTCCTTTCCTTTGTTGGCTTCGGGCATGCGCTCCATGTGCCCCACACACTTACCACCTACTGTTTTATTATTCAGGCTAATACGCGTAAGGAGAGACATGATTAGAATTCCCCTTCCATAGTCTTTGAGTTGATTCCTAGGGGATCTCCTCATGTTGAACTCCTTTACCCTTAATGTGGAACTCACCCACAATTTTTGAAGCAACTTCATTGGCTAAGGAGTCTACTAATGAATTTTGCTTGTGAAGTATATGTAGGCAATCTACTGATCTCAGTGATGTTAGATATTCCCATATTCTTACTTGAATTCAAGCTAAATTAGATATTATTAAGTTGAGCTTGGCTCCTACATGCCTTAATTGTAGTTGTAGAATATCCCAAAATAATGACTTCACTTATTCCTCTATGTGCTAGCACTTTTGTGCCTATCAATATAGCTAACAATTTTTCCCTGTTGTTTGTTTCTACTCCTAGGCTCCAAGTGAATTCTTCCACAATGTTTCCTCCGAGGTTAAAGAGAACCCCACCTGCACCTGCCGCCCTGGGGTTACTTTATAATAATTTACAAATGATAACTTTTTTTATTCTTAACCTAAGATTATATAATTTAATAAAACTTTTTTTTTATCTTTGAAAAAAATAATTATTTTAACAAAACAATTTACAATACAAATTACATTTAACAAGAAGTTTCCAATTCCTTAACCAAATGAACTAATAAACTAATTTATAAGTGGTCTTACTCCTAAGGGAGTACCTCAACCATGATATTAAAGAGAAAGAGTTGACTCCTTAGTCATTATTATATTAGTGCATATTAGATAGTAATAAGGATGTGATAATTTTTAGAAGTTATAAGATTAATGTTTAAAAATACTTTTGCCTTTGTCTTTAAAAAACTTTATATTCTTATTGTTTGAAATAGAATTTGCAATATTTCATAATTTAATAATTGTGTTTATTCTTACACATTATCACAATTATATGAGGAACACCTTTATTAACTTTATTAGAATAAATGCAAATACCAATTATGTGAGAATCTCACACTTTATTACAATTCTATGAGAATGGACATGCATAATTAAAATTATATGAGGAGGACCTTTACTAACTTCATTAGAATACACCGAGAGGTGGACCTTCTCTCTAAGAGGCCCTTAATGTGGCAAAAGGCTACATTCCTTTTATGAAAATGGAATGGTGGTGTCCTCTCTTCTAAGAACCGTATTTGGATCTATTTTCCATAATTTCGATTTATTGTTTATTAGCTCTTTTCTATTGTACTTTTAGTTATGTTGGTCTATTTGGGGATTTGGGTCTTTTGGCTTCTTGTTGGAGTTCTTTGCTTCAATCTTATGTGGCTTCCTCCTTGTACTATCTGGAAGTTTTTGGGTCTGTGTCTCTATTTGGATCTCGAACCAGATATCTGCTTTATAATTTATGCAAAACTTTCATATACTTTTAATATAAGTATAGCTTTTTTCTTTTGAAAAAAAACTTCATTAAAATAAATGCAAATGCCAATTTTGTAATAATCACACACTTTATCACAACTCTGTAAAAAAAAAGACATTTACTCAAATTAGAATAAAAGCCAATTTTGTAAGAAGTAGGCATGATTATAAATTATATTCAAACTTTTTTTTTATTAATATGAAAACTTTATTGAAAAATAATATTAACTATAAATTTATTTTAAAATATTGATTAATAATAATTAAAAAATCAATATTTACAAAATATCACTTTATTTATAACTTACTAATTTGTTCATTATATTTAACTATATTGATCGTAATTTACTTTAATTACAATGAGGGGAGCTTGACTGAATAATTGACTATGTTAAACTAAATTGATTATATTGATTATGATTAAAAATAAATGTAATGTATGGTATCCACGTGTAACCAAATATAATAGTATACTTATATTAACTATAATGTTATGTTCAAAATGATTATGACAATGGATTATTATACCTTGTTATTCTCAATGACCGATTTGGCTCCAACAACATTTTTTAAAATTTTCTTGCTAGTGAGGTTTTGCTTGGCTCTAAATTGGCGTTTGTCTTGCAGGTTGCCTGGCTCGTGCTGCACCAACTTGTGAATAGTTTCAGGGAGATCATCTGCGCTTGCTCTTGGGTCTTTAAGCCTCTTCCGGTGGTGCTCTTGGCTCTTCCTCAAGTGATCCTGGAGTGGGCTTTTGTGGTGGATCTGGTTCTTTTGATCTTGTAGACAGGTCATTCTTTGGTTATTTGTAGGTTTCTTGGATCCAAAGTGGTCTCGGGATCCTCCTTCTTGCCTGTGTGTGTTTGGGCTATTTGTCAGGGGTTTCTTCATGGATTCTGGTGGTGATCTCCCCCCTCCTTCCTCCAGAATTGGTTGCTTTCAAAATATTGGTAGCTTCCTGTGGCAAGACGAAGGGCAGTTCATTAGTGCAGCAATTTGTGAAGAAAGTGGATATCTCATCAGTTGAATTGCCAGCTGAGAGGCCTTGTCAAACAACTTTAAATCTCTATGAACGCGGACTAATCGGTCAATTTACTGGGCTTTGGCCTTCTCCCAAGGCAATAGATGGTTGTGTGCAGCGTAATTGGAGGCCTCTAGTCATCGAAGGAATCCGTAATCATTTGGTCAAAAGAGGTATTATGTCTTTGTATTTGATTCAGCAAAAGACAGAGACCTCATCTTTCGAAATGGCCCCTACTTTATGGGTTCTCAGGGGCTCTAATTGAATAAATGGACTCCTAATTTCGATCCCTCTCAAGATGTTCCTTCAACAGTTCCTATTTGGGTGAGGCTTCCACATCTGCCGCTCCATTGCTGGAATTCTGAATCTTTGGAAACCATCGGGAATAAGCTTGGAAAGTATATTGACAGGGCAGAGAGTAAAGACCAATATTCGCGTGCAAGAATTTGGGTAGAAGTTGATTTAGAGATTGAGTTGCCTAAAGCGATCAATTTAAATGTGGCAGATTGGTCTCATATCCAAGAGCTTGATTATGAGCAACTTCCTTTCAAATGTCGCCTTTGTCATGGTTACGGCTATTTTGCTAGAAACTGTAAGAAAAAATCAGAAGAAAACCATGTAGCTGAGAAGGCAGATCAATGGACTCATATTCAGAAACCAGGCTCCTCTAAGCAAGTCAACAGAGCGAAAGGAAATGGAGCTCAACCAGGGATTAGAGTCAATTCTGGTGAGAAGAATTCAATTCAATATGTAGGAAAATTTTCAGCCTCATCAAATCCATTTGTTGCCCTCTGTACTCCAGATGATCAAACTCCCCCTGCTCTTGAAGAAGGTGAGGTGCAGCCCTCAAATGTGCCTTTAGTTGAAAGTGAAGCTATTGGGTTTCAAGAGATCCCTGCTTTTTTCCATTCTCAAGGTGTTCACCTCTAGGAAATTCACAAATCCCCTTCAAGACCCTCTTATCCTTCCTATGCTGAAATTCTTAAGAAAAAGTCGGTTGATTCTTTCGGTTCCTCAGATGAAGATTCTAATGAGTAATTTTCAAAAAAGGATGGTAGAAAGTCTCGAAAAGAGATTAGAGAAGAAGAAGCAAAGCGTTTAAAAATGCAGGGAAGTCAAGCTACCATTGAGATGTCTATGGGTAGAAGCAAGCGTAACAGACCATAAAAGGGTGGGGCAACTCCCTCTTGCACAGGTAAATAATGCAGATTGTTTCGTGGAATTGCAAGGGATTGCGAAATCCCAAAAAAGCAGAAGATGTGAAAGATCTTCCGAGAATGGAACCTACAGACATTCTCTTGCGGTAAGAGACTAAGATCGATAAGGAAGCGTTATTATTAATAAGCAAGACTAAGTGGAAAAAGAATATTGGTCTTGTTGTCAGCGCTCGAGGCACCTGTGGGGGCCTAGCAATAATTTGGTCGAAGGATAAATTCACTTTGACTTCCTCTTTTGTTTCTCAACACTGGATCTACTCAGAACTTCTCCTTTCAGCAAGTAAGACTTCTTTGCCCTCTTTAATCTGTATGCCCTGTAAATCTAGTTGAGAAGAAGGATTGTTGGACCTCTTTCTCTAAATTCCTAGAATCAAAATCTCTCAGAAATATCATCGTGGCAGGGGACCTTAACATCATTTTTGGCCCTGATGAGAAAAAAGGAGGTGTGATCGGTAAAGACCCTCTGCAGGAATATGTGGAGTCTTTGACTCGTTCATGGGATGTCCTTGATTTTAAACCAAAGAGGGGTCAATATACTTGGTCCAACAACATAACTGGGGCAGCCAGCATTCTTGCTCGTTTGGATCGTTTCTTGGTGCAAATCTCTTTCTTAGATGAGAATTATTTAATATCTTCAAAAAAATTGCCTAAGATATCCTCCAACGATCATCCCATTTCCTTGTTGGTTGAAGAGGAAGAAGATTTCGGACCAATTCTGTTAAGATTCAACCCATTATAGATTGAGCGTGAAGGTTTTTGGGAAACCGTGAGTGAAGTTTGTTCATGGTATGTGGATGGTTCTCCCAGTTATGTTTGGGAACAAAAACTTAAAATAACTAAGTATGCTTTGAAAGCATGGATTAAGAAACATCTCCCGACTCCTTGTAGCAGCAGAGAAGAAATGTAAAAGTATTAGCAAACATCCAATTCAATTGGAGGATTCCTAAATTACAAATATGCTTTTGATAAAGGAGAAGTCTTCCCAAGCAAATTCTTTTCTTTCCTTCCAACAACAAGAAGAATTTAGTGTGGAGTTTGTTAGTTTGATTAAATCCTGTACATACAGACCATGGATTGCTCCCCTTATCAATGGTAGACCTTCAGAATTTTTTCAAGCTTCGAGAGGACTACGCCAAGGGTGTCCTCTGTCACCCTTCCTATACATTTTGATGGCTAAAGCTTTAAGTAGAAAATTGTATGCAGATATGGTTGTAGGTGCTATTTCTAGTATTAGGGCTTCCAGAGGAGTGGAACCTATCAATCATGCGCTCCTTGTTGATGATTCACTTCTTCTTGGAGGGGATTCTTTAAACATTGCTCGTGCCTTTAACGAAAATTTACAAAAGTTCTGTTTAATCTCTAAGGCCTTGATTAACAAAGAAAAGAGTGCAGTGTATGGCTGGAATGTTGAACATCTGAAAATGCTTCGAATTGATAGTTCTATGGGCTTTCCTGGATATGATAAATGGGATAAGGTCAAATATTTGGATCTCCCCTTGACCTTGGAAGCTATCCCTCCTTCGCGTTGGCTTGAAGTGTTAAGCAAATTAAAATCCAAAATTGTATCTTTTGGTGGACAATGGTTGACTAAAGCTGGAAAGTTGGTCTTGATAAAGGCGGTCCTCTCTTCCCTCCCTATTTTTCAGTCTGTTTTGCTCCTTGCCCCCAAGTCCATCACCGTGCAAATTTCCAAGATTCTCAGGGATTTCCTTTGGAATGGTGGTAAAGGTAATAAAAATAAAATCCATTTGGTCAACTATGAGACTATCAAAAGACCTCTTTCGGAAGGTGGATTGCAATTACGTGATCCTGAATCAACAAAACCTGCCTTGGGAGGTAAACTTGTTTGGTAACTTTTCGTTGATAAAAATCACCCGGTCAGCAAGTTTTTTTTTATGAAATACCTAAATGGTGGTTCCTTGAGAAATATAAATTCTGAGAATACTCCAACTGGTACTGCTATCTGGAATTTATGCAGGGAAGGAATAAACTTAATTCAGCAACATCTCTTTAGAATTACAGGCAATGGGAAAAGAATTTTTCTGTGGGATGATAAGATCCTTGGTCATCCTCCTCTTTCCTCCATAAACCCTCTCAATGAGATAAAAATTTGGCTATCTAACAAAGGTTTCCTTCGTTTAGCAGACATTTGCTCTTGGGATAGCGACGAGAATTGGGTATGCTGGACTCTTCCAGAAATGCCAGATCGATTTATTCCTGATCAAAATTTGTTGATTAGTGCTCTGTTTGGTTTGGCTCCTGTCCATTGTTCCTGGAAAGACAAATGGGGCTGGGGACGGTTTGGATTCTACTCAGCGGTCCATGGCTTTTTAGCTTTACAAAATCCACATGTTTCCATTCTGTCCCCTACGCAGTGGAAGATGGTCTGGTCTCCATTCGGCCTGCCAAAGTTATAAAAAAATTCATGGCTTCTTATGCACCAAAAGGTCTTGACTTGTGAGAAATTGGCCAAACATGGATTTCACGGTCCTTTTCGTTGTTTTTTTTTGCAAAGAAGCTTCAGAATCATCTGATCATATATTCATGGAGTGCGTGTACACCCAAACTGTATGGAAATTGGTTTTAAAAGATTTGAGGAGTGATTCTCCCAATGGTATGATAGTTTTGGCTCTGTTCACTTCCTAGAAAGAAAGGATCCCTGAGTCATAGGGGAAAAACATTGGTTGGTGCAATGCTTGGCACATAATTCCAAAGTGCATCTGGTGGAAGATATGGCTGTCTCGAATCGATCTCATCTTCAATGACAGATTGTGGACTCCATCTGACGTTGCCTCTAAAGTTATATTTCAGATTTTAGAAACTATCAGAAATTGCTTATTTCATATCCCTCATGAACTTGTTGAGTGGTTGGGGTGCTCTATGCAAGCGAGAAAGCTTATAATCTCCAAACTGGTGTCTTCTCCTTTGTGGCGGTTGAGATTATCTATAGATAATTTTTCTTTGTGGCGGTTGAGATTATCTATAGATAATTTTTCTTTGTGGTGGAAGAGTAATGGAGATGCTTCAATTGGCAGGTCAATTTTCTCCCTGGATTGTTTGAGAGACATCTGCTATTGTTGGGGCTTAGGAACTTGTTCGAATAACCAGGTAGAGAGTTGCAGCGTCTTCATGGCTTGCCATATTGCTAAGAAGATCGATTACAAGGAAATTGAAATTTTCGGTGAATCTGAGATCTTGATTAAATTGCTAAATTCTTCATCTTAGTTCAACAATCGAGCATTGGACAAAATCTTGCAGCAAATCCGGAACATTCTGAAAGACTTTGACAGGGTCTCTTCTTTCCATATCTTGAGAGAGCTAAACAATCTAGCTGATTCATTGGAAAATAAAGCCTTCCTCAAGGAAACCTCAGTACCAATGGTGAATCTTGTATTTTTCAGTCACTCCCGTAAATGTACATAATTGAGAGTGATGACGTTGAAGATGTATAATTTTTTATCTTTCTTGTAATTTGTTTTAATTCTTGGGCCTATAGAAGTTTATCTTCCGATTTAATTTTAATTGGTTGATCTGCCTATTGCTATTTCATTCCAAGATTTATCCAAAATTCCTTAAAAATAAAATAAAAATATACCCATTTGAGTTAAAAAAAATGATTATGACAATGCTAATTGTATAGACAATACAAATAATAATAAAAATTATCAGTCAAAAGGAGATTTTTCTATTATCAGTAAATATAAAATAATATGCTAGATCCATAATATAGTTGGGTTTGCCCAAGATCCGGTGTCAGACTATAAACAGAGGTAAAAAGACAAAAACAAAGCATAAGCCATATTGAAAATATGACCATGGTTTCAACAACCCAATATTTATATAGAGGTGGCTTAGCAAACTGTAAAATATAAAAAAAAGAAGACATCCAGAGGGTTAACAACATCAGAAACTTAACCGAAGAAGAGAGAACATAGTTAGTCTCTCATAGCAGATTCTGCTTCATCTTCATGAGCTTTACTAGTTGCTCTCTCCTTGGATTCCTAATCCAAGCCTTTACTTCCCTACTGTCGCTGAAAGGGTGGTTCAGAGAGGTGGATGATATCTTTCATGTGGCCAAGATTACTTTCAACATCTCCTTTGAATAAACTTACCGTGAGTTTTACCATATCACCAAAAATTTCCCTTTCATGCATAACCCTGGATAGTAAGAACTTAATTCTACAATAATTGTTGATGACAACATTGGGTCCAAGTTTGAGTCTAAACTCGCCAAACATTTTGTTCTCCATGGCATCGATGGCATAGCAGATGTGTTGGGGGGTCTCGGCACGTAAGATCGCCTTCCAGTCAATGTTATCAATCCTCGTTTGATGCGTTGACATGTTGAGTGTCCTGGTGTGAGACTTCTAGATCTGTTTGGAAGAGGAGGGAGAAGGGCTCATAATAATGCTTTGATGTTGTAGCTGCCCCTGCGAAATCCCGTCATTTGCTACTCGAGCGATCCTGCATCCACTTTGAATTGAATTATGTTTTGAAGTGAGCTTACCCTACTCAGCACTTTGTTATACAACTCCTTCGCACACTCGTCATTATCAATAGTGTACCTGCTCCATGTGATTCTGTACATGTTGCATCCATCCCCAAAGTACCAAATCCATGTGCTTCCTTTCAAAAAAATATGGTTCCACATTTTCATGTTGTGGGGGCATACCGAGGTCAGAGGAGAAGTGGTGTTAAAACAGGTTCATCTGAAACTTCTACTAGGGAGGGCTGCCATTTGTCCTGGCACCTGCCCTTCTCCCATCCCAACATCCGTGTCCTTTTTCATACTCACCCACATCTGGGGGACAATGCAGATCAAACTTGCGGTGACAATCTGTAACAGTTAGATGTCCTAAACTTAAATATGCAATTCTCATCATGTGATGTTATTTCGTATAATAATTATTTTTATGAGATGACTAATAAACAAATTTGAGCTCATACCATAGATCATGAATGTGCTAGAACCAGATAAACATTCTTGAAATCTCAATGGCACTATCATATAAACATCTCAAACTCTGTTCTCAATTGTGATAGAAAAAGTTGTGGAAAACTTTGGCTTAGTTCCTTTTCTTTCTAATGTCAAGAAAAAGAAGTTGCTCAACAACAATGAAGTATTTGTATAGTATATCTAACAAACTATACTAACTAAAATACACACGAGTTCCAACAATATGTTGCAAAATTATTTTGCTCTTAAATTGTACGAATCATGAATTCTTCTCTTGGGATCACAAATCATCTTGGAATTCTTCTATGAAGTTCTTAGTCCAGTGATTCTACCCTGCTTTCCACCATCTGGCTTGTTGCAGTCATCTCATTTGTTTGATGATAGTTATCTCTATGTAGGAAGGCATTTGGGATGCAATGCTTTGCCTATAATTACAAAGAAATGCAACCATGGTTTTCTTGTCTGCCATATCATTAAGAACATACAACATTGTCTACAAGTCGTGCATGTTTTGAGTTAGTCAAAATTAAAGAGCTCTTTGCTAATTTTGAGTTAGTCAAAGTAATCAAAATATACCGTTGAAATAGAAAAGTTGCAAGTGAAAATGCAACTATTGAGGAAATATAAGGTAGTCGCAAGTGAAAATGCATTTATAATATGGTTCCTCGATAGTTGCATAAAGTTGTGCAAAGAGATAAAATCATTGGATATAGTCCTCCACAGAAGCATAGCCATTGTATGTTTTTTTACAAGATAAAAGCAAACAGAGGAAAATCTTCTCCTCATATTTCAAGAATCTTTTGACACGCTAAAAAACCAAAACTAGCTAAAAACAAAGAAAATTTTAAAAAACAAAACCAATTGAAAACATAGTACATTTTCTTTTGAAACGGAGAAAAACTATATTTCATTAAAAATATATGTATATCAAAATAACCAGGGTAAGCATAACAACAATAACCAACAGTCCAAAATTATGTAGAACTATAGCCGAAAAATACTTATAAGCAATCGACACCCAAGTGCCCAAAAACATGTAGACGGAAAGTTTGAACAAGAGAAATAGGGCCAAATAACTCGATAAAAATACACCTAGAGAATTTGAAATATTTTACAACCTTCCAAACAGACATAGCCGACATCAAAACACGCTCTGTGCAACAAATACAAATAAAAGGAAACTACAAAGTCCACAAGAGCCAATATATACAAAACCAAAAAGTGTCCACCAAATATAACCACATAGTGCAAGTCACCATGACTATCGTGACCACAACTCAGACCTTGTGTATTGGTATGCAATCTTCAGATAAAAATTTTGCATCTTCAAAGAGTTCATAAAAGTAGATCCTTTAGTCACTTTGAAGGCCGGTTTGGACAGGTAAAGTGTCAAGGCAAGTTCATGTTGTTGCATTTCCCCTAACAACAAGGCATGCTCTTCATAAAGTGCATCAAGAAGAAGGCGTTTTAGCAAGACCTCAGGAAATCCCAGCAAGTTGACCCTTCTTCATAGCTGGTTCAACGATGCCAACTGCTTCTTCACGACTTGTCTCAATGCGCATAGAGATTTTCTCACGGTTACTGTACAACTGCAGAGAGGATATCCCACTCAAATTCAAATTCCATGGTACGACGGGGTAGTTGGCTCATTAAAGTAATGTGACCGAAATGAGCTGGAGGGAAACGAAAATGCCAAAACCTTCTACGTCGAAACGGAGGATGGGTAACGAAATAGTAACAGTAAATGAAGAAAGTCATTGTATGGTAACGTGAGGAGTCGAAATGTGGCTGTCACCCGACAGGGGCGTAGTTTCTAGTGGCCAGATATGGGGGGATTTGTGTGCCCCATATCCTACGCCGCATAAACATAATCCAATGAAGGTCAACACTAAGGAGGAAAGTGATACCCAATAGTAAGGGACACCATGTGACCTGCACAACTAAGGCGCTTTGAGATCAAGTCGATTTACTTATTCAGAAGAATACCCATGCACATTAATTCAAACAAATGATGGTTGCTACAAAAATGTAGTTTGTAGGCCTATGGGTAGCCATGGCTACTTGGCAATGAGTGAGGATGCCTTTCATATAAGGGGTTCAATCCCTAAGAAAAAACCAAAACTATGGCTGCAGAGATTAAAGATGCAAGGCACGGAGATCAACCTCACGTCTGGTGGACGCATAGGTGAAAACGATGTTAAAGTAAAAGGAGGGGGGCTCTCCACTTAGGAAGCCCATGCACCAGCGATAGCTTTTTTGAGTGTGCAATGGCCAAAATCCATGGAAGAAATATTTAAGAGATTATTTCATTATTTTTTCATTGAGGATTTCCTTGCAAGTTGGATATGTCATAACTAGGCACTCCTTGTCACTATTAAAGAGATAACCACATCGTGTTTCTAGGCTATGCATGTGTTGTATGTTGGAAATATTAATTACTTGTAGATTTGTATCAGAGCTCAGCTGATTCTGTCAGAGTCCGTATCAGTCCAGATCTTGTCGGTCAGTTTGACAAGAGTTAAGAGTCCATGATTCAGCAATCTAAACCAGTTGAATTAATTTTTGAAGCTAAGTTTGTAGGTAGATAGGTATTACAGCCATTAATGGCAAGTCTATAGATTCACGTAGAAGCAATTTTTAGGTTTCCTATCAATAGAAGAAGAAGATTGTAAATCAAGTTAGGCGCAAGAGACAGGAGAACTTTGGGTGAGTAAAAGAGAGAAAGGGAGAACTTTGAGCAGAGAGTGAAGTTGAAGCTCAAGCTTCTGTGTGTGTGTGTGATTTTGTCGAAGAGCTGAAGCTTTTACGGCCTGCACAAGTTTCCTAAATATTTAGTTATATGTTTTTTATAGTTCTGTTGAATTGTTGATTGTGTTGGTTTTTACTTCATCTTACTCATAGGTGAAAAACATTTGTAATTTCTTAAGTCTTTTAGACTAAGAAACATACTTTGTAAATTCCGACTAAAACCAAACCAGAGCAAGTGAGTCCATGTAAAAGGGTCGAGTAAAATCGACAAGTAGTCGGTTAAGTTCTCTCTAAGTGGTAGAATTGATAAGTGGTCAAAGTAAAACCTGTCGGTAAAACCGACAAGTCAAAAACTTGAAGAAGAAAAATAGTCGAGTCTAAAAGGCCGACCAAATTTGGTATACTTGTCTAGTCGGTTTCACCCCCAACAAGTAAAAAAGAAAAAGAGGTCGGCGTAAATTTTTTTAATAACTGAGTGGTAAACTCAAGTTTAGTCGGCTCATTTTTGGCTAACATTGTAATGGGGCATGCATTTTGCAGTTTTAGGCAACGTTTCCCCTCTAAGTCTTGGACATTTCCTATTTATTTCAATCTCACCTTGATTTTTGAAAATGAGATCAATATTTCGTTATTTAATTTAGTTTTTAATGTTATGGGTTGGTTAGGTTTAGTTGGTGGACAAAAACTTTGTCCAACTTTCCTCCTTAACTTTTGGAAAGTTTCCATACATAAGTGTTAGGAAAAGAAAAATTACTTTAAAATTAAAATAACTAAAAAACTAAAACATTAATTATATTTTACACATTTTCAATTATTAAAACATGAAAATAATGATAAAAAAACAACTCAAGTTAAATACACCTTTAAAACATATATTTCTCAATATTTAACATAAAATAATAATAAAAACCATCTTTAAAAAACATATATCACTAGCATACCCCCAAAGCGGGGGAAATGAAACACCGAAGAGAACTTCGATATGTTGTAAAAATGAGAGAAAGTTGTGTGTGTAAATAATATAGGTTTATGTGATGAAAGAAAGTCTAGTGAATCTATGATAGGCATAGTAGTCAATCACATTTAAAGGAAAACTCTAGTGCTAGTACTAATAAGCAATAAATAGAAACCTATGTAATCCATGGCAAGTACAACAATAAAGGGCTAGGTAGTTATCAAGTTTGACTCTATTAGATTGGTAATCAACATTGGTTTTTCATTTAGTAGGGGGGATTTAGGGATTGAGGGTAGGGATGATTTTAGGGGCGAATTATAGCCCATTGGCGAATTTTAAGGGGTGCCCAAAAAAAGATGGGCGAATTTTTAATATTAAAATGGTTTTTTTTAATTTAATAAATTAGCCCATATTTTATTTTATATATAATTTCCCTTGACTAAATAGCTTGCGCGATTAAACTCTGAAAATTCATAAAACCTAATTTAGCCAACTCGTCGATGGGAAAATCGTGACATTCGCCCCCGATTTCTTCCGTAATGGAGGTGAAGTCGCCAAAAATTTACAGTTTTGGAGGATAAATGGAGATGATTCGCCCAAATTTATGGTAGATAGGTTAAAATTTTGGTATTTCACCCCTATTTATGGATCTTTGGGTAAATTTGTTTTAGTTCATCCCTGATTTGCAGGCCCTGGATGTTCATCCATTGGGTATGGAGCAACACAAGATTTGGGTCTGCTTCAGGTGAAAACGGATGGCACAGGTCTGCTACATCGATTTACTTCGAGAGTTTTCCTTATAGGGTCATCCATGAGACTAGGTTCATTGATTATGACAAGCTGGAGGAGAAAGGCTTGGATTTCAGGCCTAAGCTTATTATCTGTGGAGGTAGTGCTTATCCCAGGGACTGGGATTATGCTAGGTTTCGCGTTGGTCCTCCATTCTTTAGCTCTTTTTTTTTATACAGATCTGTCACATGTTCTATCTTTTCTTGATTTAAAAAACACATACTTATTAGCTTAAAGGGCACTAGTTCTGAGAGTGGATGATATTGGTCACACCAAGAAAAAAGATGGTCTCTTAATAGTTAATACAAATGCATACAGTTGTGAACTGTTTGAAATTGTTTACTTCATTTTAACTCCATCCATGTTCTAACTGTGTTGAGTCCTCTCTTTTGTTTGCAGCTACTGATTTCATGTTATTTTCTATTTCAGGGTGATATTCACAGGCACGGTTGTTGTCATACCAGACATATCAGCCTTATCCTCACCTGGTGACGGAGCAGAATCTCGTAGAGAAGGTCCTCAAAATCGAAGTGCAGCTAGTGGTTACGAAGGAGTGTGTGGGCTTAAATATCTTGGTGTACGAGATCTCTCGTATCGTCTGGCATTTATTGCCAATTCTGTGCAAGTATTATAGGTCTCGTTATCCCTTACTGTACTAGATCAGTGATTCTGCCTGTAAATCATAACTTGCTCTAGCGGTTTGTTTCAAAGAGTTCTCAATGTTGGTTTGTTTCAAAGAGTTCTCAATGTTTTTTATCATCATGTGCAGCTTCATGACAAGAAAAGAGGTGTTGATTTTAGAGGAGTAAAGAAGGGTGGTGAGGAGTATTATGCACCTCATTTTACGGTAATATTTGTCCTCAATTTCTAATCTGCTTTGTCAGCATCTAGGGGGAATCTTTGGTGAGCTAAAGCATCCAGTTACCCCTTTATTCCTGTAATTTATGAAGCTGTCTTTAGCGTGAAACAGTTGTAATCTAATCCTCAGATCCTATGGCCTTGACTTTGTTGCATTTGTTTGGATAGAAATTTTCAATAGCAGAAACCCCAATGACATATCTAGTTGGCTGCAAATGTAGGGCCTGTGGCAGTTTTCATTTTCCCATGTTTACTTATTGCATCCCTATTGTTGCTTGTTATTAATGCTTCTAATTGTCAGCGTTTTATGTATATAATTTCTATTTCTCCTTTCAACACGTGTGGACCTCCTATGCTCATTTTGTATATCTATTGGCTATTGCCTTCAATTTCTATGAACTGCTTGTGTAGAAATGCTTTTGGCTTTGGCCAAAGCTTTAGAGTCGTCTCTATTGTCCGTTTCTGTATTGCCATTATTTGTTTTTCAAATTTGATGCTTCTTCTGCACAGTTGTATACCTTGAGTGGGCCTAACGATTAAGAACAGCTTACAGGAACTTTGTATGAGCTAGTTAAGATTCACACCATTGAGTTGGATAGGATAAATGAATCTTAACTAGCTCATACAATGTTCATGTACATGTTAATGCTTCATGTTATTTATCTAGCTTAGACAAGCTGTACTTTATAAACAGTTTATGTAAGTAATACATAGGTTAGCGTCGCCACCTTAACCTGATTCTCATCTTGAAACACTTTGATCAATAATTTTGTCAAAGTCACCCGAGAATTGCACTTGGTCTCATTCACTTAGTCTCATTCACATAGAAGACTGCATTAGCACTAAAATCATCTTAGTTTAACACTTTGGAAGTAGTGTAACCACCTTGATCTAACTCTCATCTTGAAACACTTTGATCAACTGTACTGGGAGCAAGACTTTTGGGTTTTAAGCCTGAGCCATCATTGCTGTGAGCACTCAACCTTGTTGCTAGACCACAGCTTGATGAGATTTTCCTCATTGGATATTATTCTTTAGCACTCTATTGGTTTTATTCTGGGTGTAAGTTATAGTATTCAACAACCATGGAGCTCATTAGCAAGTATTTGCCAGGGCACATGGTACTGATTATAAGAGTAGCATAGATATATTCGCTTTTCCTTCTATTTTTCTTGTTCTAACTATCCTTAAATCTGCTAATCACTTCCATTCACTCAAAGTTATCCTTAAATCAGCTAATCACTTCCATTCACTTAAAGTTAGTGCTAATAGTAGTTGGTGTCCCTGGTGATCTGTTTCTTCTTTAGGCAATGCTGGTTTATGTGGCTTCTATCGAAGATCATGGATTTTTTCATTTTAAAGAGCTTAGTCCTGCTTCAAAGCGTAATTTCGAGTACGATCAATCTACAGAAAATTGTGCCATGAAAATGTTGAATTAATTAGTCTCATTTTTTTTCTTCAAACGATGCAATTTGAGAAGTTATTCACAATAATGAAATCCAAGGAATCAAGTTGCCATTTCACCTTGTTGGGAGTTATTTTGCCTCTTGAATGGAGTGGAGTTCAACCCTACCTCTTTTCTATGCAGATTCTATACCTACATACCTTAAACAAAGCCAATACTTTCCTCATTTTCTTGCATATCTATCTATCTATCTATATCACACAAAATAATTCTAATCCCTTAAGCTGCGAGCACTATTATCTGCGACCTTATAAGTTATTCTAGTAGCATCCCTTTCACATTTTAGAAGGAGCATTTCTATTTCTACGTTGTCGCATTCTTTTGGTTATTGTAAGTTTGGCTATGAGAGTAGCAATAGTGTTTCAGTGAAGCAGCAGCCCTTTGTAAAATAACAAATTTGAGAGGAGATAAATATTTGCTTGTAAAGAAGCTAGCACTTGACATATATGCCAGGGAATTTGTTTAGTGCATCATGGTTAGGAGAAAAATTTTATTTGATAGGAAGCTTTTAAAATTATCCATCAATTGTACATTGAATTCACGAAAGGTGACACATTTGCTGTCTTAAACAGTGCATCTATATCTTGATAATCGCCCTTATTGTTGTTTGAAGTAGTGATGGACTAATAGAAACAGTAGAAATCATAGTCTTTATTGCTTGAGTAAAAGAAAGGCAACTGTGAAGAAGAATTGTGAGTCAAAAACCATGGAGGAAAGAGGAGGAATATAGGAATCTGCTAGGTCATGACCACAGATGGCACAAGTGAAAATTTTAATAGTATATTAAATGTTGCTAGCATAGGAAAAGGACCATAATGACTATGTCCATTTAAAAACATGGAAGAAATAGGAGGAATATATGAATCTATTAGGTTATGATTCATTTATCCACAGTGAAAATCTGGCATAAATCATTGTGTAGAAATGATTCATAATGAGGAATATGGTCATTGCTAGCATAGGAGAAATTACCATAATGACTATGCTCCCTACCAGGATTTACTATAGACATGGCACTTATTGAAGTTGCTTAGAGATCGAGGGGCCAAATGATTTGGATCATAGATGGGAAACATTGATTATTAAAATAGGAATCTTTAGTCCACAATCATTCATTAAACACTAATGTTATAATTTTTTTTTATCAATAAAAGGCATTGTATTATCGTGCTTAGAATTACGTCAGCTTTCCCATTTAGCAAGAAATTATATGCTAGACCACTATATACTTATCCACTAATAGGATGACAAATTGAACCTGTATGCCATAGCTGTAGGCTGGCTGTGGCCAAAACTTACTAGGAAAACAAGATACATGAGTTATAAGGATAGGTTAAAAAGTGATGACCACCATTTGATGACAAATTGAAATATGTTGCTATTGATTGGGGTCATGTAGTACATTGCAAAACTACTGTATACCTTTTGCATCAGATTTGTTGTACCATCATAAGGGGAATAATTGTCATGAATAATTTTAGCTAGATCATTCTTGTATGAAGGCTGCCATGCAGCCCAATCATCTGGACTTCTCATAAATACACTGGAGTTAGCTCAAGTGCCATAAATATATAAATGAAAATCAAATATCATGAAACATACAAACTACCATCTGTGATTTTGGAAATATAACTGAAACTATTGAATTTCCACTGGTATCAAGACCACAAAGGTAAACAAAATCTACAACACAAAATAACTAGGATTTACCTGCTTGTCAAGACTCAAGAGTTGCATCAAGATTCAAAAGAGGATGAAAGACATGATGTCCATGCTCCAACAAATGTTGAATTAAGCCCAAAATGCTTCCACTCCTGTGTCACTACCAGCCTTTAAATTTGGCACAAAACATAACACACTTTTATGGTACCATAATTGCTTAAATTTGGCACAAAACATAACACACTTTTATATGAAAACAAGGACCAAGATACATATGGTTGACAGACATGGGGAAAATGGAGAAGCATCATTTTATGATGAGGACTGCTTATAAAGGAGACGTTCCTATAAAGAGGATGAAAATGACCCATGTTTTTCCCTCTGCATTAACTACGCTCACTCACATTTCCCTTCAGCTATGAAAGAAGCAGTTAGCCCTAAGGTACGCATAAAGAGCATGGGATGTGTCCTTCTTAGTTTTCTTGTTTTGTCTTGTTTGATGCATCTTGTGCTTGATGAGGAATCTTAAGCAAAGTTGGTACATTTTATTATATCAGCATTATCTATTTTGATTGCAAATGCTCAGGTGCTTTATTGTCTGTTCTCTTCCTCAGAATCCAAGATCATATATTACAATTGATAATATGAGTGTATTCAACACACCAAGGAAATTTGTTAGGTCTCTGGAACAACAATCCTCCTCCAAAAACACATGTAGAAAATTGCAATCCAGAGGAGAACTTGCAGATTCTGTAGAAGTTAACCATGATAATTTGAATGCAATTGACTAGAATATGAACTTAAGTCCAGCTGCCAATGGCACTGTCAATGAATCCACGGGTGGAGACAATCGACATATGATCACAGCAAAAAAAGGAAGGACAATGCTTGACAGTCTCTATAGTATAGCTGATGGGTATTCAGTTAGAAGCAATTCAGAAGAGGGAGATCTGCAGAACAGTTCTGAATGGTCAGAAAGTGTGCATAGAACTGATTCTTTGTCACCTGTTTCAAGCGTTGTTTTTGAGGAGATGTTAGATAACGAGGAAGATTACCAGAGCACTGGCCTGACTGAGTTAGAAAAAGAAGCTTATAAGACAGATGATAAGAAAGAAAATTGCTTACCAGCTAATCTCGATTCGTTTGAAGGTTCAACTGATACTTGCAAATGGCAAGAGACAAAAACATTTTGTACATGTTGGAGAAGAGCATTGTGCTTTATGGAATCCATTCTGGGAGTCTCCTTGTGTGCTATGTTGGTTGTTCCTGCAATTATGGTGGTTGTCAATTTATTTAGCAAGCAAGAGGAATACCATGTCATGGTTCCCACCTAGGACATTCTATTTTGTGGTCATTTAAAATTAGTAATTTACAAATATTATCGACTTATTATGCAGCCATTGTTTAAATGGGAGTATACAATTTGAATCATCTTCTTGAAGCATCTTGCTTTTGTCTTTCCCTTATTCATCAGGCTTTCTTCCATATATTTGATTGCAGAGGGGATTATGATAAAGCATAATTCCATTTATGCACAGTAGGAGGATGAAACGTGGAAATATTTCTGCTGCTAGAATGATGTGCGAGTTATGAGGATTGTTATCCCTTGAATATAAAAAAAATCTATTGTGAGGTCTCATTCTATATAAATTACTCAAATCTGGAAAGTTATAGTTGTTAATTTTTACCATGTCTTCTTTCAATCCACTGAATGATACATGCATCGAGATAAATCTAACATAGTCACTGTGCATTAAATGCTTAAGGTTTAAACTTTAGTCTGATTGTGTAGAAGGAATAGTCTAGGCTGAATAAGGTTAAGAACCAGTGGTCAATTGTAAAATCTGTGTCATGGATTATGACAGTTAACTTCGTGCAGTTGTAGTGCTCATTATTGATATTTTAACTGAATATGAATTTCTTGTCCACCCTGCAATCTTTTTAAGTCATTGGACCAACATGCTATCTTGTTATTTCTAGATGAGTATATTGTTGAAACAACATGAGTACGAACCTCCCAAGCTATGTTGAGAGCATAAGTGTGGGTCTTGTATCCACTGTGAGAATGTGGGTGCCTAATAAGCATGATTTTACTTTGAGCCTTGAGCTATTTTTACTCAATAAAAAATGAAGGGGGAAGTTTGCAGAATTGATAGATTGTCTATACAAATAAACATTTGATTTTTTATTAGATTCATTTGATATTGAGAAAGCTTAGAGGTATTTTATATGGATTGGTGTTATTATTATATTTTGACAAAATCCTCCTCTTCTCATAGTGCTGAAAGCATGTCCAGGGTATCTATTATGCCAAAGTTACCCAGAAATTGCATCTGGCCCCAACCGCTTGAAATGGCCTTCTTACACTAGTGAGACAGCCATTGAGTGGCAACATGTATTAGGGGGTTGTGAATTCTGGGCTCTTTTTCTCCACAAAAGGGGTGCAAACAAACCTAAAAAAATAGACCTGAGTTAACTTCAGACCCTATAAACCAAGTCTGAGTGCGATTTAAGTGATTTTGGGCAATCTCTTGATGCAGAAAAGAGCGATATGGCATGTGTTTGAACTTTCTATGTAAACTTGGTTTGATTTCTTAATATTAGGACTAATAACAAAGTGTTCTTACAGGGGGAAAATAAGTATAAACCTAAAGAAACATTGTTTGGGCCTGCTAGAGTGAATTACATGAATTGGGCTGCCCAGATGGTTGTGGGAATGGATACGGGTGTACCCTGGGTAATGTGCAAACAGGATGATGCACTAGACCCTATGGTGAGCTCTGTTAACAACACCCTCTTAGATATTTATATGATAATATCTTTAACTGGGCATTTGGTGACCCCTGTGTCTGGATGAACTTGTCAAATTGTATCAAAATATTGCACCAGTTGCATCAATTGAATTAGTTACCTTTGCATATTCTGTACAATTCATACTAATGGAATTTAAAATAAGTAATTAGTGTAGACACAAATAAATTGTCATTTTTCATTTTGATGAATGACTACTACCAAGTGTAATTGAAAGCGAAATAGATGCCATTTAATAGATTATGGGGTTTTCAGGGTTTTGCATTCTATTTTTCTTAGTCTTGTAATAATCAATGTTGAGATATCCAAGATTCCATTGTTTTACCTTATTTATTCTTTAATATTTGAAACAACTAAACACTTGCAATGGTTTCTACTGCAACAACTTTGTACCTAACAATCCTTATAAGCCAACAATGTGGATGGAAGCCTGGAGTGATCTGAAATGGATAGAACTAAAGAGCCACAACAAGAAAAGGTTTTGGGCATGCCGTGTATTGGAAGTGAAATTTTGGACCATGTGGAGAGGAGCTTACCCCTGCACTCCACACTCTGCAAAACCTGAAGCAAGAGCATGCAAAGTGAGGGACCTACCTAACCTCCACATCAAGACCCCTGCATTATGATGAAGCTCTGTGTCTGCATAGAAGAAAGAAGAAGAGACCCAAAACAAAGACTATTGAGGCATACCTGATAGATGACATCACCATGTAGAGTCCACGAATCCGTAGAGTAGATGCCACATGGAATCTACAGAAGAAAAAGTAACCCTTCAAGGAAACATAAAGATCATACAACCTAAAATCCATTACAAGAGGCAATTACTTTGGGGGGTTCCATTGGCATCATTCAAGGGTTTGCAAGGAAGATGGAGGAGGCATTTGATCAGTTTAGGGGAGAGAATCTAGGCATTCCAAGAGAAGAGAAACCAATAGAGGTGGGAATAAAGAGGGAGATTGGGACATCGGTCGGAAAATTGGCATTGGAAGTTGATGGCACAGAAGCAGAAAACTAAAGACTAAGAATGAGAAGTATGTTCCTAGATCACGGGGATGAAGAGAAGTATGACCCTATCCACAGAGAACAAAGATTATCTCAAAGCCAAGATGCAATATGAAAAATGCATCCATGGAGTAAGAATACACAAAATCTCTGTCTAAGAGTATATAGCTGATATTTGTCATCATTCTTGAGCACAGAAAGAGCCGAACAAAGGCCATGCTGGTTTTCACAAATGGGTTTCCAAGGTAAAATTTGTGTTAGTTCTGTGTATGTAATTGATGTTTCAGAATTGGTTTTCTTCCTCATTTTTAATTACAGTTTGCGAGTAATATTGTAATACATAGTCAGAATTAATTTGCAATGAAATAGAAAACATAGAGAAACATTATAGCTTTCTGCAAAAATAATTAAGGTCCATACTGGTGAAATGACTGAGCCATAGGATGACCGATTATGGATCAGAACTAAGGACCACCTCTGCATGGTTTATTGTTGTTTGTTGTTGTTATGGGCCTATGGCCTTAAAACCACCCAGAATTGAGATTTACTCTGTTTTATTATTGGTTGAGGGTTAAAATAGTGTTGAATCATGTGTTTTCTTATTGTTAAAATAGAGTTAAAAAATGTTTTATTATTGTTTGAGGGTTCCTTTCCTAGGTCTCTTATTGCCTCTTGAACTCCATTCCACACCAAGATTGAGATTTGGGATTCTATTGGATAGTTATATGCAGTGCAGTTCTACTTGGTTTTTTACTTTCACTATGGAAATAAAAGAATATGACCAAACCATATTCTCTGGTGAAAAATATGTGGGCTTCCTAGTCTTTGAAAAAATTGATGCAATAGAACCGGGGCATAAAAAGGATACCTTACCATGGTTACAATACAGAAGGATGACAAATTACATAGTTGAAATGAGAAGCAAGGGATTGCATTCTCACACCAAGCTTATCATTGCCAAGGTAGTAACCTTGATGACTTGCATAATTTTTTCCAAGGTCTCTTATTGTCTCTTGAACTGCATTCCACACTCAAGATCGAGTTTGGGATTCTATTGGGCTGCCATATGCAGTGCAATTCTACTTGTTTTTTTCACTTTCATGCTACAAAAGAATGCAAGATCTCTTTCATTCTATAACACAACACTTATGGTTTTAAAGATTCGTAATACAATTTTGTTACTGGATTCCTGAACTAATGACCATGCATTGATACAATCTTTTATTAACATAATGGTGTTGTGCAATTTACTTGGTACTTCAACTACTAGTTTGTTCCAAATTTATGAATAATGATCTTATTGGTTTACTAACTTTGATTTATTATCTGCTGATGTGCATGATATAGCTAGGAGCTATTTATGTATCCCAAACATTACAGTTTAAAGCTCATGTTTGCATTGGAGATAAACTACTCACTGAAGTGCAGGCACTAGAACTCAGGGAGTACATGCAAAAATACAAGTTTAATTTTTTGAATTCTCTCTCTCTCTCTCTCTCTCTCTCTCTCTCTCTCTCTCTCTCTCTCTTTTCAGGTATAGATGGAAAGATGAATGAAGATGTTGGACCATTTTTTAATTAATGGTTGTAAAAGTAAAGAAATGAGACTATATGTTAGAGAATTCAGTTACAAAGACTTTCCATCTTGATTCAAATTTGAATGTGTCTGTAATTTGCAGAGTAAAGTTTGCGACAAAATTTTTTAAGAAGGAAGGGATGCTCCTTGTCCTTGATGGTGAAGTTGTAGCATTGTTGCCCAGTTTATTCTACAGTGTATGAAATCGATTTTCATACTACATTGTTTGAATCTCGAGTCTACATATTGAAACTATTTTAATCCCTTAGCTTACACTAGGACCAAACTGCATTATGCTGGGGATTGAACTTGGTGTCATTTTGTAGATTCCTTCATTAAGAAAGGGTAAACATGTTTATATTAGTGTTTTATCCTCTTGCAATTACATAGTTATTTATACCATTTCATTTTTTATTGTAGACCTCTAATAGAATCCTCATATTCATTTTTTTTACTTTAATAACAATTATTTTTTACTTTAATAAACATGAAAATGTTATTGACGGTATATATACAATTGTTCTCAAGTTTCCACCATATATATGTTGTAAAAACAAGCATGTAAATGCTTATTTGTGGAAGATGTTTCAAGAAAGGGGTTCAAAGCAATGCTATCAACTCGAATCTGCCGAGTTTGAGCAAATTTTGACCAAAACTGATCAGAATTAGTTGTTGACTTTTGCCTAGAGGCTGAGTCAACCCCTGACATTGCCTAATTCATTTGTGTCAACCTTTGAGGTGGCCAAGTCATCAAAACAATGACTTGACTGCGTCTGCATCTGCTGACATGGATGCTTAGTTGGGGCCAAAGTATGAAAACATTAAACTTGGAAAAATGAAAATAAAAGGACCCTAAGCCCTCAAAAAAAATTAAGATCAATATGGTTTTCATATTAATGCTTAGCTTATAATGTTAATTCCTAAAGCCAATGTGACTTTAATTTTAAATTTAAATTTGTTGGAGTATCATGTTTTAATAGTATATATAAATATATACTTTTTACATGAATTCATTTTTATTCTGTGAATCTTTCTTGCATACTTTAAAATATTAACATGGTATATAGTTATAAAAACTTGTGTGATGAGGATGAAGAGATAAGGAGTGGCCTTGTATGCTTGTTGTCTGCATGAAAAAGTTAAGCTTCACTGTTCAAGTTTGGATTCATGGTAAAATGTTACATGTATAAGAATTTGGTTTATACTGTTTTATATTGGGTTGATTCTTAATAGGGGATCTATAGTTCATTTAGCCAGGCCCTTCCCTATGATCCTAGTAGCAAAGCTCATTTCCCTTATGCATCACATTGCTGGCCAATTGAGACATAGTGAGGGATCTCATTGGACTTTTAACTCTATGGAAGAAAGTGCAGCAGTTGGTCATTGAGGCTAGCTTTTTACAGTTAAGGTTGGGTATGGTCATCAAAGTGGAAACTCTATGGGAAGTTACATTACTCCTAAATAAGTCTGCACCTGGGAGGATTTCAATATAAAATTGATTTGTAGGATTTTAATTTTAATTTTAATTTGCACTTTCAGATATCCATGAGTTAACAAATGCATATGAATTATTGATCCATTGTCTTTGACTCTTTTTTGGCAACTGCAAAAGATAGAAGATTTACCTATATAAAGTAGAACAAGAAAGCGCAGGAGAGGGTGGGGTGGGTATTTCGTAACAATGCCCTTGGATGATGGATAGGCTTTGGTTTTGCCAAAACAATTGCAGTAACAAACCTGAGTATAGAGCTCACAAGAGAAAGAGAAGAAAACCACAAGCTATCTTCAAATGCCAAGCTAGTTACTTGTTGATTCTGGTTGGCAAACTTGTGATTGGTGTCAGGTGAAGTTCTTAGAAAAGAATTTTTTTAATTTACCTATCTATGGCTTATGAATAATGAAGACCACACATGTAGACAACTTTTCCTCTATATTTACCTGTTAAAGCAAGGTTGAGCCTATATTGAATAAGAGTTGTAGATCATTTTGCATCATGTCTAATAGATAATTGGCATGATGCGAAATGTCCAATATATAGTGGGTCTGTGATAGATGGCACCACGACCATGGCCAAAATTGTATTATGTCATGTCTTGAATCTATTATTATAGAACCAGAGCATTACTTTGAATTTTTTGTAAATATTAAATTCATCCAAAACTAGACACTTGACAATCTTTCTTTCTGATCTGCGAGGGACCATCAATTTGCTTGGAGTTGTTTGTTGAACAGTCAGCCAAAGGTGTCTATCGGAATCTTGTAGCTTCCAATATGATTGGGGTTGCAGTTACTAGCAAAACTATGTGTTCATATCTTAATGAATACAAGAAAGAACCTAGATGAATGAGAGATCAACTACATATTTGAGAGCGCACAAATGTCCACAACTGTTGGGACTACATATTAACTGAATTACTATTATGCCCATGTCTTGTTGTCAACATAGCATATCCTAGCTACAATAAGGGACAACCTGGATGGAAAAGTAGCTTTTTTCCCATGAAGTATGAGTGACTGTTGTACTGCAGTATATCTCTAAGCATTTGGTTATGGTTAAATAATATAGTGGTTGTATTGGTCAACTGCTTTAAGTTTAGAACATGATTATATCTCTAAGAATTTGGGTATTGGTCAACTGCTTTAAGTCCAGGACATGGTTATCATATTGTTGACAATAATCAAGCAATGTTACACGGGGATGTGCTCCCCTAGGTGAGGGGCATTTGCTGGGATGCAGAAGCCCAATGGGGTATGTTTACCAATGCCCCCTTTAGGGAAACACAGGGAGACGTCTCCCAAGAAATGGGGGACATTTCCCTTTTGTGAGAAACTCTTGGGGAACACCCCTTTCAAACAGGAGGCCCATGGCCTTTGGATTTAGAAAATATGAAATGTTTAGAACAAAAAATGTGTATTTATATTATGCTTTCATTGGCCATGTTCATGACTTGTTATCGTTTCTTATATATTTAACTTTTTGGATTTTGGTTGGAATTCCCTATGTTGGGGACTTTGACTTATCCTACAATGTTTTCTAAAATTTGGGAGGTGTCTCCACACATCCCTTGGATCCATTTCCCTGTTCCCACAGCCCAATCCTAGAAACTTGGTGAAACATTGCATTAATTTAAACCATTACAGGGTTTGTATCTACAAATTGTCACAGTAAATTAAATGATGTTTATCAATGAACTGCAGAAAGGTCTAATTCTGTGAGGAAGATATGTTGTCAATACAGGTCATTAAATGTAAACAGTTATGTCATTGAATCCTTGAGAGGAAAAAGATAGGCCCTTAACACCTTATGATTGCAATCAATATGACATGCTAATTTCTTCATTATTAATTCATGGTATGTGATTGGGTGGAACATATAGAAAGACCTGGATTCATTTTGCTTAGTGAAAAATCAACATTTTAGATATCTTCCCACTTTCACCATTACTACAAAATTGGTTAGGTTGTGCATGAAAATTTTCTTGACATGTGAACAAACCATTTTAAATATTTTTTCCTCAATTACATGTCTTATGCTTTCATCTATAATCATTGTATCTTGGAAAACTGAAATTATATATCAGCGGTGTTATCCTTTGATATTATGCTCGACATTGTTACTCTAATTTCTATACATTGTTAGCTTTCTATAATAGAGAAAATATGAAGGATAAGTGTTCTATCTAATGTGTTTTGATGAAGATAAAGCATCTTAGTTTCCTTATTGAAAATGATAGGTTATGCTAAATACATAGATTCATTTAGTGGAGCTTTTAAAAGATAGGCATTTTGGCTAAATATACAAAGGAACATTTGCAAGTTATACAACTTGGGATTAGAATTCATTGATATATTATTCATTTCTTCGTTGATGTGATGTCAATGCTTGTTATATCAAGTTGGTTTGGATTTATTTGCTTGTAAATTATTTTGATCTTGATTTGTTTATCTAATATGTTGCAATACTTATTCTCTTTGGGTTTCAAGATTAGCTTCATTTACCAATGTCAATTTCACCTTGACGTAAATGTCATATATATTGCATAGAAAAGTGATAATAGAAAGACTTGAGGTCTACATAAAGTTGGATTTTTTCTTTCAATATAAAAATTTTCATGATATGAAATGTGTCTCACATTAAAGTGATTTGCATGAATTGAACACAATAATGACCTCAATTGTCTAGTGGAGGCTAAGATCGAGCATAATGTTTGATTTTATTATTTATCGGTTTGTCAAGATTCAAGTCCCCACATGTCCGTTGGACCATTAAGGGATGAGATAACAAGTGGAGTCCCCACTTGCCTTGAATCTAGTCAGTGTAGTTGTGTTTCACTGACACCTTCCTATTGTGACTTGTGAGTCTACATGTTCTATTGTTGATGATGTGATTCAGGTTATTTGACTAATGTTGTTCTTTTATTTTGACAATATTCTATAAATCAGTGAAAGATTCGCTAGTTTTTACAATTTTTTATAATGAAGTTAAATATTTGCCAAGTTTTTACAACATTATATAATAAAATGAAAGATTCGCCAAGATTTTACAACATTATATAATAAAATGAAAGATTCGCCAAAATTTTACAACATTATATAATAAAATGAAAGATTCGCCAAATTTTTTATATATACATATTATATTATTGATAAAATCGCCTTCAAATTTTCCTATATATCGGAGAGATTCGCCCAATTTTTATACATATAAATCTAGGGGGGGTTCTTAAAATCATCCCTGATTGAGGGTTGCAATTTTAAGTGTGAAAGGGACAAAGAATGAAGGTGTGCCTCTTCCTTTTTTTTGAAGTGTGACATATGAAGTGTTTTTTTGTCTTTGCGTAGCCGTTGGAGGAGAACGATGGTGCGATTTGCATTCCTTCTAATGTTTGAGTGTGTGGCATTGCCATGAAGGTTAATGAACATTACAAAACTATAGATTGAACATAAACAAAATCAACATACAAAAGTGTAAACATATATTTCTTCAAACAATAGTAATAAAGTAATAAACGAAACTTATTTTTTGTTTAGATATTTGTAAATATGAAAGAAAGATATCAAATGTTATAATACATGAAATAAGTACAAGTCTATTCATGCTGTGAAATAAGGTGAAAACGATTATTTAGGGTCATTTCTCATATATTTGTTAGTTGGGTGTGATATTAAAGGAAGAAAATATTGACAAAATTATTTGAAAATCAAAAAATAAACTTAACATGTGTATGATTTCTAATGACAACATATTGAAGTTTTTCTTGGTGTTTCATTTCCCCCGTTTCAATAAGTTTGTGAATTTATACTCGGATTGTTCCTCTAGCTATTTCGTCGTCTGTCGATGGTTTATCAATGGCCAATGAGGAGTTCCCCCCTATACAACACGTGATATTAAATAATTTCAAATAATTTATGCATGTGCTTATTTCAACTTGGGTTGTGAGACATCTAAACTCAGCTTTGATATGTGCCTCAAGTAAGTTGAGGTTGCATATTATTTGGAGTTTCAAAATATCCAATGCAACTTTGAGATATGCAATCTCTGGCTTCACAAGCTCGACCTCGATATTAGACCTGCTTTAGATGTGCCTGAGGTTTCGTGCATATTCAATCCACCATTACACATATATATAACACAAATATTTGATGAATCTCTGCCACCCAAACTTGGACTGTAGAATTCACCTTGCCCACCAAGTTCTCAAATTTATAAAGTGAAAGATGAGTGGCCTCTTTTGTTGTAATTACATCTATGTATTTTCAACAAATTTATAGGTTTGAAGTAGATCCGTTAAAGAAATTCGCCATGAGTTTGCCTTCGGAGCAATCCCGTCCAAGGGAAATTTCAGTAGGTAGATATGAGTTTGGATGGGGAGCCTCACCAGATGCAGCCATAAGTAAAGAACCCACAAGAAAAACTACGCCACCACCACCATCAATCCTCCCCTGATAGCCATTGTTGTAGTTCTAGGCAGCGCTTTACTGGTGTAAATTACTACAAGATTTTTGCCAAGTGTTGCAAAGCTTATCGGTGGAGACCTTTTTTCAAGAGGAGACGTAGGAGTTTAGACTCTGAAGAGAATATACAAGTCTATGCTTATTCACTGGAAGGATTCCAAGACCTAGAAGGCTGGCAGATAATTACTCAATCATATGGCCTGGATGAAGATGTGATCAGATCCATTCCTCTGTGCAGATTCACTAAAGCAGAGAAGCTCATAGACAGCATGGAGTGTCCCGAAAATAGATATGGTGCCCTATGTTGTTATGGCGTCCTTGTGTATTTATGAAACTGCCTTATCACTGTCTTGTTCATAATTCTGATGCTTTACACTGACATCCTTTTTGTTGCTGCTACATGTCATCACTCGATTCGTTGTTGAGATAAATTCATCGAACCTTCTGAGCTCCTCAATAGTTAATCAATATTTCATTTCCTCTTCACTCAAAACTTCTCTCATGCACACAGTAAGCTAAACTCTAGACCATTTGCACTTAAAATACGGCAAGTTTTCTGGCTAAAATCTGGTCGAAGTTGTTCAAAGGGTAGTTTTCAGTGATTGGAATTGCATAATCTTGGTGCCCTAAGGGTAATCGAGGGTCCTAAATCCATTTATGCAATAAAAATTGCAAATTTAACAATGAAAATGTGTCAATGGTCTAGAGATTAGCCAAATCCCTCACGCAACTGTGATGTGACTTCATATGGTGGCATTCAATTCGGTAGATACAAAATTAAATATTTATGAAGACTGGAAGCGGTGCAATTACTCCTACCTTTATATTGACTTCAATTCAACTTCAATGCAACTAATACCCTTGATAATTTATGTACAAAATGCTTTGTCGACTAAGCTAATTGATGGTTGAATCGCCATTTACTTAATCTAATATGATTTTATTGAGCCATCCTCAAACCGAGCAACTGCAATCTCAACGATGACTTACTTGAATTTTCTGGTACAAAGATTGAAAAAACAATTACTCTTAACAAAAATCAATTCATAAAATAAAATAAAAATAAAATAAAAATAAAATATAGTAATTTTAATTGAATTAAATATATTATAATTTTAAAATAAGTAAAAACATTTAATTAAATGTAAAATTTCAACGTCGACACCGACTACCTATACACATTAAACATCACAATGTTACTTTTTATTTTTATTTATTTTTTAAATAAGTTGACCATAGAATACTATGGGATCACTTTTACGACCAAAAAAGATTGATGTGAATTATTTTAAGTTTCAAAAACACTTGAAAAGTCTCGACAATAGCATAATCAAATCTCCATAAATTCTGAGTGAAATTAAGGCAATTTTGACGTGGAAATAATTGCAACTTGAAGGAAAACCATTGAAATTATGGGCACGGATGTATACCTTTATATAAAAGTCTCATTACAAATCGGAATTCATTGAAAAGTGGTAAGGTGGAATAGAGAGAAATAAACGTGATTTTCTTGATGCCTTGCAATATAGAGAAATAAACCATCTTTTTTGAAACCAACAATATTGGCAACCCAAGGGGAAGCTGAAGTGTTTTCCAACGTGCTAATATTATCCATTTTTAACGTTTGAGAGGTTGTTATTTAACTTTCCAACCTATAAAGCCTCATGGAAAATCTATCCAATTGGGTTTCTAAGGATGGAGACTTTCGGTATCTGCCTCTTTTGGAAGGCTAGAAATTGCATGTTATTTGAAGATCGACCTCCCTTGATAGCTGGTCTCTTACATGTTATCTTGGATGAGGTGAATACCCACAAGCCTGTTATGAAGTACAGGAATAAAATTCGGAACATTGGAAAGCCTCCTGTTTCAAAATACCCCAGGATCTTTTTTGATGGAGCTGCTGCTAAAAGTAATGGTGGAGCAGGTTTTTGTATATGGCTGAATGATCATCATTTGTTTGATTTTAAACTTTGATGTGGGAGCAACACGAATACTAGAGCAGAACTCTTAGCACTCCGGGCTTCATTACGAGTCGCCAAGGATATTGGGTTGCCTTACCTACATATCTTTGGCGACTCCTCTGTGATTATAAACTGGGCAAACAAGGAATCCACCCTGGACATGGTGAACTTGGAGGCTTGGTGCTACAACACCAGATTTCTGATGTCCTCTTTCACCTGGGTGGATCTCAGTCATGTCTATAGGGAACATAACAAGAGGGCATACATCTTATCCAAGGAGGGGTTGCACTTGGCACCTGGCCATCTCTTACTTATTGAATTTTATGATGATGAGATTATAGGGGAAGACTCTATACAACTATTTTAGAATATGCTCATTCTATTTCGGTTTTTGTCTCATGATTTCTTTGAGCTATATCAGGTTTTGTTGAGCAGCTATTACATGATATACAAGAGTCGCTCCCTTGCTTGGATAAGATATTTGGGCTCTTGTTATTTTCCTTAGGGACATATTGTGACTCATATTTTTATTGCTCACCTATGAGAGGATTATTGTGGTATTGATACCCAGATGCTTAGTGTATCTCTGGTATACTTGCTGGGTTTTTTTCTTTTTGGATTAGTATGGATTGCTCTGTTTTGTAGTGATATTATTTCTGATTTACTAGCCCAGAGGGGTCTGTATATTTACTGATAATGTACAAGGTTCTTTTGATTCAATGAATACCAAAGAACTGATTTTTTTCGACTAAAAATATATATATATATATAAAATATAAAATATAAAATAAAATAAAATAAAATAAAATATAAAATAAAAACCCAAACAAGCTTTACAATAAATCCATGTTTTTTGTTTTGGGACATGGTTTACTTTCCACACAAATGAGGGTATACAAGTTTATTCCGTGGCCATAATGTATCCATGTTTTTCACTTTTGGACACTTTCTTAAAGACATCATTAAATAAAGGTAATTTCGTCAATGGTCATATTACATTTATGTTAGCTTCTTTTGCTTACATTTGAATTTTTTTGCGACATCTCTGTACTTCCTCCTATTTATTATACAAACCCCGCTCCTTTAAATAAAATGACAAATTATCTAAGAAGCATACAAATCGCAACGATACAAACATTTGGTTTAAATATACTGCTATCAAACATTGATTCTAAAATGAACAAGATCTTTCCATGGAAAATAATAGAGGTTTTTTCAGGTGTAGCCAGGGGATTGAAACATGGGGGAGGATTGGGTATATCGTCTCCATTTCCTTCTAGCATTTGAACAACCTTGCTCATGCAAGGACGATCTTTCAGGTATCTTGAATACACCACAATCCAACTTTTGTGAGTCTCCTCCCCTTCTGCTCATATTCTGCATCCAGTTCTACTTCTCCTCCTCCTCTCAATCTCCTCGTTAACTCCCTAGTCTGAAGCAGCTTGAAAGCCCAATCGGGAAAGAAAAACTGACAAGAACGATTCACCTTCCAATTGATGTTCTTTCTTCCCCCAACTATCTCTAGCAAAAGCATTCTCAAACTGTAAATAATGGATTTATTTGTAACAAGGCCCAGACCTTGGTCACACAATTCAAGGGCATCATATCCCGGCGTCCCTCTGTCGGTTGTCATTGATATATGGTCGTCTTCTTTCCCACAAAGTTTTGCAAGACCAGAATCAACAACTTTTGGTATGAAATCGGTGTCTAGTAATATATTGTGGGGTTTGATGTCGAAGTGTATGATGCGCTTCTTGCAATCTTGGTATGTGTAAATTTGCAATTCCACAAGCGGTATCCAAAGCAATTGAATGGAGGAGATGCAATCGGAATTCGAGAAAGTGGGCTTCAACGAAAACGGGTTCAGGAAACTGCAAAGTCAACACTCCAAGTATACATTAATGCCATTTCCCGTGATGTACACAGGGGGCAAATCCTCATTGGCCATTGACAGACGACGAAATGGCTAGAGGAGCAACCCCTTAAATAACACCTTCGGTGCAATAAACCTGTACTATCAAAATTAAATGAATTACTATAACAATAATCTAATTTCAAAATCACATCCTATACAAACCATTATTATTGCGTCGAGAGGCGCTCAACAACCCAACCCAATATGAGGGAGATCTTGTAACGTTTGTCGATATTATGTTGTAACTTTTATTACTAACAAAATAATAAAAAATAAAATTTTAATTATTCGTCAAAATAAATGTTAGCCACAAAACAACCTATTATGGGGGAGATGTTGTAATGTTTCTACCTAACAAAACAATAAAAAATAAAAAATAAATTAATTTTCTGCCAAAAATAATGTCGGTTAGAAAAACAACACTGTATGGGGTAGATGTTGTAATGTCCTCCTACCTAACAAAATAATAAAAAACAAAAAATTGAATTACCCCCAAAAAATGTTGGCCTTGTCCTAAACAACCCATGGTTTTATTGTACATGGTTTAGGAGGGTCTTGCAAATGATTTTAAGACCATGTGCAAGGCCTCCTAAACAACCCATGGTTTTAGGAGGGCCTTTTTTTTTCAAAGGAAAAAATACCAAATCTTGTTATTCTATTGAATCAAAGATCATCATGTACAATTAGCCAGAGATGGCATTCATCAACAAAGGATTCAGATCAATGGGGAATCATCAGAGCGCAATAGCGAGACCCCGTCATCAAAACATGGGCAATATGGCCACAAGCTTGTAAAAATACAGGCTTTTATCATCACTCCTGCAAAAACAGGTCAGATTTGTGCTAGCATTCAGAAATGACCTGAAGCAAATAAATCATGAGCATAAGAAGAGAACTGAGGGTCTCTTCATGAGTCTGTTAGGATCCCATAAAATGACAAGCAATGATATGTGCAATAAATAAGGGGACTAATGCCCAACACAAGCTAATATAGCTGAAATTTACCATGATCAATGACCATATCATTCAGAGATTCCATGAAATTTTTGAATCCTGATTCAAGAGAAAGAGCATTTTTTGAGAGACTGTCAGCTATCTGGTTATGCTCATGATAAATGTGGTTCATGGTCACTTCCGGAAAGATAAGCAACATGTCTCTAATGTCATCACACCAATGACTCAGATGAGGTAAGTTCAGTGAGCCATTTCATGTAGCCCATGAGATGATGACAAGGGAATCACAAAAAATAGAGTCTAAAGGAATCCCCATGATCTTAGAAACTGAGAGAAGGGCCCATAATGCCAAAAGCTCTGATCTTGTGTTAGTATTGCTTCCACAGCCCATAGAGAAGTACAAGCAGTGTGAGCTGCTAAAAAACAACACGAAACCTGCTCCCCCAATGTTCCCAGCAGCTGCACCATCAAAATAACCACATGGATAGGTAATCGGTGGAGGCAGCCCAATGTTCCTAAATTTAACCCTTTTTTTAGGCACATGGAAAAAGTGAAAGAGCAAATCTATCTGGAGAAAGACAACATATACAGATGGGAGATTTCCTTCAAATATACAACCATTTCTGTGTTTCTAGATAGACCAGAAGACGAAGAGGGGCAAATAGAGCTTGGTGTAGTCGAGAGGGTGTGACTGAAACCAGTGCTTGAGATACAAGCGAACAATTGTTTTATAAAAAGATTGAATGCCAAAGTGCTCAAATACAGCATCAAAGGTGCTCTTGGTAAATAAGCAATCCAAAAACAAGTGCTAGGTTGTTTCATCTCCTTTCTTGCAGAGAAAACAGTAGCTAGGGCCCTGAATACCACGTTTATTGAGCTGATCCCAAGTTAAAACTTTGTTCTTTAAAAGAAGCCAGATAAAGTAGCGAATTTTTTCAAGTATGTTTAATTTCCAAAGGATCTGGTGAACGAAAGAAGATTCAGGAAAATGGTCCAAATAGTGGTTCACAATACAATCATATGCAATAGCCGCAGATATAGATCCTGTGTAACTCTTATAAGACCAGAGAAGACTGTCTGGTTGAGTCCTGAGTCTGATCCTTCCGAACTCCAACCCCTTAACATAAGCATCCCATAAGTGATGCCATTCCCCAGCCAAATCCAAATCCGCTGCAGAGAGCCAATAGGACCGTGCATCCAAAGAGTAATTCTTAGCTTGAGCTAGAGTAATAATACCATAATCTTCCAGATAGTCGCGGAGATCCTGTGGAAGAGTAAACAAAGAGCCCATACTTATGATCGGATCCAGACCCACCCTAATGCTCTCTCCATTCCCCACAAGCCAAGTTAAGCCACTGCCCATCCAAGTAATAGAGTTGATGAATCCCTTCCAGATAACAGAGACACTTGAGACCGAAAAGGCCTTACTGCGGATCCAGGACAAAATAGATCTCTTCTTTAAGTACTTCACAGATAATACTTTGAACCAAAGTCCATTTCCGCAGAGAGCTTGCCAAAAACTTTTGAGTCTCAAAGAGGTGCTAAACCATCCGATATTTTTGATGCCCCAGCCTCCTTGTGCAATGGGTTTGGACAAAGAGAACCAATCGACAAGATGATACTTTTTCTTGTTCCTGGAAGAGCACCAGAGAAAGGCAAAAATCATGGTTTTCAGTTTCCCAAGAATGGATTTAGGTAAGGGGACTAAAGCCATCCAGTACACCGGCAAGCTAGTAAGAACAACTTTGATAAGAACCAATATCCCCCCTAAAGAAAGGAGTCAAAAAGTCCAGTGGGAAATCCTTTTTTCGAACTTTTTGATGAGCCAAGACCAGTCTTTAACCTTATATCCCAATTGTTTTATAAAATAACCAAGATAATTGAACCCTGAAGAAATGTGCTCAGTCTTGAAGGGAAGAGAGCAGGTGATTATGATTAAGGACCCATCATCAACATTGTTGAACAAGAAGCATGACTTTTCCGAATTTATGCACATGCCCGAAGCTTCACAAAAGGTGTCCAATAATACTTTGAAGGCTATCCATTCTTCACAAGTGCCAAACCCGTATAGAATCACATCATCAACAAAGAGAAGGTGCGTGAGGGATAGCTTATGCGAGATTTTGATCCCTTTGATCAGACCATGTCTTCGAGCATCATCAATAAGGAGGCTGAGTCCTTCTATAACAAGGATAAATAAGAGGGGATAAAGAGGGCATCCTTGCCTGATACCACGAGAGGCCGTAAAAAACTCGAGGGAGAACCATTGATGAGCAGAGCAAAGTTAACCGAAGAAATGCACCCCATTATCCAGTTGACCCCTCCAGCAGCACTCCAATTTGCAGAAGAATGAGCTTGATATAGGACCAATTAACTCCGTCAAAGGCTTTAGTAAGATCTAGCTTAAGAATAAGGGCGCTTTTGTTCCTGGATTTGACAGAGTGAAGGACTTCTTGGGTAATGGCTAGGGGCTCTGAAATCTGGTGATTTTTTAGGAACCCAAACTGCCGAGGAGAGATAAACTTGTCAAGAAAGGGCTTGAGACATTGGGCAGCTACCTTGGCAATCAGTTTATAGACCAAGTTACAGAGTGAAATAGGACGAAAATTAGCAAAGGATAAGGGCTTATCCTTTTTAGGAATGAGGGCTATAAAAGTCGAGTTAAGCGAGGGTAAAACCCTACCAATCAGACATGAGTCTTCCACCATATTAACAAGTTCTACCCCCGGGAGGTCGAAAAAAGCTAGAAAGAACTCCACTGGGAAACCATCGGGGCCAGGTGATTTGTCTTTCTTGAAAGACTTAAGAACCCTTTCCACTTCCACAGAGGTAATCTGAGAAGTAAAAGTAATCCTCTCCTCTTGTGAGATAAAAGAAGGGAAAAGTAAAATGACTTTCAACTGAGCTGCAATGGACGTTTGTTTATTATCACTAAATATCTGCTTGAAGTGTCTAACTCCCATATCCTTCAAACCCTGATCTTGTTCAACCATAATACCCTCCTCATCCTTCAAGCCCCAGATAGCATTTTGATTTTTTCTAGCTGATGCCACAGAGTGAAAAAATTTGGTATTGGCATCACCCAGAGATGCCCAAATCATTCTACTTTTAAGTCTAGCAGAGAGGATCTCATGGTCCCTCAGCTTTTTTAATTCAGCTTGAAGAGACTGAAGTTTAATAAGAGCCTGAGAAGAGTAAAGACCCATGGGGGATGATGAGAGGATATTATGAATCTCTGACTCAATGCACAAACTCTTATCTTTCATCTCAATGGACTTGGCTTGTGTCCATTCTTTAACTTTCGCTTTCAAAAGTTTGAGCTTCAACGAGAAGACCTCCATCCCTGAGGAGGTGGAGTCGTGTGAGAGGAGAGGCCATTCTTGCTTAATCAGTTTGACAAAATCATCATTTGCTAGCCATGAGTGGTTGAACTTGAAGGGGTGGACACAAAGGGAAGAGGACTCCTTCCATTCCAAGATGACCGAAAAATGGTCTGAGATAGAAGAGGGATAGGCCCATACCCTATGCCGAGGAAGGAGGTCAATCGGACAGGAGGAGAGCAGAAACCTATCAAGTATTTTACTAATACCATCATCACCCGAACGACCATTGCGCCAAGTTGGGCCCGCATAGACAGGAGCAATATCTATGAGCTGATGCGAGGAAAACAGGTGAGTAAAATAGGGACCAAGTGGATCAGTCAGAGCCTTTTTTCCCCAAACCTCAGAGCTATTTAAGGTGAGGTTTAAATCACCTGCTAACACCAGATTGGGTAGGTTAAGTAATCCCCCCTGTACTACCTTTTCCCAAAAGGACTCCCGATTAGCATATGGCCCGTAGCAGTTGAGAAGGGAGAGATTGAAGGAAGAACCCCGAATACGAGTTTTAAGAAGGATCCCAGCGACCGTGTGGAATGCTTTGACTTTAAAACGATGTGGGTTCCAGGCCGCAAGTAAGCCCCCCGAGATGCCAGAGGAGCTAATTGCACAAAATTCCCAGCCCAGGCGTAGCTTGGAGAAAGCCAAAAGAGTAGGGTGAGAGTTGGTCATCGTTTCTCGCAAGAGGATTAAATCAGGTGACAAAGAGATAAAGAGATTCTGGAGACTTTTATGCTTAGCCAAGCCTCCAAGGCCATGGACATTTAAGGAGAGAATCTTCATTAAGAACCGAAAGAAAGGGGTGTCTTTGCTCTAAGAACCTGAGGGGAAGGAGGTTGTATATTACGCACAGCATTGTTCAACCTAGCTGATAGAGGAGTGTAATGGAGGGGGGTAGGAGAGGAATTAGAGGATAAAGGAGGAGCTTTCTTGTTTTTTCTCTGAATCGTAACATTTTGAAAGCGTATAGATTCCAAAGGGAGGACCGAGGGGGTTAGTGGAGTTTTATCAGAGAATATATCCAGTGAAGCTTGCAGGGAAGGATCAACAAAAGAGGGTGAAGTGACCGGACTGTGAGGAGGGGAAGAGACAGGTGGAGGTCTAAGTCTCGGTAGAGGTGGAAAATCAGAGTCCATAAATAAAGAAGGCATCACAGAGTAGAGAGGAGGGGTAGCAAGGGACTCTGTCAAAGGTAGCAGCTCAGAATTAGAGAGTTCTTCAGAAGGGGTTGGCAACATAAAAGGCCCAAGATCCTCCGAAAAGGTAGGGACAGGGGCCAAATCAGAAGAAGGGTCCAAAGCAGGAGTCACAGAGTTCTCGGCAAGAAGAGTGGAGGGGCCCGAGGAAACAACAGAATCCAATAGTAAGAGTTCTTGCTCCGATGCGTCCTCAAATAAAGAGCATGCTTGTGAGAGCTTACCTTTAGTAGGCTGGTCCTTGAGTGTGTCCTCGTAAAGTGGGGAGGGAGGTGTGTCTCGAGCCAGAGGTGATGAAGAGGTTGTAGGAGAAGCAGTCCCCTGTCTGAGGACCGAACACGACCTTCGAAGATGACCCACAGCCTTGCAACTACTGCAGCGGAAGGGTATATTGAGGTAGTCGAGTCGTTGTTGGATAAGCCGTTCCATACATAAAATTTCGATCTCAGCCAAAAGCCCCGAAGATAAGTCTAATTCGACTAGGATCTTGGCCATCCGCTTATCATAGGCATGTATGAAATCTTCTTCAACAGCAACAAAACGCCCAATGGTATTTCCAATACCTTCCATCACCGTGCGATTCCACAGAGGGAGTGGAAGTCCAGGAAGAAGGACCCACAAATGTCTTTTCTTTACACGTTCCCTTAATGGATCAAAGTGAATATGCCAACGATCCAGCACTAACGAGCCCTCCCGAATGCGCCAAAGAGAGTTTAACACTGACAACGCATGGGCCTCCTCCAGAAATACAATAACAAGCCAACCTCTGGCTAGCAGGCTGATCGTGGGAGTATAGGAGAAGAGTGGTTTGCAGTTTTCTGTGGCCCATGAGTGCCAATCACTCTTCCCCCTCTTGACATACTCTAGTCTACCAATGAGGGCACGCGAGCATAACGCCTCAACTCTATCCATATAAATATCACGTCTGAGTACATATCGTAGTTTGCCCTCCTGGACCTTATGTGCTTTTGCACTCCTGCGATGGCGAAAGCGTGCCTGAGTGGATAGAGAGTCACCCCCCTTTTAGGAGGGCCTTGCAAGCACATGGTTTTGAAACCATGTATGGAGAGATGTTGTAATGTTTGATCCTAACAAAATAAAAAATAATAAAAAATATTGTATGTCGACCATAAATAATATTAAATATTAATAATACAAGTATTATATGTTCACGATTAAATAAAAAGATGTGTCTTTTGGTTTGAATCAAAGCTCGTGTAACATGAATAAAAAATTTACACCCTAAAAAAGCCTAGGATTTGGATTTATATGTCAATGATTTTGTCCCTATAAACCAACCACCTCCTAAACGTTGTTGAATTAGCAAAAGATATCGACGTCTTTAAACAACAAATTAACAAATGGGGTGCGAGTTATATGAATGAACTACTAATTGGGGTTTCCGCTGGGGACTGTCGTGGATTGGAGTCCTCCCTCTGCGAACAGCTGCCAGGAGTAATTTTGGTTAATTGGCGTCTTCGTTCAGAAAATTCTGGCTTCTCCTTCTCTCTGTAAACACACGCCCTTTACCGTCCGCTACCGTCACCATGATTTACACGGCAATCGACACATTCTATGTGACGGACGAGCAGATTGCCAACTCTCCCTCTCGTAAAGATGGAATTGACGAACAGAAGGAGATGACGCTCCGTCTATTCGGCTGCGACTTGATTCAAGAAAGTGGCATTCTGCTTAGATTGTATGTATCTTTTTTTTTCACCCCTTTTTATGTTTTCCATATGGAAGATTAGGCTTAATTAATTTTTGAAGGTTGATCTTAATGGTTACAGGCCACAAGCAGTCATGGCAACAGGCCAGGTTCTTTTCCATCGATTCTATTTCAAAAAATCATTTGCACGCTTTAACGTCAAGGTATTCATATTTTTTTTGTTTTGGTTTTGTTTTCTTTGCTATGCTTACAGTTTAGAGGGTTTCTGTTTTCGTCAAGTTTGTTTATTCATTTTTTTTCTGGGGAATGTGTTGAATGCTTTGCAGCGGGTTGCGGCAAGTTGTGTTTGGCTCGCGGCGAAACTTGAAGAAAGCCCTCGGAGGATTCAGCAGGTTTTGAATGTGTTTCATCGCATGGAATGCAGGCGAGAGAATTTGCCTCTTGAACCACTAGAACCGCATTCCAAAGTAAGCTCTGTTTTTGCCCTTATGTTTATATTATTAATTCGCAACTCAACTTCTGACTCATGTATCGGCAAAATATTAGACTAGAGTTTTGTGTAACGGTCAAATGAAGAGACTTTGGTACATCTGAGTCATCATTTCCAATGTTATATTCACTATAGTAACATAGATGCTGTCAAATGGTGCTTTTAAATGCAGAAATACGCAGAGATGAAGATGGATTTGAACCGAACAGAACGTCATCTTTTGAAAGAGATGGGTTTTATTTGCCATGTTGAACACCCCCATAAGTTCATCTTAAATTATCTAGCTCAAGTTGAACCCCTTCCTGAATTGATGCAGGAGGCTTGGAATTTGGCGAATGACAGGTATTCTGAACTAACTTAACTCGTTGATAATTTATTATTTTATTACTTATTCATTTTAATTTTAGTCGAATGAATTATAGTTGATAATAGATATAGGTACTTATTGTGAGATTTAGTTCGAGGGTGTAAATTACAGGGGCTTTATAAGGTTATCGTGTCTCAAGTAATAAGTTGAAACTAAAAGATAACTAAAATATTCTTATAGCTAAAGCTACATTCACCAAGTTCACCTGCACAAGTTATGTTAAATTTTGTAGGATCACTAAAAGAATAACCAAGCAGAGAAACAAAGTGTGGAGTTTGTTTAACTACGGTGATGATCTATCACCTCCCAACCATAGACAAAAACTATTTGTCTTTTCCGAGTTCACACCTTCTAATAGAGATCCGTGTACATCTAGATTGTAGTAGTAAAAACCCCAAGAAAAAAAATAAAGAGAAATTTCTCCAAAGTGGAGAACCCCAGAAAACACCTCTCCTAGCTGCAGTAGCTAAGTCTTTCTTGCTAGAGCGAACTTATCTTATTGCTGTGTGTTGAAATGAGGGGAGGTTCCCTTCTATTTATACTTTATCTTGCTGCAAATCTAATTTTACAACTGGGCCGACTTGTCTGTTTTACTGGGGCCGACTTGTCTTGTGTAACGATAAATTACGTTTTAATTTTATTATTTATTTGGGCCGACTTGTCTTAGGATGCCTCATGCAGCTACTTTCACCAACACTCCCTCTTAGCTAGGGAGGCATCATTAGTATTACCATACTAGAACACATTTGGATCTCATCTGTACATCATGACTATCTCAAACATCTCTGTCATAAGGAAGGCCTTCTAACATAATCTCAGTTCGTCGAGAAGTGTCAACAAATCAATCTTCGTGCCTCAGCTCAATCCATTCCACCAGAGAACATGCACTAGCTCCACAACTATGCTTGTCGATTGGAGAGTCACTCGTGCATCAGCTCAACCCAGTCCATCGGGGAACATGCACCAAGAGTTCACATATAACTTAGGAGTCCACACAGAATTCATATCAGTTCACCCAGAACCCTAAAGAAACAATAACACTCCCTCTTAGCGAGGGGGGCATTCTACATCATTGTTTAGCTTCTCACTTGGTGAGAATGTTTGTATTTGAAGCCTCACACTCCTAGCCAATACATAGCACCTCGAGTCTAAGACTACACCAGAGCCATTCACCACTTACTGTGAATGAACATTTAGCTCGATGCTATGCACGGCTGTCTAGATGAGAACTATGTCAGCACCTCGAGTCTAAGTAAGACTACACCAGAGCCATTCACCACTAATTGTGAGTGAACATTTAGCCCGATGTTGTGCATGGCTGTCTGGATGAGAATTATGTCAGCACCTCGAGTCTAAGCAAGACTACACCAGAGCCATTCGCCACTAACTGTGAGTGAACATTTAGCTTGATGTTGCATACTGGAGCCATTAACATCTTGATCCTTGTGTATAAGGTTGTGACAAGGCCATTCACCACTAGTCATGAGTTAACATTAACCAGATGCGACTCACCTGGTCCATCCATCCAGGCTCTCCATCCTTTTCAGGATGCTCGAGAGATCTCTTCACTTCTTTCGAAGTGATCGGGATAATGCATGGTATCTGGATTCTGTATAATTGTTCTTCTCTCCCCACTCCATCACAGAGTGTCTGGGACACTGCCTTACGAGCAACTAGGGACCAACCTCCCCATCCCATCTTAGGATGATTGGGAGAAGCTTCCGTCCCACCCAGGATCATTCACTTCTAGCCAAGTCACAAGGGCCAATACTGAGGGAATGCCTGATGTTCAACCTCTAGAAGGATAATGTATGCAACTAGGGACCGATCCCCCCATCCCATCTCAGTATGATTGGGAGAAGCTTTTAGCCCACCCAAAGCCATTCACCCCTAACTAGGGGAACTCCTGCTCGGTGCATCAACCTTTAGGAAGATACTGTGTGCAACTAGGGACCAATCTCCCCATCCCATCTCAGGATGATTGGGAGAATCTTTTGTCCTGCCCAGAGCCATTCACCCCTAGCCAAGTTAAGGCCAATACTAGGGGAACACCTGCTTGATGCATCAACGCTACTCATTAAGGGCCAGTCCCCCATCCCGTATCATATAGCTACTAATGTGCTCTCGTAGAATTTTCGTAGAACCTGCACACTTATCAACTAACAGAGGTATCAAATATATTGGGGCAAACATTTTTGTCTTGCCTATTCTAGACATGAAATGCAAATGAATGAAATAATAACAAATCACATAACTGAATTCATGCACTTGTATGGGAGAGTATCAAGTGACTAGTCTCCCCACCCCATTACAGGCTGTCCGAGAGGTCTCCCTCTATGTTGGAGCGCCCTGCTCCCTTTGTAACTGAGCATCCTGCTCCTTCTGTAGCTGAGCACCTTGCTCCTTTGGAGTTATCCACAGGTAAAATGTAAGTATCCATCAGGTTCATCAAGGATCCTTCAACTGTCTATATGGTGGGATCATCAATGAGTGATACAATAGTCCAATGTCCTCATCTCAAGGACTAACTCCCTCTGTCTCGGTGAGGAATAGATTACCAGTATACATCATCACAAACAAGAGATCATTGTCAACGGTATGTTATGCATCCTAAGGTACAATTCTAATTGAAAGAATGTGCACCTCCTCAGCAATCAATTGAATAACTCTCATCCTCCAGGATTAACATACTCTAATCCATTTGTCATGGCTGGAAACCAACTACTTTACATAATCATCGAAGAAACGAGCATCTGCAGTAGACATACCAATATCCGTTGGAGCCTTTTGCTCCTAATCGCCAATCTCTATATGAAATCCTCTGAAATCGTGAGTCATGTGTCCACATATAGCTGGATGTATTAGGTCCTCGTCTGTTTGTTATTATTGTTGAATAGTCGTGACTTCCATCTATTTGTTGCTTCGGAAGTCATCCCTCTATAGTTTGGGATGAGAGTCATGCTCCTCGAAGCTTTTCGCTTCTGATCAATCTTCTCACACTCAATCATTGATAGGATCTATATGTCCTTCGCTTGTTCTTTGGAGCAAGTCTCATCATTCTTTTCTTGTAAGCCATAGCACATGATCTTTTCCCTACAACTCAAATCCAGTGAGATGGTTAGTTACATTGCACAATCAAACTCATTCAATGCAATGGCAATAGTTCATACAGGTATGTAGGCATCTTAGCCAATGCTTCAGCTCAACACACACATGGTTACTATCTAGATGCTTGCTATCTCCATCAGAACTTGCCATAAGGAGTGTGCACTACTCTAAGCATGGTAGAAGAAGATATCATCCTAGATGGGTTCATGGAATGTTGTGCAATATTATGGGCAAAATCATATACATAATCAATACTACATGAGCGTACTATACATCAATAAAAGAACTATATCACATGCTCAACAACTTCCTAAATCTAGGAATATAGATTTGCATAAAATATATCCAAAAACAACCAAATCTAATCTACCAGTGCAATAAAATACCTATGTTTTATTGTTTTGTAGGTGGGCTCCCATTGCCTCCTGGTAGGAATCATGAGTCCTCTGATCTTCATCTTATTGCTGGGGTCCATCGCATTCTGGATCTTCATCTCATCATCTCAACATGGAGAATACTAGGGGAAGAACTCCTTTTCACAATCTTCTGTCTAAGTTACCGGAAACGTCTAGGAAAGGGGAGGGGAAACACCGTTCCACGTTTCAGAAACTGAAATAGAGGGGATAGCCGTATCCAAAAATCAGAAACGTTTCCAAGCCGTATCCAAAAATCAGAAACGTTTCTAGGCTATTTTCAGTCGTTTCCTGAAACGTTTCCAGCCGTTTCTTGGTTTTTTGAAACGTTTATGATGCTACAGAGCAAGTTTTTGACTAAAATAGTGATTTTTTGACATGAAAATAAACAAATAAATAACCCCAAAGGCAAACTATAAAACCCTAACCCTAAATTGAACCTCAAAACTTAGATATAAATCCTCAAAGCTTATAAATCAAGAGCAAAACCTTAATCCTAAATTGGTGAATGGTAATCTCACATTTCATGTCTCATGGATTTTGTTACATTGTAATTTTCCAAAATTGATAGAGGTTACCGTCGGTTCAAAAAATCATTGATGTGTAGACATTTCATTGTATCAAATGCTTGTCTACTATAGTGTTAGTTTCACAGCCTAGTGTAGAAGTACAATGACTATTTTTTTCAATATTTTTGCCAATTC
>LPNX010303088.1:585275-615281 GCA_001517045.1 Pseudotsuga menziesii
ATATGCATGTGATATTTTCATCTTATTTCAAGCATTTTTATTAGTATAAAACATAAAACGTAAACAACATATCCATGAGAACTCATTGGTGTCTAGAGATAGTATTATGGCATAGAGTTCAATAATGCATGTCATCACAGTCACACCTAAGTTGCACTAAAACATGGGCTCACTTATTTATACTTGAGTGCTTAATTAATTCCCTTAAAACATCGTTGATTATGTCAAATTTGAATATCCAAGCCAGTTCCAAATCATAGGCAATCTTGTGAATTTAGGCCCTTTATGAGCCAGTCGGCTAGTCACTTTTTGAACCAGTCGGTTGGTCAATCGACTCTCACTTCCCTAGTTGATTGTCTCGTCGGTGAGTGGACCAACCCAAATACAACATAGTTGAGTCTTTGGCTTACATAAAAAATTGTGTTTAATCACAAATTTCAACACCTTTTTAGAGGTGCAATTAGCGTAATATTTGTTGGATGGTAACATTTGGATACATCCATCAAGTAATTTTAGGGTTTGAAATCGATGTTTAGAAGTAGTTGACATGTTCTTGTTTAAATGGCTTGCCAGTGGGTGACTTATCTATAGCACTTGAGATAGAAGAATATTGTTTAAGACAATATTTGAGTTTGCTAATTTTAATTGTTATAAATGACATGACTACCCTTAAATCTAATTGATGCATGGTAATCTAAAGTATGTATGTCTCATGGCCTTTCCTTGTAATCTAAAGTCCGGTGTCGTTTCCTTGTCATATTGTATCCGACATTTTTCAAAATTTGTTGTATTCGTTTCCCTCCCCGTATCCGTTTCAGTGCAACTTAGTCTTCTGTACTTTCCTTAGAATCATCATATCTTGACTTCTTATGTGGAGTGCCTTCATCAATATCAATAGTGGAGGCTTCATGCTTCCTTTTGTTTGAACTATGATATTGATAGGCATAATGTCCATATTTACAACATTCATAACATAGGATGTGTGAAAGATTCTTTCTTTTGTTCTTTTGATCCAGAAAAGGACTCGATCTTCCACCTTTCTCTTTCTTGCCATGAAACTTTCTTTCCTTACCATTTCCTTTCTTGACATGAGATGTAAGGGCTAGATTTTCTTCATGTTAAGCTTCTTCATCAACATCAATGATTGAGGTTTGGGGTCTTCTCTTCTTTGAATTATGACTCTGTACAACATAGTCTTCTCTTCTTTGAATTGGAGCACATATGGCAACTTGTAAAGTTTGAAGAAGAGCAGGCTTGAGCAGTCCAGAGCAGAGACGATGGTGTATGTGCACACCGGCCTTCGTCTTATTTACATGAAGATGGAAGAGTGGGTGAAGGGAAAGACAAAGATGTGGGATGTCTTTCGTGATGATATGGGTTTGGAGCAGTACTGAGTTGGCATTAGCCAACCTGGATCTTAATGATCTAGTGCTAGAGCTGGTGATGTTTGATGATAGTGATCCTTTGGAGGGGTCATTCTCCACACTAGCAGATATTGATCCTCAGATGGGTGGAGAGGAGGAGGAGGAGGACTAAGTCACTGCAATCGGCGAATTTTCACCGTGAAAATCGAAAATCGCCGATTTTCTGAGCTTGCCGAATTAATCGGATTAAATTCGCCTAGTTGAATCGCAAATTAGAGTTGTGGGGTTTGGCAAATTCCAAGGGAAATTAGTTCGCCTGAAAATAAGGTCGATTCTAATACAAGACTGCAAAAATTTGTTTGGAATACGATTTCCTGCTTTCGCGGCTCGCGGGTGCACCATAAACCCTAGTCTTCCTTGGCGACCCACAGATAAACCGTAAACTGGAGCCATCAATTCTCACAGCTAATTCTTAGCAGCCGTGAATGAACTGTGAAGTGTCTGGTGACATTGTTGCTCTGTGGAGGCCGCCAACGGCCGTCATTCCTTTACCTGTGGCCATGAGTCGCAATCCGCAGGGTCAACTTTGCTCACACTATTTTATCGACCTCACATGTTTCATGTCTTAACTTTTAAGGTATTTGATATATTATATATACCATTTGTAATGTAATTTGTAACCTGTACCGTTTAATTTATTTGTAATGTAATTTATAGTACTTAACTTATAAGTTCTGTTTATAATAAAATTTATAATATATAACATTATATAATATATATTTAATATTTTTATCCCTTCATAAAAGTTATATAATTGAAAATAAAATTTGGGTAATTACTTTATATATATATATATATATATATATATTCACACGAATTTAAAGACGAATTTTATCCAAAAAAAATTGCTTAACGATTTTTTTCCGAATTTTATTCATGTCGAATTCGAACACGAACTCGAACCAGGTGACATAGGAGGAGGAGGAGGAGGAAGAAAGCAGTGATGAGTTTGTTGATTCAGTCATAGAGGAGGACTATTGATAGATGAGACTCTTTATTCTTCCATCTTGATCTACCCTCTTTTGTATTTACTATTACTAGTGGTCTATTTGGCATTTGCTAGTGGCATTCCGACATCGATGTAATATATTTTGATTTTGATGACTTAATGAGAAATATGGTTCTGACTCCTCAATATTGACATCTTGATCTATGACTATCATGAGTATACTGTATCATGAATTATCTATGTGTCTCATAATCTCATTGTGATTACTGATTTGATTTGTAAATGTGTAATACTAATTACTAATGTTAAATGTGCATTGATTTTGATTTCTATTGAATATTTGTAAAAATTTGGATCTATTAGTGGTAGCAAAAACCCCAAGAAAAAAATAAAGAGAAACTTCTTCAAAGTGGAGAACCCTAGAAAACACCTATCCTAGCTGCAGTAGCAAACTCTTTCTTGCTAGAGCGAACTTGTCTTATTGCTGTGTTGAAATGAGGGGAAGCGCCCTTCTATTTATACTTTATCTTGCTGAAAATCTAATTTTGCAACTGGGTTGACTTGTTTGTTTTACTGGGGCTGGCTTGTCTTGTGTAACAATAAATTACATTTTAATTTTATTATTTATTTGGGCTGACCTGTGTGAGGATGCCTCATGCAGCTACTTTCACCAACAAGCTACTGCTCTTGATTTTGTCTGTGCAGTAATTTTGAATCCACACAGCAGGTTAATCATGCAATATGCTTGCTATCCCTGCAAACATGAGAATGACCTGTAGCTATATACTAGAGTTAGATCCATCCAAACCCCAGATCTATTAAGCACCAATGGGGATCTAGAAAATCCATGTGCAAATCTCTTGCAGCTTAAAACATCTGGGGTTAAGATGTACCTATATTAGTTTTTAGTTTAAGGTTCTTTTATGTTGATGCTTTTCTTTTCCTTTTTTCTGACCTTAGATGGTGTATGCCAACGTTTTCCATTGAAGTTTATTAGTGTTACCGATGTAAATATGTGACACATCTCTTCCACTCTGGCTGTAAGAGGCTAAGCACTTTGCCTCTCTAGGTGCAAAGAGCATTTTGCTTCTCTCAGTGCAAATATCAAATATATGTCGAGTATGGCTGAGTATACATTTGGTTGAGTATTGTAGAGCAGGCTTGCTAAGCACATCACAAATATATCTGGTCAATTGCATTGACTGCAATCTATAGAACATATTGGTTGTAATTCTGTGAACTATGCTTTCACTTCTGGTCTCTCCCAAGGAAAACCCCTTTTAGGGAAACTCATGGGCACTTCCCTGCATTTTATGAATGGTACCCAATGCGAACCTGTTGGCACTGATTATGGTGTCTTTGTTAAATTTTCTAAACCATGGTCAACATATTCTGTACTCAAGGAATTCCTACTGAAAAATAAATAGCGAAAGACTGAAAGCCACTCAAACTGTACTCTTTAGTTAATGTTAAACTCTATGAAACATCAACTCAACATCTCTTTCATACCTTAGATCATAACGCATACTGCCTATCAAATATCAGAGCACATATGTTTTTTCAGTGATCCAGTAAATTTGCCTCGGCTCAACCATGAACTGGCTGAAGGTGTTCACTGAAAAACGTATATTAGGTCTGGTATTAAGTAGATACATGAAAGATTTAATTAGTGGTCTGTACACTGAAGGATCTTCCAAACCCGAATCTAGGTCAGCACGCAACTTCAAATTTGGCACAATAGGAATGGTCATGAGTCTACAATCCATCACGTGGAACCTTGTCAGTGTCTCAATTCTGTATTTTCCTTGCCCAAGGAAAACTTCACTTGTACCCCGCTGTTACCGGATGAAATGGCAGTCCAAATCACCGGCAAGCATGTCAGGAGAAAGTGACCACTGTCACCTTAGTCACTTCTCCCGACTGCTGTGGAAGCCAAAGCCTCCTAGGGGAGAGCCCTATTACAACTCCGCAAAAGACGCTTGGACACCAAATAATAATCTTGTATGTCTGTATCGTTAATGACCAGTGCCTAATGGAGTCAATTCTATAATAGGCAAGGAAGCACTCTATGTGTGAGTAACCTCCAATTATTTCCAATATGCAATGATTAATGGGATATGCAAATATTAGCCAATACACCAGCATTCATGACTATTTAAACATCTGAAACAAGCTAGCATATCAGCAGAGAAAAGTCATTTATATCACCCAAAATGCAGTAGTATGACATGAATCTTAATGACAAAACAGGACAGCAGTATTCATCATCATATTACAAGAAATAATCACCATTTGTTATGTGTTAAAACCTTACTTTTATGTGGGTATACAGCATGTACAGCAGTTTGTATCAGTCATTACCCATAGCAATATTCATAGCAACACTAGAGTATTAGCAATACGTACAAATATTTAATATAGCTTTGTCTAACATGCATAAAGTACTAAGTTGCTAACTAACATCAACCTGAGATAAAAGTGCGTTTATGTGCAGACTGGATGATGATGAAGATGCAAAACAGTCCACTTACGTGCTGCGTTTTAAACCAGCAGTTTATACTATCATAAACTAATCCTTCGTTTGTCACTGTGTAGGTGTTGAAGGAAGGAAAAGGGAGGGCTGCCACTGTAAGGGCAGCCCTTGAGGTAGGGTGATGAAAGATGGTATCTAGGGCAGCGGCAAAAGCAAACCTGAGAGAAGGAAAAGGGGAAGGAAAGAGGCAGCCTTAGGTAGAGAACAACCCTAGGGCAGTCCTAAACCAGACCCAAGGGTTGATGGGAGGAGGGGAAGCCTATGGGGAGGCCTTAAGGGATCAGCCCGAGGGCACAGCAGTCCTGTCAAAGTGGTATGGAGGGCTACTAAGGGTGATGGAATGGTCTGTGAGGAGGCTGCTAGGTAGTAGCAGCGAACCTGAGGTATAGGGGCAGCGAGGGTTTGGTCTAGCAGTGACAATCTAAGCGAGATTTGGCACAAAGGATTTGGTCAACTGAACTATGGCTTTTAATCTCTTTTGAAGGGCATGATGGTTGGATTCCCTGCCTTCAAGATGGTGAAGAGAGGAGTGTGCAAGGGATGTGCACTCAGTAAGCATGTCAAGGCTGCTTTCGCAAGCAATAAGCAGAGATCAAGAGTGTTTCTTGATCTGATTCATTCAGATCTCTGTGGACCCATGTCATCAGCTTCGTTGAGATATAACCTTTATTTTGTTCCTTTCCCTGATGATTCTCCCAAAAAGACCTGAATATATTTTATAAAGACCACAGATGAGATCTACATCAGGTTCCTAGCATTTAAAGCTCTTGTTGAGAAACAAACAAGTAGGAACATCAAGGCACTGAGATCGAGTAATGGAGTGGAGTATACATCCAATGACTTTAATTCCTTTTGCAGAAAAACAAGGATCAAGATGGAGCTGACAAATGCCTTACAACCCACAACAAAATGGGGTTGTGAAGAGAAAGAACAGGTCCATAGTAGAGAGTCGAGACTGTTAGAGAGCTAGTCAACAAGGCTCTCTGCTTCACTAGATTTGCTAGCATTCTATAAAGGCTACCCTCCCTGACTCCTAACCAACACTTGACCATGATCAAGATTCTGACTTTTGATGATCATTTCTTGATCATCAAACTCAGCTCTACACTTCAAGTCTGTTAGACAAGAAATGGAAAGGAGATTTTTAGTCATACCAGAAACATGCAGTAGATCCAAAACCTCTTTGACTGGCATGTGGAATGAGAAAGACCCCAACCCAACAACCATTGGGTACCTGCCATCATCACCAAGCTACACCTGCATGTGTCTTGTTCCTCCAACTTGAAGAAGGCTGCTTTGTTTGGCATCATGTATCTTGAGGCTCCATTGTCAACATACAACCAGACTCCAAAAATTATGTTGGTGGAGAGGCATGACACCATGGCAAAAGTTGTTACAAGCTTGGCAGTTAGCTCAACCATTCCTGAAGCTTCTGCGCTTCCTGCAAACAGTTTCTGCTGGTGCTTACCTTTCCTCTTCTTTTTCTTAGGACAATGAGAAGCATAAAGGCCATGCTTGCTATAGTGGAAGCATTTGGTATGTCTCAAATGCTTTTTCTTTGGCAGTCTTCTTTCTGGCGATATGAGGAATCAGGTGTTTTTTCACCAAATCAAATAGGATTCCTTTGCTGCCACTGCCTTCCTGTTGCGTTTTGCCTTATCTTTAGGATCAATAGGCAGTACAACCACCTTTTCTACAAGGTACCATAAATCTGCCATTTCCAGGGGGTTCTGCAATCTCAACTTCCATGGCACAAAGTTGGAGGGTCACATCGACAAGTGTCTCTCTTGCATACTAGGAGTTGCCATTTTTGCAATTGATTCAAACACGCTATACTTTGCAATCACTGGATCAGAGAGGGCTTATAATTACACAACCCTTCTTAGGTGCATGTGCCAATCATTGGCACAATTTTGCTCTGATAACTGAAGCTTGGACATACTGCCCACTGAAACCCTCAGGCAGCTTCTTACTCCAGACAGCTTGCCTCATACACGAAATCTGGAAGATTACAGAAACTATGCTTGTATACCTTGTTAAGCTTTCTTAACCGTGGTGAACAGGTTCTGCACTAAAATAATTCCTACAGAAAACTAAACAGCAGAAAAATGAAAGCCACTCAAACCTCCACTCTGTATTTAATGCTAGAATATATAAACACATATTGCAAAAATATATAATGGAAACTCAATAGATGACTATCAAGACATGTTATTGCTTTTCCTTCTGAAATTGAAAATCTACCACAGGAAAAATGACAAACTGCTACCTGCTGAACTAAAAACTGACTGAACAATACCCAGGCCTTCTCTTTTATAAATTGAGAAGAAGAGCACGCACAATAAATCTGGACACATGCAAAACAATACCTTAACTGGAGAAGATCTTAGGCATAGAAGCATGCGTCCTAGACATCTGTGCCTTCACTACAAGGTTGCATACACTTTACTAAACTGAGTGAGATTGCATGTGCCTTACCTAACTGATGCATGCAAACTTAAACTAGAAACTTAATGTATGCAAACTGCATGTGCCTTCACCTGCAACCTGTCTAACATGCACATGCAAACTGACTGACACATGCACATGCAAACTGATGACTATTCCCTTATCATTAGTGTGCCCTACTGCTGATTCTTAGAAAGACATGTACCCTTTGTTGAGAATAAGAAAGAGGAAGTGTGCCGGAACCCTACTAATACCCAGTTTGTACTTGCATAACAGATCTATTCATAAATGTGCCTGGGACAGCAGAGCTCTTATCTGAGGTAAAATCTAAACAGCCTGACCTGGCAGGGATATTGAGTTAGGCAAACAACAGAGGCAGCCAGCTCAAGGGATTGAGCTGCCCGTCTTGCATCAAGCTCAAAACACTCAACCACTTGAGCTAGCCCACTGGGATACTTATTCTTTCACTTTAGTTGCTTGTTCCAAAAATTGCTTGCAAAATTGCCTTTTGCTTTAGTACAGGTTACAGGAATTCAATATTTTTCTTAGGAACATGTTTGTATATGTCTATTTTGCATGAAACTCCTAAAATGCCCACGTATCGGTACCGGAATCTCGGGAACTTCTGGGAAACCCCCAAGGGCCCATGAGCGGCTTGGGACCCGGGGGAAGTCTAAAAACCCCTAGTTTATGAAAAATGAAAACGAATTAACCTCTAAGTCATTTCTAAACCTACCTACAAATCAACCTATCATTTTTATTTTATCACAAGATAATGTGTATTAAAAAATACTTTATATATAAATATATATACCGCGTTTCCCCTGACGTACCCATTTTCGGGGTGTCATGTTTCCAAGCCTTCCCATTTCTGAAAGTTGTAAATGTTTCCATGTTTCATGCAACTTAGCTAACATTTTCCTATGGCTCACGTATTTCTAAAGTCCACTTGCATCATGGTTAATGTTTTAAGCTCGTGTCTGAAGTTAAAACTGTAAACTCTAATAGAGGCTCAACTGCTACTAACTGTGGTGGTGTTTAATCTTAGGTTAGAGAACAATAAGATTCAGGCATATCATAGTGACTTCTGTTAATATTCTTGGTATACTGATTCTGAATGATCTCATGCTGTTGTTTGACCAGCTTGCGGACGACATTATGTGTTCGATTCAAGAGTGAGGTTGTGGCCTGTGGAGTTGTCTATGCAGCAGCTCGTCGATTTCAGGTTCCCCTTCCTGAGAATCCACCATGGTGGAAAGTCTTTGATGCTGAGAAGCATGAGATTGATGAAGTGTGCAAGGTTCTTGCCAACTTATATAGGCAGCCCAAGGCATGCTATATTGATATATGCAAAGATTCAGAATCATTTGTGTTGACAAACAAGACTTGGGACCCACCTCCAGATGCTAAGGTAAGCCTGATCTTGGTTTGGATTTTTTTAAAGGTATTTTGTGGATAAAGTCGATGTTTGGAGTCTGAATTCCATGCTAGTTTATATTCTGATGGCCTATATATCTGATGCTTTCTAGGAAAGCTTGCCGAAGAACTTGTCAAATGGAATTAAGGCATCAAACCAATCTGGACCATCTAATCCAGAGTCTTCTGGTGGAAGAGATGCAATTGTAAAAGCAGCTCTAGACAAGTTGAAGGAATCAAAGAAAAGTGAGAATGATACTCGTAATGTGTCTGTGAATGGGGAGTTGAGAGAAGACTTCACTGCAGGAAAACCAAAACAACAAAACCACCGGACAGATGAAACTGGAGACAGAAGTAAAGAGAGGGATAAAGAAAGATCAAGACCCCGTGATCGTGAGAGGGATAGGGAAAAGGATAAGGAACGTGACAGGGATAGAGGTAGAGAGTGGGAAAGGGACAGGGATAGAGAAAGGGACAAAGAATTAGAGAGGGAAAGAGAGAAGGGAAAGGACAAAACTTATCGGAGTAAGGAGAGGAGCAAAGATATAGGTAAGGCATAGTTTGTGAAGCCTAACTATTTGATGGAAATTGTACACTTCTAGTTCTATGGATATTTTCATTTCAGCTTGGTTTGTTTTTGGATATTCATTGTTATTGCATTTGATTTTTCATTTGGTGGCTTTCCATTAATGAAAATCAGGTGTTTATTTATACTTGATTGAATGATCTGTCTGTGAACACTTTGTAGTGTGCTCTGTTTTGTTTACTTTGGTAGTTGGGATCTATGTTTTCATTCTAACTATGTGAATACCTTTCCTTGTTTCAGTTCATTTGGAAAAGTCAAGGCATCATTCATCTTCTCGAGGTATGTCTTTAGGTCCTCTTTTTTGTTTCTCTTATCTTATTGAGTACAAACTTTAGTATGCCTATCTAAAATTATTAGAAAAAATAGTAAATAATTTTACTATTTCCTTGCAGATCGTGATTATCAAAGTTCCTCCTACACCAGTTCTAGAGAAAAGGAGAGACATCGACATCATCATCCTTATGCATGAAGTTGGTGGACCCAGTCCGAAGTTCTGGGATGTTAAATTCCCTCCAAACACCAGCTTACATATTTTTGCACTTGATTGAATTTTCATATTGTATTCTGTGAGCTGCATGGCTTTGTGGCCTTTGTCAATTAATGTCTGTAATTTCCATTGCATATTTTTTGTATTCTGTTTGAGCTGCAAAGCTTCATATCCTTTGTTTATGAAATTCTATCCATCATCAGAAGACGGATGGGTTTTGATTACCATTCAAAGAATGTTGGAGGGAATGCACACTAACAATTCCCTCTGTATGGAACGGAAGCAATGTTTCTGCCAAAGTCTCAAGTGGGATACATTGGTCTCTCTTTACTGATTAAGGTCTAGATTATGAAAGGTTCTGTATAATATAATTGATAAATTGGATCAATTAACTATAAAAAACAAATATACATATTTTTTCACAGCTTAGTGTGATATTTTTGTTTGAAGTTGGTTTTCCTAGGTTTCGTGGTTCATTGTTGGCATTGTTACTTGTGGTCTTTTTTTTATAATGAAACTAGACCCCAGTGACCTGTCTAAACTGCATATAGCATCTAGAGAAAGGTTCACAACAGCATCAGTTCAATGCTGCCAGTCTATACATATAATATTCATACACAGGTTAAATAAAGAAAATAAACCACATACTGAATTGTGTGATGCTCTTCCTACCCAAACTATTAAGAAGACAACAACTTGCCCCAAGTATCATAAATAAAACCCCGGGGCAGCAGGTGCCGGGGGAGGCTTGTTGGATGCCAGTGGAAACAAAGATGTATCTTTTGCTCGGAGAACGGAGTTGGCAACAAACCCAAACTATTAAGAAGACAACAACTTGCCCCAAGTATCATAAATAAAACCCACACCAACTTGTCCCAAGTATCATAAATAAAACCCCGGGGCAGCAGGTGCTGGGGGAGGCTTGTTGGATTAACAGGGTTGGCAACAAACAACTATGCTGAATGGTATGCTTTATACATGGAATCAGAGATTATCCTTTCCCTCAACAACCATCAAGTCTCCATCTTGGTGACTTGTTTCTCATCATTAGCCAAGCTAGGAAAGGCGCCCAAAAGGAAGGATACATAACTGTTAGAATCCAACAAAGGACTATTGAGGATCTCAAGCTTAGCAGAGGTTAGTCTTCTTCACGTTAGATGACACAATAATGCTACTGTAGATATTTTTGCCAAGGATGGGGCTGCTTCAGACAAGGGGATTTATATAAAAAATGGGGGTCAACCATTCAGATGGTAGCTCCCTTTAAGTACTTGTAATGCCACTTATCAAGTAAGGTCTTCCAAGTGTTGCATTAAACATGGACTATGAATTCAAGATTTACATCTGGAGAACGCTTGCCTCCCTTGGTAGGAGTGCTTCTATCGTTCTTGCAACAACTTTGTTGGAAATTGGCAGCTTGAAGATGATTCAGTACACCAAACTGGTGAGGCAAACTCAGGTACTCCGAACCTTCAGGGCCCAGTCAATGCAACACAGGAAGTGGATGCAAATATAAGAATTAGGCCAGTATATAAGAATTTATAGCTTTAAACTTTCAGTGCAGAATGTTAATGCAGCTATAGTCTTAATGGTTGATTCTTTTAAGGTTTAAGCTCTCACGAGATAAACAAATTTTGGAAATCTGGAACATTTGAACGGTTTGTATTTGCAAATTTGAACATTTGAACAGTGTCTTTTACAGTTGTGTTTCTCGACTATTTAATATAAGAATGTTACTCCCTTTGGTTTAAAAAATATCATATATAAAACCCATAAAAAACAGTGCCCGTCTCCAAATAGGAACTGATGGTAGCAGCTGAAAAACATATCAGAACTTGAACATAATTAATTAATATTTTTATTTCCATTCTTTTTAAATTGAACTAATTCCTTCATAAATTCATTTAATTTGTTTCTATTTACTTTATTTATAATAAGAAATGATTTTATAAATTTATTTAATTTTTATAAATTACTTTATATATATAATAAGAATTTATTTGAACCCTTTCTTTGGTTTTACTTTGTTCAAATTTAAATGTTTAATTTTTCTAAAAAAAAAATACAAGCTTATGCTAGGGTTGAAAATAAATATACATGTTCTGCGCCAAGTTGACACACTTCCTAAAGAGAGTTCAAAGGTCTTCAGTTAAAATAAATTTGCAAAATTAGTCAAATATCACGATAACTTTCATCTTTAAAAAGACTTCAAGATCAACTATCAAGATTTTTGAATTACATTTTACATTAAAAAACAAAGCTTCCACAACAGTGGTTTAACTCATCATCCATTCAGAAAATTGTTAAGAAATGACTACTTTGATGAATAATTCCACATATTAATTACATCCATCAATCACTTTTTTGACGTCTCCATTGATCCTTCCTGCATCCTCAGTGCTTCCTTGGGCAATGTATCTGCCTTCATGTTAAGCTTCTTGTAGACACATTGAAAGATAAATGAAATTTGACCCTACTTCCTTGATTTTGTTCATTAGTGAACCTAGCAGTAACACGTGGTTGGGTGTAACTTAGAGACTACAAGGACTCACAAGCCCATACAAATTGCAACGACATGGGTGCTAAGTGATAGGGGGTACTTAACGGTCACCCATGTAGGGTATGTTTTAACTGTTGGGTAAGGGAGAATGCAAGTGTGGCTTGGTTTGGCCACTTACTTGGAGAGAATGGGGGGTCCTATAGGTGTAAAAAGGGGATGAAACAAGTTGATGCATTTGATATTCTATGAGGTTAATTACGTATATGCTAGTTTGAAGTGTTATACCTGTAGTGGTCGGTTGTTGACTAAAACTAGTGAATCTCATGCAACATGAACCTGTACAGATGTAAACAATACCTAGGCATAAATGTGATCTTTAAAATAAAATATACAAGTGATTTATGACCATGAGAAATGATCGATATTAAGCATGCAAAAAAAAGGGTAGGGTTAAAGTCCTACCCCCATGCTATGAGCATGGGGTTTGTGATTATGGATCATGTATGTGTTGGGGTGAGTTATGAGCTCTTTAAAATGCCAAAATAACTCTAACGAGGTAGGGTCAAAATGATTGAGCATAGCCCCTATCCTTGGGTTGAGGTAATCGATCATTCCCCCTATCTTAGAGGTGTCGATGCTCCCTTGGAGAGGTACCAACAAAGCATTGATCGACTATTGGGAAGGGGGGAAACCATGAGGCAGATATCCATGGTGGACCAAGACGTCCATGAAATGATTTGTGGGAATTCCCCTTGTGGTTTGGATTCCGTCATTATTTTTAATGAGGATGACGATAATGCAGAGGCATTTTTGCTAGCTTGTCCCCATGTTGTGGACAAGGGTTTCCTCATAATCTTGGAAGGGTTGAACATGTAGGTCAAAGGGACTTGTGTCTTTCGATGCAACTATAGTGGTATGGGTTGATAATGAATTCTCATTAGAGGATGAGAGAAAACAAATGATGTTTGTCCCACTAGAAGAAGTCATGGAGGGGTGAACTTCTTCGATGACCGTGACTTGGGGATCTATAGAGAGACAATGCAAATCAACAAGTACTGATCGATAGTTAGGTAGGTTTGGGAAATGGTGTGAGTAATGGCTATGGAGACCAAATACAACACAAGGATCACAAACAGATTTGAACCCAAAATTCAACGATGCAATCCGGTGAAACCCCCAAAAAATGAATGTCGTTGGATTTTGGGTTCAAAATTTTGGATTTCGTTTTTTTCTTTTTCTTTCTAAATTTAGTTTGATTGTTGTCAGATATTTGACGACAATCAATTATTCGACTCCTTGACGTAGCATATTCGACGGATTTCCATTGTGTAGAAAAACCAACTAAATGGTGTAGATCATAAGACAACATGGCGTATAAAATCCGAAAAGAGGGCGTATAAAATCCAACAAAAGAGCGTAGAAAATCTAACAACTTGAGCCAACCGGAGAAGTCTATCTTTTCATGCGAAACCTTCAAAGAGTTAGACTACTCCATTGGTCTATTATGTTTCAGATTGGTCGTTAAGATGCAAATGCATATCTGAATATGATTTCCAACAATAGCCAAATAAACTTTTGTAAGTTTGTGTGGTTCTTATGTCAAAATTAAATATCCTTTGATACTGATGGAAGGCTGGAAGTGCACACAAGACTTGTGTTTACTATGTTCTAGATGTAATGCAAAGTTAACTCGAATTGCATTACCGATATAAATGAAACTAGGAACAATTTTAAAATAAAACTCTTCAAATACTAATAACAACAAATACAATTTTTGTTGATATGGAAAGTTGACTAGAGCTTTCTAAATGTCTAGGAACAACAATAACATCGAACTTTTCAAAAACAATGCAAATTACAAAGTCAATTTGACAAATTTTCAAATGAATGACCTTTACTTTGTACACAATGTTGCTAAGACCCAAAGTTGGCTACATTTGCATTGACCCTCACATCACAATATCTTTTAATTTGAAATTTAACCAAAATCTTGAATATCATAACCCTTAAATTCTATCAAGCAATGCCAAAATGCAAATTTTGCTGCTTTTTCATTCACACTACACTAATTTCGTACAACATATTCTTCATATATTTCATTTCTTCCTTGAAATGAAACGATTAACTACTTTTCAAATAGAATTCACGCTAGAATATCTTCATAGCATTGCCACTGCAACATCTCCGATATCATTTTTCTCCTTGGATTTGCTTTTGTCAAAACATTGCCACTTGTTGTGCTTGTTTTGAAAGTTTTGGGCACTGATATTAAAACTCCATACCCACATTAACCATTTAAAAAATGAAATTTAATTTTAGAAGTCATTTTATAATATATTTATAATATTGTGAACAAATTTGTGAAAAATATCATATATGAGGATTCCAATAATATTAAGTTTTTCCGTGTAAAAGCATTATGGATGCATTTTGTGAGTTTTCAAATAAATATGAAGATTTACTTTATACAGAGTGTAGGAGAGAGACATCAATAGTGGTGCACCCTTTTTGTGTAACTCAATGGATGAACATTGATGTGACTTAAAGTGGAGTGATTTAGAAATGAGATTTCAAATTTGAAAATATTAATTTTATTTCAAAATGTCTATAACAAAGTTTTTGTGATAAATAGTTTAAAAAACATTAATATTGACAATGACTTGTATATACAGTGCTTTTATGAACCACTTACGGTAGTTAGTTTTTCCAATATTGAGATCTAATTGTGCCACTCCCTATCTCTACTACTAGTAACCGCAACACTAATGGCTCCTCTCCCCTAGTATGATTGACATAATGTAAAATATGTAAATTCACTTACAAGCCCAAAGGTAGTGGTAAGTATGCCATGTAGATTGTTTCTTTTTAATATATATGGCTTATTTGAATTTATGTTTTGATATGTTTCTATTATGTACTTATGATAATTGATAGGGCATGGTTTATATATTTTTAATATAAGATATTTTTGTTAAACAAGGTGGTTTTATATGTTATTTGGTGTTTGAAAAGTTTGTGATTTTATATTAGGTTATTATTATAATTGATTACAAAAAAATATACAACGCGAACACAAAAATAATTGAGGTACTAAGCAAGAATCTAAATGATCCCTAATGGAAGGGTCATGGCTATATAATTTACTAACTTAGATTTTGATGTGAGATATTATAAAGTGTAAATAAAAAGCTAAAATAACCTATTGTGCATAAATAATAACTCCTATTTTTGTTAACAAGTCTATGCTAACATAATTAAATAACATAATCGCACATACATAGATACCACAAAAAATACCTTGGATGAACTCAATTTGGGAAAACTCCACTTCAAAAAGGCTTTTTTTTTCTCTCTTTAAAAAAAATAATGATGCTTTTACAATTACAAAGCTCTTTGGATATCCAACACACAAAATACGAGGTATGGTGAAAATGTTAAACTCTTTGTTAAGACCTATTGGTGGGTTTTATGGAGAAATAATGTAGAAAAAACCTACTTTAGTAGGTTGTGATACAAATTCCAATCAACAATTGAACTGAAGAAATAAAACTCCAAGCGTAAGTGAATGAATAAAGCTAAATGATTTGTATTCTTCCAATGGTAAGGAAAGAACATACAATATGAACACCTTGGGAGGTGACTTGATGTAGTTAGGTGAGCTCCAAAGCCCCTTTTAGGAATGGGTCCTTTTCCTCCTTGTGTGCTTCAAATCCAAGCTTAGTAGATGTTAGGCTTATAAATCCAAATGGAAGAGGCTAGAGGAAATGCTTCCGCTTCTCTTGGAATTTCAACAACGCAACCTTACTATTAAACATGGGCTATGGATTGTGACCTCAAAGGATTTATTTATAGATGAGAAGTGGAACCTCTTTTGGAACTATCTTTTATGTGGACATTCCTTAATTCATTAATGAGATAATGGGGAAATGGAAGATAAAGAAGACTAGATCAATCCTAATTAATGAAGATGATGGATTAACAAGGTGCACACATCTTTATTATCTTAAGGTGCACATGTGCATTAATGGGTATAAAAAATGAGTGATTTTAGGCATAATTATGGAAGCACAATTTCTAGGGCATTTCCTATGTTGTGCACATAGCTTGTTTCAACCCCTTTTCCTTTGCAATCCCATCTCTAATCTTATTACTTCCCAATATGAAGAAGAATGAAAACCTTCCAACATTTTTTTTTTAAAGTAGTTATGATGCCGTCACATATTTGCTTAGTGGACGAAACTCAATGGTTTACTCCTTTGGACATTCTATTTTGCACAGTCTAATTTTCTCCCTCCCGCACTTGGTGGCCGAGGAGAGGACGCAAAGGGTTTGCAAAGGTGGAGGATGTAGAGGAGAGGAAGCATGGGAGAGGAGAGGAGAGGAGAGGATGTAGAGGGGTCACGAGGCGTAGAGGACGCAGAGGGGTCACGAGGCGTAGAGGACACAGAGGGAAAGGTCAAGGAGGACACAGAGGTCACCTAGAGGACACTGAGAGGTCACATAGGTCACGAAGGATGCATATGGGTTACATTGGACACGTAGAGGACACAATGAACCCCAAATCGGTAAGTACTCTCCATTGATTTTGGCGTTTTTTCGTAAGTCTAAGTTGCTGCACAGGTCCTACATATTTAATATTACAATGATAAGGGACTAAGAAAACCCTAGCCACAAACTCTTTTTAGCTAAAATCACTCCCAACCTAATTTTGTCACTCCATAAAAAATCCTCAACATGCTATTTTCAAGACCAATAATTCCTCCTTGGCACATACAACAAGCTGGTATCACACAATCTCTAGTTGCTAGCATTGATGTCTTCCTTATGGTTTACAAAACCTAGGTTCATTGAAACCATTAGAGAACTCTAAAATATGAAACTCCTCTAAGAATGGAGTAATTGTTCCTACATGTTCCCTTCCCTTCTTATAATCAATGAGCAATGGATGAAAAATGGAAATAGTGCATGCACTCAATTAAAAAGGTGGAAATTTCCCCATTCAGACTAGAGATTTACCTTGAGAACTTACCATGACAATAGAGGAAGCCAAGGTAAGAAATGGAAAAATTCCCCTAGCTCCTTCATTTGGAGTAGTAATTGGGAGACCAAGCATTGCAACATTCAGTCAAACCAAGGATGTTCTCCACCATCCAAATCTATAGCTAGCTTTTTGTCCAATGGCCATGGAATGGGTTGAAAGACCTTAGCAACAATAGACATTTCACCCTAGTTTCCTATGACAATTATTATTTTGCATATGGTATGGTTGATGTTGTGCTTGAATTGTTTGTTTTCATTCAGGTATAGTGTGTTCATATATATATATATATATATTCAAATTTTTTTTACAACTAAATTGAATGGTTAAATTAAAAGTTTCTTGATGAATTAATGATTTTGGAATAAATGCTTTTGGATATATTAGTAGTTAAGGGGAATCATAAGGAAACCGTAATACTAGTGGAATATATAACGAGACCCATTGCAGCTTGACTAAATACTCCATAAATTTTGATAAATGATGTTTGTTTGTAAGTCAGTGTGTTCTTGGTTTCCTCTCCAAGAATAGGTTGGGAGCAATACATGCATATACTAAATAAGGTGGAACCAACATAGAGAAGCTACAAACATAAACCACGTTTGGGGAGTCAACCCTAATGTCCAATTAGTGATTATTAGACCATTACTATATGTATTCCGTGATTTGATGATGCATGTGTTCCTCTACTTCCATATAATCCTAAGTGTAATATCCTCATGATTGGCCATGTAATTTCACCTAGAGCATATATCCACCACTGGAATCTAATGGGCCCTTGTATCACTTATATAGGAACTTAGATTAGGTATCTATACCTCTAGTTCATGAATATAAAGTGAGAATAAAAGGACCAATTAAGGTCATGTTCATCTCAATGATCATTTGAGTCATGAATAGCTATCTTGAGAAGTTAAAATATAGAAAAGACAAGTGGACAAGTAGTGTTCTTACCTCCAAGAAATCAAGGGAACTCTTGAATCTCTAGGAGCCATGTCAAAGAATTAGGAAATGGATCCTTAGAAGATGAGAACCTTAGATAAGAGGAGAAACATAAGTGCTACATGTTGGGTTATGAATTAATGAAGTAGAAGGCTCCTACCTTCAATGGTATTTGAAAAGGTTGTGAGTAGTAGGTCAAATTAAAAGTGATAAAATGTTGGATTGTATTTAATTTTGACTTAACCCCTAGAGGATTAATGAATATATGTGAGCGATAACCTACTAACTGTTGAATAAGAAAATCATATTGCAATAAGGAAAATATCATTGTAAGCATAAAGAAAAAGAAATTTCATGCGACAATATTCCAAGGAGGCTTGCTAGTATTCCATAAATTTAATCCTTCATTTAGGGTATGTTTTTTTCTCTATCACCAACCTATGAGTAATAACCACCATCATCGCTAAGAGAGTATATGTTGTTTGCTCCAACACTTATTGAGGAGGAATAACCACCAAGCATGACAACATTTAATGGTGCTTATGTTGAAGTGTACATCGTTGGATGTTGAAATTTTGTACATACAACAATGCAAGTTCTAACCTATACATCAATAAATGTTGATGATTGAAGGATTTAAATTTTGATAATTTCAGGAAGTAGTAGAAATGACATTTATTAACAAGGAAAAATGGACACGCATGAGTATTCTTGGCACTGCTGGTTCAAGGAAATTCAACAACGATCGAACAATTAGAGAATATGCTGAACATGATTGGGATATTGAGCCTTGCAAGCGGCCAAGTTAGAAAAAAATGTAGTAGATGTATCTCTCCTATGTTTAGAAGGTCAAATTAGACACCATGCAAACAATATGATGTTTAACTGCTTAACCTGCCTAAGCATGTAAGACATTCACTTTCACAGTTTTGATCATCTTTATACATATTTGATTGTAAACTCGTGATCATTGGGATCATTAGGCTATTTCAACAGTGGATATTTATTCTTTCCATGGCAATTTTTTGGTTTCTTGCAACATCATGTGTATACCTCAAAAGAATATGGTTATGGATGACATTAAACCAAACATCTTGTCTTGTATTATGGGCCTCAAATGTGTAGCTTTGTGAAGAGGTGTGAGTTAAATTTGAACCTTGTAGTCATGCAAGAGGATGTCTCATCTAGCTGTAATTTAATTTAGAGCATATATTTTCATCAGTGTGTACTCTGTTTTATTTGGACTTTGTAGGGGTGTCAATGATATCATTGATTCAAAATTTCAAAATGTATTCCTTGGTCAGTGGTTAGGTTCTCTTATATTATCATTGTATGGATTTTAAACTGCAAAAAATTGGAAACCATCATGCTTATCTTTCTTAGACAGACAATGTGTGCTTCCATTTTTTGGTGCTTTATTGCATTTAAAAACAAGCTATGTCATCTTGAAGGTATAATTATGTGCATGTGGAAATATTCATGTTAATCGTGTTGTAATTTTTTATCACTAAATCATACTGGAAAAAATTGCGAATAGGTGACCCTAAGAGGCTCATTAGTTCCATTCCTTTCCACCCAATCCTCTATATAGGTTTTTATTGTATTGGAGTAGTTGCACATGTTCCCTCTATTGTGTACTTGACTTAACTCAGGAGGGATTTGCATGACTCTTGTGAGAAATCTACCCAAAAGTTGGATGGAGAGTAGTTCTAGCAATGCAGGTTTAAAATTGTGAATAGGTGGCCCTAAGAGGCTCATTAGTTCCATTCATATTCACCTAGTTCTCTATATAGGTCTTGATTGTAGTGGAGTGATTTCCCCATTGTTGTGTACTTGACTTCGCTTGGGAGGTATTGGAATGAATCTTGTGAGAAATCTACCCAAAAGTTGGATGGGGAGTAGTCTAGCAATTATACACTGTGGCTGAACCAGACGTTCCCAAAACATATAGAAGTTTAATATATGGCAAGAGCCAACTGTCCAAAAACATATAATTCTGAGTTATAATGTTACTCTTTCCAACCTACTGCATTTCTACATGTATATTGCTAAAAAAACTGCTTGAGAAGAAATACACCATGACAAAACATATGCTAATCAACAAAGAGAAAAAGAGCTAAATCTCATGCGTTGAGTGGAGTTTCATCTAGGTACCTCTGTTAGGATTATTAATCCTCCCTTGTCCAATTTTGTCATATGTCTAAATCAGTAGTCATGTCTAAATTGGGAGTCCTTCCAATCTATTGTTAGTCACCAGCACTATTGGGTCCACTTGGCCTAATTGGGGCACATGTTCCGGTTACTAAATCCCGGGGAACACTAATTGAGGCCTAATGCCACTGATTTTACTTGCAAGCATCAATTTAGGAGCCTCCTAGATCAATCCCTACAAATTAGGAGCCACTGGGAGTGTCGATACCAACCAAGGTAAGTTGAGTTGAGTTGGTGACTAGTCAATCTCAGTTAGGAGTCAGTTACATCCAGTTCTAGTCCTCTACATTTAGTTAACGCTAGGTTTTCATGGCTACATGCAGGAGAGGCACATTTCTCACCTACCTCAGTTGGTTAGGCCTAGTTAACACTAAATTAGACACTTGAGTTGTGATTTAGAACTCCTATGAACTCCGATAATGATTTAGACAAGGTCAGTTAACCATTCAGTCAAGTAGAGTATAATCAATTCGAATTTCCTCACATGGATTCGAATTGCTTGTGGCTATTTATCCATTTTACTTCATTGTAATTATTATCTAATTACTTTTGATTAATGAAAGCATTCATAGTTGCAAGCCATTTTTGCACTGTTTCATTCTTCAATTACTGAGTAAATTGTGTGATCTATTTTGTGAGTTGTGTGTTGATCCATAGATCTATGTACTCAATTTAATAACCTCATGTCGGGTTCATCTTCTATGAACTATTCATCCTCTCATCAACAAACTGTAACATATAATGTCAGCCATGAAATGAAATAGATGATCATATTTATTACAAAATAGACCATGATTAACTACTGTTAGGATTATTAATTAACCCTCCCTTAACCACCATAGTCTATTTGTCTTTTCCCAACTTAGGAGGTCATTGCCACTTCACTAGTGCATGGGGGACTCACCTAGGGGCCACCTAGCACTCAATGCGCTTGTCTGCATGAGTTTAGGATATACAGGGACCAATCCTTATAAATTAGGAACCCACTTTGAGTGCCACTAGCAGTCTCCAATAGTTGACCCTAGTTGGTGTTTAGTTATGCTTCGATTACAATTAGTTAGTTAACTCCCAGTCATTCTAGTGCCAATTTTCATGATTTAATGAAGGTAGGGTGCATTTGCTCACCTACCTACATCAATTAACTGGTTGTGAACTGATTCAATGATCCGGAGTTACATTAGTGAGCTCTAGTGGTGATTTTCCCACACCGAGTTAGCTTCGGATTAAGTACAAGTTGGTAGATTCAAATCCTATATTAGGAATTCGAATTCTCCTATTTGCAACAACATTGTATTACATACAATTTAATGATTAATGGATGTAATGTTATTCTTCCAATTATTGGTCTCATGTGTGTTTAATTTTCCATGAATTATTGATCAGAGTTTACTGTATTGTTCCTCTCTCTATTGAAATCTTCGTTCACATTTGATTTCATTCAGGAATGAGGATCCAACTTCACAAAATTAAACATGGTATCAAAGTGGCTATCTAGGCTAGCTTCAAACCTCAGAAACTTCTATTGATGCACTTGAAGCAACTAGGTTCCACATAATTCTTGGTATTCTTGCATTGCTCCCTTTGGATTCTATCCAGAGAAGTCTAGCTATGTGTGATGCACCCAGAGAAAGTGCACATGTCGAAGTGGAGAGTGTTTAAATTGGGTTGATTCGAATTGAAGTGTTTTTTGCAGGTAAATTGAATATTTTATGAAGAATTAGTTGTTTCTTGAAGTTGTAATATGGATAATTTAGTATATTTGACACCTAGAATCCTCACACCCTTCAATTATTTTGATTGGAGGGATGATATGTAGATTGTATTGCGCAACAAGGGTCTATACAGGGTCACCATGGGCAAAGAGGTCAAACCCCATCAACATCTTGAAAAATCGAAGTCTCTGAACAATCTTGATGAAGCATTTGGATTCATGTGCATCCACATCTCAAGAGAATTACTCTTTCACCTTGAGGGATTGAGAACACCAAAAGAAGTATGGCGTAAGCTCGAATCCTTGTTTGAAAAATAGGAAGAGCTAAGGTGCCATATATTGGAGAATGAGCCGATAACATTACAACCTAGCAAATTCGAAACAATTTTTCTCGAAATTCAAATCACTCGTCATGCAATGCAAGCAATGCAGGATTGACAAGAAGGATGAGCAATTAGTGCTCTCAATTTTGAGCAAACTTGGACCAGAATTCTTATTGTTCGTATATAAATTTCACTCCAGGACACTAACTATTCCTAATTGGTGAATGCCATCCCTTGATGCCTTCACAAAGCCTCTAATACATGAACAAGACAAGATGATACAAATGGGAGCCCTCAGAGTCTCTCCAAATCAAGCTCTCTTGGATGGTGAGACAAAGAATGCACAAGCAAGGAGGAATCAAAAGGGAAAAGAAAATAGGAACACTAAATTCGAACCTAAGGAAGAGTTTGATCTAGCAGATGAAGCCTCAGGCTCTAAGAAGGAAAGACATCAGGGGTTTGACAAGGGCAAGTGCTCCTACTGTAAGAAAGGAAAACATAAAAATAAATATTGTATGAAGAAGATTATATATCAAATGTCAAAACTCCTTGAGTAGCACAATATTTCCCTCCATAAAGGTGCAAGGAAGGATGAATATGGAGACAATATTGAATATCACGATGAGAGATGCCATGCACTAAAGGCTGCTTTTTCAAAATCACATGCCTTCCTCATTGATTTAGGAGCTTCCACTCACATGGTTGCATCCAAAGAATCATTCTCTTCATTACAACTCACTGATGGTCCAAGTATTCACATGGGAGATGACACTCAAATCCATGTTAAAGCATGGAAAGGGTTCAATCAAGTTAAAGCATGGAGTGTTCAAGAATGTACTCTGTGTGCCCTCCTTAACAACAAATTTGTTGTCTGTATACTAGATGACTCATACATGCTCACCCAAGCAAGTTGTATTTGGTCCTAGATCAATATAGATCTCAAATATCTCAACTGGAAGCTTATATAAAAAGGTGTTGCAAACCATACCTCCAAGGCATATGAATTGTCACACCTTTTTTCCATACTCAAATCCAATGCCATCTTAGCTACCATTTGAAAGGGAAGGTAAATTCATCCTACCTAAACGTTTTGCATATGATAATGTTTCCATTAATGTTTCATATTCAAAATCCGAAGTAGAGGACCAAGTTGAATTAGTTTATGGAATTGAAGATGAAGTTCAATCGGATCCATATCCATATCCAGTCCCTACTCCCAATCCTAGGCTTAAATGGGCTTAAAAGGTTAACGAGGCAACCGGGAACATCACTGGAGAGTCATCCGACATGAGGAGAACAAGATCTCAGTTTAAAAAAGAGAGCCTTGCGCTATATCAAGCAAATTCACTTCTTCAATAGAGGTGCTACAAACTCCCATAGATATGCTACATGATGGTAAGGGTTGATCAACAATTCTGCTCACTGAAGAAAAAATTGGATCATGTCATTGTTCCTCCAAAAATAAGAGACAAAGGAAACATTTATTCTACTATTTGTCATCGGACTGGAAGAAGGTGGAGAGGTTCACATGCACAGTACCAGGAAACCAATGCACAAAAGGACCATCACATTGCATTATTACTCCACAGAGATGCAGATTGCAGAAATAGTTTCACAAGTTTTTTATTCAAGAAGAAATTTTCTCTTGATGTGAAAGCTTGATCTTGGTTTTTCTTGCTTATTTTGAGGGGGGGTTTTTCCCATGAGGTTTTCCCCATTTCCTCGGTTGTTAAGTAGTCATTTTTTTGCATTTAGATTGTATGGGTGACCTTTGGTCTTAGTTTCCAGGGCCCATGTTTTCCAAGTTAGGATTAAGGTGGGGGAGGGGGGTGTTAGGATTATTAATTAATGCTTTGTTGACCACCATAGTATATTTGTCTTTTCCTATTTTAGGAGGTCATTGACACTTCACTAGTGCATGGGAGACTCAACTAGGGGACACCTACCACTCAATGCACATGTCTGCATGAGTTTAGGGGCTCTAGGGACAAATCCCTATAATTTAGGAACCCACTCCGAGTGCCACCATTCTCTAGTAGTTGACCCTATCCGGTGTTCAGTTATGTTCAATTATGCTCCAATTCCCATTAGTTAGTTCACTCTCAGTCATCCTAGCGCTAGTTTACATGATTTATGGGAGTTAGGGTGCATTTTCTCACCCTACATTAGTTAACTGGTTCTGAACTGATTCAGTGATCCATAGTTCCATTAGTGATCTCTAGTGGTGATTTACCCACACCGAGTTATCTCCAGAGTCAGTCCAGCTTGATAGATTCGAATATTAAGTTAGGCATTCGAATTCTCCTATTTGTAACACCATTGTATTGCATACAATTGACTAATTAATGGATGTAATGCTATTCTTCCAATTATTGGTCTCATGTGTGTTTAATTTGCCATGAATTATTGATCAAAGTTTATTGTATTGTTCCTCTCTCTTCTGCAATCTTGTTTCACATTTGATTTCATTCAGGCCTAAGGATCTAGCTTTACAAAATTAAACAAATACAAAGTACCAGGTTCTAGAAACTAAATAATAAACAAGAAAAATAAAAATATAGTACCTACTAATATTTTGTTTTGCCAAGAGAAACTTCAAGTTTCTTTATGTTATATATAATATATTAAAATATTTTTTACAACCAAATTAAATGGTTAGATTAAATTTTTCTTGATGAATTAATGATTTTGGATATATTAGTAGTTAAGGGGAATCATAAGAATAAGGAAACCATATAACCAGTGGAATATATAATGAGGCCCATTGAGGTTTAATTGAATACTCCATAAATTTTGATAAATGTTGTTTGTCTATAAGTTGGTGTGTTGTTGGTTTCCTCCCCAAGAATAGGTTGGGTGCAATACATGCATAGATTAAATAAGGTGGAACAAACATAGAGAAACTACAAACATAGATGACGTTTTGGGATTCACCCCTAGGGTCCAATTAGTGATTATTAGACCATTACTATATGTATTTAATTGTTTGATGATGCATGTGATCTTCTATGATCTATTCATCCCGTCATCAACAAACTGTAACAAATAATGTCAAGCTAGAGATGACAGTAAAGCTTTGCATTGCACCAAGTAGTTCCTAAGAACTTCCAAAATTGACATGGTAGCGGAGGACTACGTTATGTTGTCCACAATGCTATAATTTAGAGCAGCGTGAGCATTGGAATTATTGGCATCCAATGAAAAGTAAATTTTGGGACCTTAGGGATCCCATCAATAGATGGTTTCCATAGGTGCAATTTTTCATCAATGGAAGTTATGCCTTTGCCTTTTTCAGGAGAAGATGTCTCGACATACAAACCATATTAGTTGTGTTGCATTTCAAGGTTCATGGTAATAGAGAAAATGAGAAGTTGATAGACCCCGGATTAAGGAGGTTGAATCAATGAGGCTAGCTATGGTGGATAAGGTGCCATTAATTGTCCTATCATGACTCCTTGTGCAGGAAAAGGATTATGCAGAACTATAGGTTGCGTCTGGGTGGGTTGAGGAATAAGTGGATTCACTTTCCCTTGTGGTGATCCAGGAGGATCATCTCAAATTCGATCAATGTTAAATTATTCAAACAAAAGATAAAGCTTACCATGGTAAATAGCTCTTCGACAACTTTTCGTCAATGCTTGTTTCGTGAAATGACGTCTAGATGAAGAAGTTGTTAGCATTTGAAGTTTCTGAAAGGATGGTTAAAAATGGTTAGTTTGGAAAAAGAAATAGTAATATAATGTTGGATAAAACGTGAGTGGAGTCTATGGGGATTGAACCCAAGACCTCCATAACCTACCCAAAGAATTCATTCAACTCCGTTAGCAAAGCTTCCACTGTCATGTTTCTTAACAATCATAGTACAAAGGTGCTATATGAAGTTGATTGGGATTTCATATGGAAGGGGGGGGGGAAGGATAAGCCCTTGAACCCATGGTCAACACCGAGACCGATATCCATATCGTAACCAATAACCAACGTGGAACCAAGTCATTTGTTATACCTCAAAATCCTCGAAACCATAATCCAACACTATGCAATGTGGAACCAACGTGTATCCATAACCTTAGCATAACGCGCCACATGATAACTATAGGATAAACCATTGTATAATGTGTTTATAAGTATTGGCGCCACCATCCAAAAACGTGTGAAGGGAGGAGAGGCCCATAGGTTTGACCTTGAGACCTCTATCAAAATAACTCAGCGCTATACCATTAGTGCACCACTCCATTTTTGTTTTATAAATGACGCAAATTTGTTTTGAGTTGGAAGCATTTAAAAACTTATAAAAAGCCATGAAATTCCAAATCCACGGTCAAGTTTGGAGTTTTCTACATAGTGCGTAGGTTGCATAGGAACCGAGACAGGAATAGGCACAGATCCCGAGGTGCACAGGCCATTAATGGACACGAATCCTGAGGTGAAACCCATACAATTTGTACTCTTTTGTCTTATTTACAGGATGCTTCTCTCATTTTGCATGCCAGAGGAGGTCTCAAACACATATGGTCTACTTTATACTCATTTTCTCAGATTTTCGCAAGGAGTTTAGTGGTGCTGTTTATTTTTGTTTTTGACTGACAGAAAATAGAAGTGTTTCCAGAACACTCATTTTGTAAGCTTTTGAAGACTTAATAGATCGACCTTCCCATTGGAAGTGGCCCAAAGATGTAGCCTCGCAGAGGTGAACTCCGTTATTAGCCGTTGTCTTCAATTTCTGGTTTGCATATCTCTTTTTATTTTCTTATGTGAATGATTTAAAACATTTAAAATTTAGTTTTTAATCTTGTTTTATGAGCATACACACAAATTCACATGCAAATTTATGGTTAAAAGATCTTGAAATTTTAGATCAAGTTTGGTATCAGAGCTAGATAACCATTGCATTGTGAGTTTATGTTAACAAGATCCAGGTTACAACATGGTGAAGGAGAACTTGAAGAGTTTGATCCAGAGATTGGTTTCACCAAAGCCTGAAGAAGCAACTTCTTCTATCCCATTTGACGTGGAATTTCTGAAAGCTTTCATGAGAATGCAAATGATGGTGGAGGAGCTCTATCAAGACCGGAAGAGAGGTGAACAAGGAGGTCCATCTCATGTTGGAGGTAAAAAAAAAGGAAGTGGTGAGGAACCTCCTAAATCTCCACCATTTTCTTCGTCTTATCTTGATGGTTCTTTACACTCTCCGTTTGAAAAACAAAAAGGAAAGATTGACTTTAATGTGCCTGAATTAAAGCTAGATATTAAGTTTGAATTACCTCTGTATAATCTAGAGCTTAATGCTTAGAAATTGGATAATTGGATCCTTCAAATTGAAGTTTATTGTAGGATTCAAAAGTTTACTGAAGATAACATTAATATTCAGTTGGATTCTCTCCTACTTGGAGTGTCTTCTCTCATATGGTGGGAGAGTAGATCTCAAGAGGATCTTGCCACAAAAGGAAAAATCATCTCCTCTTTATATGAGTTCACTTAAGCACTAAAAAAGAAAATTGATCCTTTAGGGTATATGCAACAAGCTATGATGGACTAACAGAATCTAAGGCAAGGTAAGGGACAAAGTTTGCAATTACACACACGAATTTCGAAAAAGAGCATTGGTACTTGGCATACCTCTTTACACCTAGGAAACTCCTTTGAAATATATAGGAGGATTGCATAGTTATTTACGTCATATGATATTGATGTTTAATCCGACTAACCTTGATGAGGTGTGTGTTCAAGCAACTCACATAGATACGAAGGGGAATAATACCAAAATGAAAATTTCCAAGAAACCTTTCAAACCTGATGGAAACAAGTCTAAAGGTAAGGGAAAAAGGTAAACACACAACTACTGTAAAAAAGGAGGGAGAAAAACCTACATGTACTCATTGTCAAAAGAAAGGTCATGATGCTTCCAAATGTTGGAAACTTCATCTGGAGCTCAATCCTGAGAAGTTTCAGAATAAAGAAGATAGAAAGACTACTACAACAACCATCCAACATGATTTGGGATCAGACTCTAGGGATGAAACTAAGGTGATTGATACAAGCATTCAAGGTAAAATTACTTCTTGTTCTATTTCAAGAAATGGACCTGTCATTAATGAAAGAAAGATGAGTAAGTTATTTCATATTAGAGTTATCTCTAAGCATACAAAAATTGATACTCTTTTTGATAGCGGATCACAGGCAAACCTCATTTCATAGGAAATTGTTAAGAAATTACAAATGGAAACCAAGTTACACCCTAAACCATATGCACTTGGATGGGTATGTGATAATGCATAATTACAAGTTACAAAAAAATGTAGACTTAGGTTTGCCATCACTTTTGGATTTATTGCTCGAGTTAGATCTAGATGTGGTTCCATTGGATATCTGTGGTATTGTGTTGGGTATTCCATATATGTATGATAGGAAGGCTATCTTTTCCAGGGAAGATAACATGTATCAGCTCACTAAGGATGGTATTGAATATATCGTTCGTGCACATTGCATGAGAACCAATCTTTCTTTAGTTTCTGCAAATCAAATGAAGAGGTTAATAAAAGCAAGTAAGAACTTTGTTCTTATGATAGTAAAAACAAAAGATGTTGAACAAACTGAATCCTTTAAAGGTTGTGATTCTAAACTTTAAAAGGACTTGATAAAGGCGGTATCTAAATATGATATTTTGTTTCAAGAACCTAAGGGTTTACCTCCTATAAAAAGTGATGCTACGAGTAGCAATTGTTTTTTGTTTCAGGGTTAAAAATACAACCATTACCTTAGAAACCCACATTGTTTCTACCAATAACCTTAAAATCAAACAATGAATACAAATATAATGCTACTCGTAGCACATTATTTTTTTAAATGATAAAATTGTAACGTATTTGAAAGCATGAACTTAACGATCAATATCATTGGTATACAAATCTTATAATCAACCTCTAAATCGAAAAGTAATGCCAACATTACAATATTTTTTAAATCACTGCCTTGAAAAATAGGTCATCCCCTATTCATGGTGATGACTTCCCCCTCTCCCCATTTTTTATATTATTTTTACAATTCTTTTATAAAAAAATTAAATTCTTTTTTATAAAAATTGAAACTTATAAAAAACTATAAAAACAAACAATTATATATATATAAATCGTCGCAAAATCGGCAAAAATCGGAAAAAGCACGATTTTTTCCTTAGGAAAAATCGCGATTTTAAAAAAATAATTTGAAAGCGCGATTTTTTCTTAAAAAGTGCGATTTTTTGGTAAAAAACACGAGTCGACTGAAAAAAGCGCCCAGGCAGGCAACCCGCAGCTTAGAAAAGGGAAAACTTGGTTTTTTTTTTCTCATTTGGAAAATGAGCTTGTTGGAAGTGGAGGAGAAGGGCTTGAGGAGACCACCAACATCTTTGGAGGCTTTCAAACACCATTTAGCATCTCAACCAAGGATTTTTGTGGAGCAA
>LPNX010303088.1:615524-653962 GCA_001517045.1 Pseudotsuga menziesii
AGCAAAATTTGAGTTGCAAATTATGTGGGCATCACATGGCGGGAGGGGTTAATAGGTTGAAATACCATTTAGCCAAACTACTTGGCCATGATGTTGGCCTTTGTACTGCAGTGACCCCAGAAATCATGAGAGCTGCCCATGATGCCATCCATGAAAAAATGAGAAAGAAGGATGAGATCGCTGCAAACAAAGCTGAGCTTGCAGCTTTTGGCCAAGCAAGAAGTTTAGGTGCATCTATATCTACCACTATCGGTGAGGGTAGTGGGAGGGGCTCCACAGCTTCGCCTAGTGGGAGGGCGGGGCACACATCCCATTATGTTGGACCAGGCTCACAACCTTCTATCAAGTCAGTTGTAAAGAAATCAGAAAAGGTAGAAGCGGACAGGGTAATGGGAAGGTGTCTTTACTGGAGTCACATACCTCTTAGCATTGTTAAAAACAATCCATTTTGGCAGCTGATGTGTGATGCCATTGTAGTAGTTGGGCCAGGTTATAAAAGTGCCACCTTTGAGGAGTTGCGAGGCCCAATCCTTCAAGCAGAAAAGATGGACATCGGTGCTAGGTTGGCAGAGTTCAAGCAGTCATGGGAGAGCACTGGATGCACAGTCATGTCAGATGGGTGGACAGACGGTAAGGGTAGAAGCCTTATCAACTTCTTAGTACATTGTCCTAGAGGTACCATGTTTGTGAAATCAGTTGATGCATCGGCACATGTAAAAGATGCGCCACTTTTATGTGAGTTGATGGATGGGTTCATACAGGATATTGGGGCGCACAATGTTGTGCAAGTTATTTCAGATAATGCAGCTAATTATGTGGCTGCTGGCAGGATGCTTATGGATAGGTATCCCTCTTTGTTTTGGACTCCATGCGCTGCTCATTGCATTGATTTGATGTTGGAGGATATGGGGAAAATTCCCTTTATCAAAGTGGTGATTGATCAAGCTAGGGCCATCCCTAAGTTCATTTACAACCATGGTTTTGTTCTTAGTCTCATGAGGAGGCACACCAAAAACAAGGAGTTGAAGCGTCCTGTAATCACACATTTTGCCACCAAATTTATTACTCTTCAGTCTTTGCTTCAATGTCAGTTTGAGTTGAAGCAAATGTTTGTTTGTGATGCGTGGCGTGATTGTGCTTACAGCAGGAGAGAGGATGGGAAAACCATTGCCAAGCTGGTGTACACTGATGCCTTCTGGGAAGGAATGGAGGAAGTGTGCTCGGTTAGTGAACCTTTAGTGAGGGTTCTGCGACTTGTTGATGGTGATAAGCCCGCAATGGGCTATTTATATGAGGCCATGGATAGGGTCAAAGAGACCATTCAGAATTTCTATGTGGGAAAGGGTACCCTAGGGCATGACAGGCACATGTTGTTATGGGAGTTGATTGATACTCGATGGACTGGGATGCTTCATCGACCCATTCATGCAACATGACTCTTCCTCAACCCTGCATTTGCCTACAAATGCAATTTTGATTTTGATGGTGAGGTTTTGGAGGGGCTTTTCACTTGTATTCAGAGGATGATACCTGATTATGACACTCGCAATGCACTCAATCGCGAGATAGAGGTGTATCGGGATGGTACTGGAGTATTTGGCTTTGTTGATGCTATTCGTGACAGGACCGTATTCATGCCAGGTAAATTATTAACTTATTAGACCATTTTAACTTTTAACTTTTAAGTTTTCACCTTTATTTGAAAGATGAATTATGATTTATTTATATTTATTTCTTGTTTGAACTTTGGTGACATGTAGCCACTTGGTGGCGAATCTATGGTTTGAGAACACCAAATTTACGGAAATTTGCCATCAGAATCCTTAGCCAAACCTGTACAGCTTCGGGATGTGAGAGAAATTGGAGTGTATTTGAAAAAATACATGCAAAGAGACGGAGAAGGTTAGAAACTTGGAACTTAGAATTTGAATTTTGAACAAAGCAATTGCATTTAAATGTTTAATGCAATTTATGAATCTACGATCCTCTAGACTCTAAATTTTTTTTATTACCCTCTTACAGGTTGGAGTTCACACGTCTTAATGACTTGGTGTATGTTCATTACAACCTTCGCTTGTGGATGGCACAGATACAGAAAGAACCTGATGCAAATGCCATCTCCTTGGACAATATTGATATATTGTTGAAGTGGAGGGTGGAGATTGAGACTCCTATCATGGAGGAGGCACTTGCATGGCTAGAGGAGGCGCAAGAGGAGGGGCAAGTGGAGGAGGAGGAGGAGGAGGAGGAGGAGGAGCATGAAGTGTTTGGAGGCACCATGGAGGCATCGCCACCACCTTCTACACCGCTTGATATATCTAGTCCTCCATCCATCACTCAACGTCGAGTATTAGATGCAGGCTCAGGGCCTTCTACTGCTACTTCTAGTGCTAGGGGAAAGCCTGACAAGAGACCCATGATATTTTCCTGTAAAAGGGGAAGAGGGCATTGATATTAGATAGCTAGAAGCTAGTTTTCCTCAGATACATTTATATATGTTATGTCATTTTGTATTGTTTAAACTTTATACACTTTTGACTCTTGAGTCCTTGATTGGACAACTATGATGTTTCAGACTTTCAGTATCAACTTTGATGTATCGTTTTATATTTGGCATGACTACATGATGATGATATATATCAGTGCTTTCTTCATATTTATGTTCCAATACGTTTTTCTGATGTTATTATTGCTTTATATGTTTAAAATTCTAAAAAAAATGCATGTATTTTCTATTTTTTAATGTTTGTCGACTTTTGCCGATTTCTCCCGATTTTTTCACCGATGTTACCGAGCAGTTGTAATCAAGACCCTCACCGATTTTTTGCCGAGGCCAAGTTTTTCAACATTGATTTAAACTACATAGTAAATTTTTTAAAACAATATATTACAAATATATATTTTTAAAATTTGATTATAAATTAAAATAATATTGATTATTAAAAAATAAAGAAATACATATATTAAAAATTAGAAATTCTCTTTAAAAATTGTTTTTTTTTTAATAAAATTAAAAAAAATATTAAAAACATTGAAATCTTTATTAAAAAAAGAAAATTTGGATTATTAAAATATATTTGTTTATTATAAACATAAAAAAAATATTGAATTTTTTTATTATTAATTTTATAACATAATTTTTTTTTGTAAGCTGCAAATTTTATTAAACGAGGAGAACAAAAATTACAATTTTGGCCTAGACCAAAGGAGGCCGCACGTGGTGGTACACCACCCAAGCCTGTAAAAAATGGAGGACAGTGTGATAAAACTGTTACAAAACGAGTTCATAATTTGAAGAAACCGGAGATAACCATCACTGACAATATTTACAAAATTTTTCCTTCCAAAAGCACAGAGTTGTAACCGGACTAAACACAGAGAACAAAAAATCTCGAGATAACAATTCGAACCCTGGGATGGACACGACGTAGCAGATGGCTTGAGCATGATTTAAGAAGGGGGTGTTTCTTCCAGGATGGGGCATGCCCATCCTCCTTCTTCTGAGTTGCTGATGGGCTTAGCAGTGGTGGCCAACGTATACTAGGGGGGCTCATTGCTTGGCCCTTCGCTATCCCTCACCCGCTTGAACAATGGTTCAATGGTGTTTGGGATGAGAAAAGGCATAGCCTGAACCATCTATGGCGCTAGAACTGAGCTTGTGTTCATCGACCTGCCACTTGTCGCACTGCGCATCCTCCTTGTGTCCAGCTTGTCTTGTCATGCCTGCCATGTACTTCCACGTAAAAGTTGCATCCAAACTACCGAGTTGCCCATCCATTTCATCCATTTTAGCCTTCACAACGAGGACAATGTCTCTTGCAACACTCCAATTACCCAACATGTCTTCCATGAGATTTCCAAGCATCTTCTTGACCAATCAGTAATGGTTGATCTTGTTACCACCATGCCCCGTGGCCAAGCGTTGGGAAATTATTCTCCCTTCCCAGTCATCAATGAGATTTCAAAGAGGCATGGAGATGTTTTCCTTGTAACCCTCCTCCACCAAAATGCTAAGCCTGCGTTGGGACTTCCCTCTTCCACTGCTACCTCTCCTGGGAGTACCTCGCTACCTGGACATGATGAGGAACTAGGTACCCAGGTGCTGTGAACTGGGCTAGTGGAGTTGAGTAATTTGAGACGAAAAGCAAGGAACCATTTTTTCTTTAAGTATTGGCAAGAATGAGCGTCCTCGCAGAAGCTTCGGGTCGGTGGAGAGTCCCCGCAGAAGCTTCTAACTAGTGGAGAATCCTTGAAAACATGAGAACAATGAACCAAGATAGAGCACCATGCTTCACGAAATAATCCACAGACCAGAATGACCCACAAAATTTCAGAACACCAGCATTCATAGTATAACCACAGACCGAAACACAACACCAAGCTGCGCTAAATAACCCGCAGGATTCCATGGCCTTCTGGTTAATGGCGCTTCCTGAACCGACATTAACTGCATCCCAAATCCCAGTAAACCTAGCATGAATGCGATGGAACCTCTGCTAGAAGATTCCAACCTAAGACAAGGATGAGTATAATACATTCTTCTCCTTCCGCATGGGAGAACTAAAAGCTGACACGAACCCAATCATATTCCTAGCATGCGTGGTGCCAAGCGTTTGGCTCACAGATCGAGACACCCCACGCTGTCGGCCGAGTTTGCTGGCACGCGCATTCAAGGTAATTTTATAACATATTACAATAGTTTTAAAAATAAATAAAAAGAAACTAGCCTAACCTAACCCTACCCCTCCACCATCTCCTCCCCTCTCCCACCCCTGCTTCCTCTCCCCTCCCTAATCCCTCACACCCTGCCACCCCCCTCTCCTTCCCCTTTCCTTACCTTCTCCCTCCCCTCCCTCGGCCTTCACACACCCTCCCTCTTCTCCACCCTCTCCCACCCCCGCTTTCTCTCCCCTCCCTACTCCCTGCCACCTCCCCTCTCCTTCCCCTTTCCTTACCTTCTCCCTCTTGTCCACCCTCTCCCTTGGCCCTCACACACCCTCCCTCCACTCTGTTGCCACCTCCCCTCTCCTTCCCCTTTCCTTACCTTCTCCCTCTTCTCCACCCTCTCCCTTGGCCCTCACACACCCTCCCTCCACTCCGTCCCCCTACAGGCCGCTCTACCACCCTCGTGGCTATGCCCATCGAGCAACAACTCAATGCCGGGCATGGATTCGTTGCTCAATGGGAACAATGGGAACAACCGAGGGCGCCTTCGTGGGCACCTTGTGGCGCCTATCGAGCAACAACTCGATGCTGGTCATCGATTCAAATAAAGTCCTTCAATGCCCACGACGACGCTGTGAATGCAATGATATTGGATTCATACAGTTTTTTGTTTACGATATCTGTAGATGAAAAAATGAAATTATGGAAGAGAATAATGGCGGTTCCCATAGAAGTAACATCGAAGAAACAAATCAGTACATCAAAGACGAAGCAAAGACATGACCTTATTACAACGCTGAGGATTCACCATCGATCGTCAGTGAATTGCATAGTAGTGAGTAGGGATGGATGTTGGGTCTACGCGAGACATTCTGATGGAATTATTAGGTATTGGATGAAGGGCAATTTTAAAGAGCTTCCCTTCAAGATGGCCTATACCGGGCGTCTTGTGGGTCACAATGTCACAGCCACACTTTCGCAAGCGCTCTTGACTCGCCAAAGGTGGTGTGCGGCACTGCTAGGAAGGCTGCTTGAGGGATTGCTCGCCCAAGTGCCTATCCTGCAGACTACGCCTTAACCCTACGGAAATGATTTTTATGTCTTTTTAACTTTAACTCTTCTTACTGTTTACTTAGCCATTAGCCTTGCCGGCACATTCAACACTTAGCCAAAAACCAGTAAAACGCAGCACTAAGTAAAACACAGTACACAGAGAAATATGGTGGGTTGCCCAACCTGGCATAGCCCTTTAACTTTGTATAAAAATGGAACAGTATTACATAAACGGAGTTGCCCAAGGCAGAGCTCCTGGTGCATGCCCAACTCGGCTGCTACACCCAGAAAATACAAGAGATACAAAAATGTAAAAGACTGTCTCTTTGCCAAAGATGCCCAGCCTCCTCTGCCTCTCCTTAGCGATGCCGCAGACCTTTGTGTAGTTCTGTTCTGTTCCCTTAGATTTCCAGCAGCTTGATCCTCCTTGATCAACCTCCTCTTGGATCAAATCCACTTGGATGATTTGAAATGACTTGCACTTCGTTTACTTATAGCCTTCTAGGTGTCTTTCCCGTGTCAACTTGACATCTTGCTTACCGCACAAGTCACCCCTTGCCGGTTCACCAAGTCAACATCAAAACACACTTGGCCCACTTAACCGTTCCGTTGGTGTCACCGCACCAAGGTTCACTTTGACTTAGGCGTTCACGGGTCCACTTGCCGAAGACTCTAGAGTGTCGTGCGCACACTTTGCTGGTGAGCCGCGCGCCCCTTTACTTTGACCGAAGTGCCCATATAGTTGACTGCCGTTCGTCGCTAACCGTGCCGTCGTGCGTGCGCGCCCGTCACCCAACTGCTGTCGTCTGCACACCCGTCGGTTTGCTTACCAAAACGCTCTTTTACCGGAGCGCCCAATTGTCCGCACATTTGTCCGTCCGCACCTCCGTCTGCACATCTGTCCGTCCGCACATAGGGGTCGTCCGCACACTTTGGCCGTGCGCCCACACCTAGGATCACACACCTGCTTTACCGAACGCCTTCATTAACTTGCATGCCCATCCGCACGCTCAAGGGTCGCGCGCCTCAAAGGTGTTGCACGCCCATCACCAATGTCATCTTTGCCAAGGGGCGCCTGTGCCAAGTCACGTGGGCGCTGACCTTAGGGCGCGCCACATTCCCGACCTCCGTGCCGTTGGTGAATGTGGGCGTTTGCTAACTTAGCCAAGCGGGAGCGCAACTCCCTGCCGAACCATCATAACCATGACACCTTGCCTAAGTGTGCCGCCACTTAGGTGTGCCAAAAAACGTGGCTATGACAGCCTCCCCCACTTAAAATTGTTGTTGTCCTGGCAACGTCAACTGCTGCAACCTCTGCGTGAACTCAAGCCACACTGCCGCAACATCTGAGCTATTCATAACTCAATCGCAGTACTGCTTTCTTGGCCACTTACTTTCAACCTGTGCTCCATGCCTTCCTTCCAGTTTCCGTTTGCTGTACACCTCAAGGACAAACCGGCTAGGTAGCTAATCCAACCATGCGTTCATCACTTAAGACAAACTTCCCCATTCTGGAATCATGTTGCCAGCGTTCTTATTTCAGTGTCCGCAAGCCTCCTGTACTTTTACCTTGTTTACCTTGGCGAAAAACAGTCTTTTAGGTCACCTTGCCAAAGGTGCCTAGGTCCTCACCGCCGTCGCCAAAGACGGTGAGCCCAACTGCTGCTAGCTCAAGCGAAAAGACATGGGCGGTGCCATAGGCCTCCGCTTCCCGTATCTTCCAAACCAAACTGTCTAAAGTCAACTGCGTCGCTGCTCGCACTAAGCTCTTTCAACCGAGCCCAATACTCTGCAAACCTGACACCATCAGCCATCCAAGTACTCATGTCTGCCGCAAGCTCTGTGCGGTCATCTGAGCCAACCGAAGACTCCATCTTCGTTTGCTGCGACCTCCTCTTGGCCCGCTTCTTGGCTGCTTTACTTGTCCCTTCAAATGGCTTGCTTGCTTTATTGTCGCACGGCTCAATGTGCTTTGACGTCTCCAAGCATGCCAACATTTCCTATTTTTGAAGAATGCACAACTCTGCCACAGCTTCCTTAGCCACTTCTTCTTTTACCGGTTCCAACAACTGCTTGCTTTCCAAATGAGCAAGTACCGCATCAACTTCGATTGGTTGGCAACCAACCTGCTGCAACCGCTCTCTTGTCAACTCTTTTTCTGGAATGCCTATGGCATGGATGCAAAATGCCACTATGTCCTCCGCATCACGTGGTGGATCAACTTCTTTGGTGTTTTCTCCATCCAAGAATTCTTCCAAAATCTGCGTTTCCTCTGAAACTTGTATTTCTGCCGCAACCTGCGTCTCCTCCGTAACCTGCGTTTCTGCTAGAACCTGTGCTTTGGCCAACACCTCCTCGTGTGACTTTGCCTCAAGGTTTCCTGTCGCAAACTACGTCTTCTCCGCAACCTGCGTTTCCTCTAGAACCTGCGCTTTGGCCAACACCTCCTCGTGTGACTCTGCCTCAAGGTTCTTTTCAACTGAAGTGTCATTGCCTAATCTGCTGCACGACATCTCCAATGTGCCTTCATCAGCAACCTTCGCACATGCTACTAAAAAACCCAACTGTTCCTTCTCATGCTGCCGCAAAGGATCCTTTGAAATGCACAAGGCATCAATCTCCTCATAGATCGAAACCATGAGTTTTTCCAACGCTGGTAACCTTCCTGTTGCGGATAGATCAGCCTTTACCTCAATACTTGGCTTGCTGTTCTTTGTCGAAACCGTCTTCTTCCCTATGCTTTGCTGCGGCAAGTGCTTGCACTCACCCGGGTCTTCGAAAATCCGTACCGAAGTCACCCACGGTTTGTATCCCAACCGGCTTTTTTGCGTCATAGGTAAGCTCCACGTTCCGTCCTCTTCTAAAAACACCAACCGTCCTGCATGCGAAACTGGCACTGCCGTGGCCAAACGAAGAAAGTCTTGTCCCAAGATCAAAGAGTGATCATCCAATGGAACAACTTTCAAGTCCATCTTGCCGTGCCAACTTCCAACTCGAATAGGTGCTGCACATATCTTCCCTGTCACATCTCTTACCATAGAGTTCACTGCCTTGAACTTTGCTTGGCTGCATTCCATGCCGCTATGAAGGGATACCGCAGTATTCTTGCTCACCAAACTGTGAGATGAACCTGTGTCAACCAACGCAGAAACCCTCAGGCCACTTACCGTCGTTTCCACGAAGTCCAAACCTTGCTTCACACCTTGCAGATCTGCGTTACGACCCCTGGCCGCTTCGCTAAGGCAAGCTTCAATTGCCTTCACCGTCTCGGAAATCTCATTAGAAGGTGCCTCTTCCAGCACTCTCATTGCTGTCAACCTTGCTATAGAACTCTCTCCCGGAACAGCCTCTGCCCTAAACGGAAAATCTCTTACGTAGTGATTCTGTGCGCAACGATAACACGCAATTGTCTTCTTTTCTGATTTTTCCTTTTTCTCTTGTCTTGGCCCTCCCTGAGTGCCTTCTGACTTAGCTTTACTTCGAGTAGCCTGCGACTGCCGTTCTTCTTGCTCCCTTTCATGTTGAAGCATTTCCTCAAGAACTCGTCCCACTTCTCGAATGCAGCCTGCCGTCTCTTTCAACGCGGCTGAAACTTGTTCACATCCTGCTGCGAACGTTTCACTTAGCTTTGCAACCGAATCGGTGGTCTGCCCTTTGACCGAAACTCCTGTCATCTCTGCAAGTGGTTTCAACGCTTGCAAGAATTTCTGCACAAGTGTCTTCTTCTTGCCGAAGTCTGCCATCTAACTCGTTTCCTGTTGCTACGGATCCGCAGACTCAAACTACTGCCGAATCCAACCTTGACGTCAAGCCACCTGCTTGCCCGCCCAACACTTTTCTAAGTGCTGCAGTTGTCGCACTCCCGGAGTGCACAACGTTTCTGGGTCAATATGCTGAAACGGGCGTTTGCCAAACGCACCACTTCAGGATCACCTACGGAACGTACCCACCTTGGCACTTTTCCGTTTTTCTTGAGCGCACTTCAAAAACTAGTGCGTTTCATTTTTTCTGCCGAACCGCACCTCCTCGTGCCGTTGCGGCTGTCTAAACACGCACACTTCCCTGAAACGCACGTTTCTGTTTTCCTGGAGCGCTCGTCCTGAGCGCGCAGCTCTGCGGCTGCGGAGCGCTTATCCCCTGAGCGCCGGGCTCCTCCTGCGGAGCGCGCAACTTCTTGCTGCGGTGCGCGCGGTTTCTGGGCGCACGTCTTCTGTGTGCGGAGCGCCTGCTCGTGCGGTGCGCCCACCCTGCGGTGCGCATTGTCTGTGGTGTGCGCCCTCTGCGGTGCGCCCTGTCTGCGGTGCGCACTGTCTGCGGAGTGTCTGAACTGCGGAGCGCTCGCCCCCTTGCGGAGCGTCCGTCTGTGGAGCGTTTGAGCTACGGACGCTTGTCCGAGCCTGCGGAGCATTACCAAAAATTTCCTCGCTGCAACCACCTGTCGCACGAACTTCTCCAAACTGCGGCTTTGCTTAAACTTCTCCGAGTCTTAGCTCTGATGCCCCCTGCTTCCCAAGCAGTGGTGAAGAGCGAACCCTGCTATAGCTCAGCTCTGATACCACCTGTCACAGCCACATTTTCGCAAGCGCTCTTGACTCGACAAAGGTGGTGTGCGGCACTGCCAGGAAGGCTGCTTGAGGGATTGCCCGCCCAAGTGCCTATCCTGCAGACTACGCCTTAACCCCGCGGAAACAATTTTTATGTCTTTTTAACTTTAACTCTTCTTACTGTTTACTTAGCCATTAGCCTTGCCGGCACATTCAACACTTAGCCAAAAACCAGTAAAATGCAGCACTAAGTAAAACACAGTACACAGAGAAATATGGTGGGTTGCCCAACCTGGCAGAGCCCTTTAACTTTGTATAAAAATGGAACAGTATGACATAAATGGAGTTCCCCAAGGCAGAGCTCCTGGTGCACGCCCAACTCGGATGCTACACTCAGAAAATACAAGAGATACAAAAATGTAAAAGACTGTCTCTTTGCCAAAGATGCCCAGCCTCCTCTGCCTCTCCTCAGCGATGCCGCAGACCTCTGTGTAGTTTTGTTCTGTTCCCTTAGATTTCCAGCAGCTTGATCCTCCTTGATCAACCTCCTCTTGGATCAGACCCACTTGGATGATTTGAAATGACTTGCACTTCGTTTACTTATAGCCTTCTAGGTGTCTTGCCTGTGTCAACTTGACATCTTGCTTACCGCACAAGTCACCCCTTGCCGGTTCACCAAGTCAACATCAAAACACACTTGGCCCACTTAACCGTTCCGTTGGTGTCACCGCACCAAGGTTCACTTTGACTTAGGCGTTCACGGGTCCACTTGCCGAAGCCTCTAGAGTGTCACGCGCACACTTTGCTGGTGAGCCGCGCGCCCCTTTACTTTGACCGAAGTGCCCATCTAGTTGACCGCCGTTCGTCGCTAACCGTGCCGTCGTGCGTGCGCGCCCGTCACCCAACTGCTGTCGTCCGCACACCCGTCGGTTTGTTTACCAAAACGCTCTTTTACCGGAGCGCCCAACTGTCCGCACATTTGTCCGTCCGCACCTCCGTCCGCACATCTGTCCATCCGCACACTTTGGCCGCGCGCCCACACCTAGGATCGCGCGCCTGCTTTACCGAAAGCCTTCATTAACTTGCATGCCCATCCGCACGCTCAAGGGTCGCGCGCCTCAAAGGTGTTGCACGCCCATCACCAATGTCATCTTTGCCAAGGGGCGCCCGTGCCAAGTCACGTGGGCGCTGACCTTTGGGCACGCCACATTCCCGACCTCCGTGCCGTTGGTGAATGTGGGCGTTTGCTAACTTAGCCAAGCGGGAGCGCAACTCCCTGCCGAACCATCATAACCATGACACCTTGCCCAAGTGTGCCGCCACTTAGGTGTGCCAAAAAACGTGGCTATGACACACAAGCTTGCTGTTCTGTGTATGGCTGTGTATGGAGAGACTATGATTTGAACCGGATCCACATATAGAACGATCAAAGTGTGGAGAAGGGTGAGAGATGTGCATGATGAACATTGTTGCATGGCACTGGTCGAAGGCCACAGAGGGCCTGTGAAGCATATTGTAGCGATGTTGAGAGTTGATTATTTGACCGAGAATGGGTGCGTCATTTACAGCGTAAGCCTGGATAAAACCTTGAAATCTTGGTTAATTCAAACTGCATAGATAATGTCAAAGCGTCTCATCGTTCTTGCCGTTCCAATATAACTTTTATATATATATGATCTGTTTAATTTCACTCCATTGTGGCATTGATTATAGACCTGGCCATGAGCCACCGCCAAATGTTTCAGGAAGTGGTTCAATTGATTTGGAATACTCTGAACATCGTGTCGTCTGCAGCATAGATTTACCAAGAGCCAGTTAATAAGTGGATACCAGTCTTTTTGGAAATTATGGGCTTTGTTAATACTTGGAATTCAATCTTTTTGAAACTTTGATGCATTGCATTGAGAATTATCCATTCTTTGATAGATTTGCATATATATATAGAGAATATCCATTTTTTGATAGTTTTGCATACATAGTGATAGTTTTGACTCCTGAATCGTTGACAATTAATTGCGTTTAGTATTTGTGGAAATGCACCTCCTTCAAATTCGACAGTTGCTGTCCATGGTTGGCACCATGAAAATGGCTCCGAACCGGGATCAACGAATTGATTTTCTAGTCTCTTGATGTGTGTTTCATATTGGATCTCCAAGTTGTAGGAAGTAGGTAGCACGCCCTGCACTGTGAAACTTCATAAAAAAAAATTAACCGGTTCTGTAAAATTTTAGTATTTTGTAAGTCGTTAGGTTGGTCAAGTTATGTATATAGTGGTTTGTTCACTGAATTACATTGATTTAATTTTATCCCACCAAGTTTGATAAGACATATTCTAGCTTGGATAGGCGCCATGGAGTGTCCACCGGGTGCTTGCGGCTGTGCCGATCGAGCAACGACTTGATGGCCGGCATCGAGCTGTTGGCCCGCATCGAGCAGCTCATGGGCACATCCGCAGGGTGGTAGAGCGGCTTGCAAGGGGGAGTGGAGGGACAGCGAGAAGGGTCGAGGGGGTTAAGGGGAGGGGCAGGGCCGATGGTGGAGGGAAGGGGAGAGGAAGCCACGTGGGTTTGGAGAGGGAGATGGGAAAGTGGTGGGATAGGGTAGGTATTTTCTTATATTTTAAATTTGATTTTTTAATTGTTTTTAATTTGATTTTTTATTGTTTTAATAGTTTTTTTAAGTGTTAAATATATATTTTTAATAGTTTTTAATTTGATTTTTTATTGTTTTAATAGTTTTTTAAAATAGTTAAAAAAATATTGTTTTAATAGTTTTTTGATTTTTAGATTTTTTTAATAGGTGTTTTTAATTGTTGAATGTTTTTTTAATAGTTTTTTTTTAATTAATAGTTTAAAAATAGTTTATTTTGGTTTAAATTTGAATAGTTTTTAAACTAATTTTGCTTTATTTTTAAACAAATCAATTTGATGTATATTTTTTAATTTTTTTGAATAATATGATACATTTGTAAAATTTTTAATAGTTTATTTTAATTGTTAAATGTTTTTTTAAATAGTTTATATTTTTATTGTTTTAATAGTTTTTTAAAATTTTAAAATTTAAAAAAAAAATGATATATTTGTAAAATTTTTAATAGTTTATTTTAATTGTTAAATGTTTTTTTAAATAGTTTATTTTTTTATTGTTTTAATAGTTTTTTAAAATTTTAATTTTTTTTAATAGTTTAAAAAATATTGTTTTAATAGTTTTTTAATTTTAAATTTTTTTAAATAGTTTTTTAATTGTTGAATGGCTTTTTTAATAGTTAAAAAAAAATCAAATAGTTTATTTTGGTTTAAATTTGAATAGTTTTTAAACTAATTTTGCTTGATTTTAAAAAAAAATTCAATTTGATGTATATTTTTTTAATTCTTTTTGAAAAAATGATACATTTGTAATAAATATTCCTTTATTTGCGTGTTAAAATAATTTTAGCTAACTAGTTTCTAAAATTTTGTAATTTTATCCCCCTAAAAAATAGTGTGCTACTAGTAGCACCATTTTTAGACTTGGGTTAAAAATAGCCATGAAATGCACCTTATAAAAAACGAGAACTATTTAGAGTTCTCGTGAGGTTGTATAATGTGATTCATTAAGTTAGACTTAAGAAGTGACTATCATCAAATCCGTATTCATGACAATGATATTTGGAAGAATTCTTTCAAAACCAAACAAGGATTGTATGAATGGATGGTAATGCCCTTTGGGCTTTGTAATGCACCCATAACATTTATGGGGGTGATGAATGATGTGTTTAGGCCCTTCATTGATGACTTTGTTATAGTCTACTTACATTATATTTTGATTTTCAGTCAAACTTGGGAAGAGCATGTCAAACATGTTAATCATGTATTGGATATACTTGTAAGGGAAAAATTGTATTTAAAGATGTCTAAATGTGAATTTGGAAAGACATCTTTAGTATATCTAGGTTACATTGTAGGGGGTGGTGAATTGAGGATTGATCCCTCTAAAGTTGAGGTCATTGTAAACTGGCCTAAGCTGAATAATGTAACAGATGTAAGAAGCTTTGTGGGAGCGAACCAATATTGGAGGAAGTTCATTGCAAACTTCTCCTTTATAGCTTCTCCATTACTTGCTTTGACAAGTATGAACATAGTCTTTTAGTGGGAAGGCAAAGCACAAAATGCCTTCAACACTTTGAAAGAAAAGATTAGCACAACTCCAGTACTTGCACTGCCGAATCTACAACAACCATTTGAGATAGAAATTGATTCTAGTGGTTATGCAATGGGGGTAGTCTTAATGCAACATAAAAAACCAATATGGTATTATTCTGAAACTTTTTCTAAAATAATAATCAACTATTCAACCTATGACGAAGAGTTGTATGCATTATACAAAGTGTTAAAAAGTGCAAACATTACCTAATGTGGAAAGAAACAATCATACATATTGGTCATCAACCACTACAATATTTACAATCACAAACTAAGCTACAACAATCAAGGCATTTCAGGTGGATGGGTTTTCTACAACAATTTCATTTGGTTATTAAGTATAAGAAAGCAATTCAGAACAAAGTTGTCGATATGCTATCTAGACCTCCAACAAATGCTTCTATTGTCATTCAAAAAAGTCCTTTAGTTCATGCAAGTTATGTTGAACAATATACTAAGGATGAAGATTTCAAAGAAGTTTATGAATCACTAAGGGATGGCTATCATAATGAATAATTGAACTATCATATCAATGACAAGTTGTTGTATCATCTTGGTAAAATCTGTATTCCACAAAGTGAAAGAGTACATGTGATAAGGGAAGCTTATACTTCTCTCATTTAATGACATTTTGGAGTAGGTAAAACTGTAGCACAATTACAATTTTTTTTCTATTGGCCTCGAATGAATGATACAATGTTCAATTATGTAAAAGGTTGTGTTATGTGTGCAATAAACAAACCAAGCAACAGAAAGTTAGGCTTGTACACTCCACTTCCAGTTCCTTCTTGCCCATGGGAAAGTGTTTCGTTGGATTTTGTAGGAGGTTTACCAATGTCTAGAAAAGGACATGACTATCTATATGTTGTTGTGGATTAATTAAGTAAAATGTGTTTACTCGTGTCTTGTAAAAAGCATATCACAAGTGATATGACTGCTCATTTGTTCTTTCAAAATGTATGGGTCCATTTTGGACTTCCTACTTCTATTATTTTTTATCAGGATTCCCACTTTCTTGGGAAATTTTGGCCATCTTTATGGGAACTTATGGACACAAAGCTGAAGAAAAGTACAACATTTCATCCACAAACCAACGGTCAAACTGAAGTGGTCAACCAGACCGTGGTACACCTTCTTTAAGGGTATTTTTCTAAGCATCCTAAGCTTTGAAATGAACACTTGCATTATGTACAACATGCCTACACCAGAGATATACACTCTTCTACTTAGAACTCTCCATTCGAGACATGTTTCGGGCACTTGGCAAAGTCTCCTTTAGAATTTGTTTTTGGGAAATATACAGTGGAATATGGACAAGTTGATGTGGATAAATCCCATGAGTTTATTCAACAAATCTAGTTAATTCATCAAGCAGTGGAGGGACACTTTGAATCTAGTCAGGCCAAGTACAAAGAATGACATGCCAAGCATCATATAGATCATCATTTCTAGATTGGTGATCGAGTAAGGATTCATATCAGCAAAGATCGACTCCAAGGTGAAGGTAGAAAGTTGAAACATATCAAGTATGGACCCTTTACAATTTTGGACAAAGTCAGTAATATGATTTCAGGTTAGAATTGACTCCTTATATGCAGATGTATTCAGTTGTTAATGTGGAAAACTTGGAACTGTATGAGATGCCTATGATTGTAGACCGGGATGTACAGGTTCAAGTACCTGTTGTGGACGAGTTTGCTCCTGAGTATCTCAATGAACTTAAGGAAGATGTAACACTGGAAAAGAAGGTCACATCTTCAAGAAGAGGAGACATGGAGTTCTTTTGTGTGGGGTTAAAAAGAATGCATCCAAGCAAATCAAGATGGTTAGAGACCAGAAGAGTGAGGGAGTTGTACCCTCACTTATTTTCTGAATGTTTTCATGCTTTTGGTGGCCCAAAAGCTTCCCAATGCGAAGGTTTGATCCAAGAGTATCATATCAAAGTAAATCCATGTTAAAGTCTTCAAACAACAAAATAAATTTTACCAGGGTAAATATCTCGTCGAAATATTTTCGTCAATGCTTGTTTCGTGCGAAATGACTTCTGGATGAAGAAGTTATCAACATTTAAAGTTTCGACAAATATTATTAAAAATGACAAAAAAAAATTCGGTAATTTGGAAAAAGAAATAGTGATATAATGTTGGATAAAACGTTGATGGAGTGTATGGGGATTGAACACAAGACCTCCCTAACTTGCCCAAAAAATTCACACAACTCTGCAACCCAAGATTCTGCACATGTTTCTTAACAGTCATAGTACAAAGGTGTTATATGGAGTTGATTGGGATTTCATATGGAAAAGGCCCCCCTGCACTTGCCCCCATGGTCAACACTGAGACCAATATCCATATCGTAACCAACACTGTGCAACATGGAACCAACGTGTATCCATAACCTTAGCATAACGCACCACATAAGAACTATAGGATAAACCATTGTATAATGTGGTTATAAGTATTGGAGACAACATCCAAAAATGCATGGCGGGAGAAGAGGCGTGTGGGCTTAATCCCAGAACCTCTCCCCAAATAAGTCAGCGCCATACCATTGGGGCACCGCTCCACTATTTCTTTATAAATGACACAATTTTTTTTGGCTTGAAAACATTTAAAAACTTATAAAAAGCAATGAAATTCCAAATCCATGGTCAAGTTCAGAGTTTTATACATAGTGCACAGGTTGCACAAGAACCGAGACATGTACATGAACATATCTTAAGGTGCACATGCCATTAATGGGCATGAATCACAAGGCATAATTCATACAGTTTTTACTCTTTGATCTTATTTGCAGGAAGTTTGTCTCGTCTTGCGTTCCAAATGAGTTCTCAGGTACATATGGTCAACGTTATACTCATTTTTCTCAGAATTTCGCAAGGAGTTCAGTGGTACTATTTATTTCTGTTTCTGACTGTCAGAAAACAAAAGCGTTTCCAAAAAACCCATTTTGTAAGCTTTTGAAGACTTAATAGATCGAACTTCCCATTGGAAGTGGCATGGAGACGTAGTGCATTAGGGGTGAACTCTGTTATCAGCTGTTGTCTTCAATTTCTGGTTTGCATATATCTTTTTATTTGCTTATGTGAATGCTTTAAAGCATTTAAAATTCAATTTTTACGCCTGTTTTATGAGTATTTAACATACAAATTCACATGCAAATTTATGGTTAAAATATCATGAAATTTCAGATCATGTGGGGAGGTCGTCACTTCATGTTGGTTTTTCTCATTGCAAAATTGCGTTACCTTATCCAAATAAGGACACTGATGGGTATAATTCCCATACACACCACAAAAAGAGCACGCATGATTGTTTTGAAGTTGAGTGTTCTTGGCTTGTTTAGGCGACTTATTTGGATTTGGCCTGTGGAATTCGCACCAGTGTTGTCAATTGGATTTGTAGGTTGGTCTCCATCTCCCCATCATTGGTTGTTCGCCTCATTCTTTCCTTGATTCTTTTTCTTAGGATATTCTTGTTGAGTATTCTATGTATCTTGCGCATACATGTTTTTCTTGGTGTATACTTGCCCTTTTTGGAAAGGAGGAGCAATAGGGCATGTTTGTGCTAGAGTGGCTAGCAACATGCCAGGAAAAGGGTAATTGAAGGGTTTATGAAGGTAGTAGAAGAACTTCCACACATGGTTCCACTATAAGAGGGACCATGAACATGGGGAGCTGAGTAAAAGGTACTCATTCATGAGTGTGATGAGTCGTAGCTCGTATTAGTTACTATGCCTTTATGGGGATGCACTACATTGGGGAAGTTTCTGTACTCATAACCACTCATCGAGGAAGGTTAAGGTTCATAAGGTTTGGGTTGAGGCATGACACTACCAATAACACCATCCGTGGTGAGGGATTCCCTCAAAATTTCTTCCTGAGAGGAGTATCCACAAGGATAATCAAGGATGACAGTATTTAAATACGTGGACTGCGCATAGATCAAGTTGACATGATGATATTTAAGATAGCCTCTTCCTAGGTTTTAGGTTTTTCACAGGCCACATCCTTGACAATTCCAGGGAGTAGGTACTAGAGAAACTAGTGCAAAAATATCTGGTCATCAAGTTTGATCTTACATAGAATTCTTCACCTACGCCACTCAAGGATGTGGTCAGTGATGTGGGTAGAAGAGTTCTATCGACAAGAGAGAAATATTTATACTCTGCCATCATATCAAATGAGAAACTAAAATAATTATATGAAAGTGGAAACTAATGACATGAAATTATCATGTGTTTCCTGAAGTTGGTTGATATACTACTTAGCACAGACACTAGTTAGGGTCTGCTGAAATAGGAATATCTTGATGGAATTGTATACAATGTTGTTTGATTACCACCATATGTGAAACAACATGATGTGATATTTGGGATCTTCCCCAGCCTTCTCTTAGAAATTTGTGATATCCAATGGGAGTTTGGTAGGCATAGGGGGCCTTGGTAGATCATGGTAGATTGGAATGTTGGTTAGCCTCATCGATTCAAGTAGGTTGAGGCTAGAAATAAATGGAAAACTCATATTTGAGAGACCTTTGAGCGGAGTATTTGTTAGGGTAGGTTTCCCCATAGGGTGGTTCAGAGTGGGTGGGTTCCCCATAAGGGATTGCAATGGGAGGGGTACCCATTAGAGGATTCCTTCCACTAGACAGGGGAGCAAAGACAACCATGGTGGTACTAGTGTGTGAATGTGTAGGCGACTATGACTGTGAGGGGTATGAATCAGGTGATGGTGTTATGTGCTGAACTAGGGTATACATGAGGTCTCAACTATAGAATCTAAGGGACCGATCTAAGGGGGTTCACCTTGAATCTTCTGGGAGCACCGTAGAGCAACAATACTAAATAACTCTAACTTGAAATAGGTGTCGTATTATGATAAAAAAAACCTCAAAAATCCTAATACAACTAAGTGTGCAGAAGGTGAGCACAACAAGATGGAAAACAAGCCAAAAGAAGCTCAAAAAACCTATAGCAAGGTGAGATCAACAAAATGGAAAATAAGCCAATAAACATCCCTAGGAAAGAAAAAGGGACTTGCTAACCTAACAAATATACTCAGTCAGAAACAAAAACCACCAATACAATATTATTCATATATTTTACTCTATGTGATCATGACCCCTCCATTAGACAAAAGTATGTAAGAAGCTAATTCTAGTCTTCCAAATCCTGGACCGCAATAGGGGCATCAATCCTATGACGCCCTGCAAGTGAAAATCGAAAGGACTATTACAGAGTTGGGGCCACAACCAATTCTATTTGTCCTAGGTCTCCAGGTCTCCACGAAGAGGAGGTGATGGCCTCTGGGTAAGGTACCTAATAAAAATGGTCTCTAAGCTAACTCATTCAAGACACATTAGAAAAGGTTACCTGCAGCTTGAGTCCAAAGACACCAAGCTTGAAGATCTTGCAAATTGAGTGGGATGGTGCACCACCCAATTTTTTGGATCCACTCTTGCCACTTACCCCCATGAAATGAGAGATACTCCAAAAAATCGGTCTCAACTGTATCCCAAGTATAGGACAAACTCTACATCTTAGAAGTGAGTGATAAGGGGGAATTATTTGGTTATCTATTCCTAGTGTTTTAATCTAACTACAATGTTATTTTTAATTCTTAAGTGAGGTTAATATTTGTTGAGTTTAGGTTAATTTTAAGGGGTTGCAATTGGGGTCATGAGTGAAGCATTAGAGAATTTTAGGGTGTGGGATGTGTGCATGTGTTCTGTGAATAAATTATAGTACTAATAAAATAACTGTTGAGAGGAAATGCCAATAAATTTTACTAAATACTTATTTTTCTTGCAATCATCATTCGAAAATGAATAGAAAAAAAATTCAACTTTTAATTTCAAAGTAAAACAAGCATTGATTTTCTGCTAACTGAATGAAGGAATATGAAATCCTAAACAAATATGAGATAAAATCAACTAACGAAAAATAATAAAAATATATTTTTTCTTCACTACGGAATATCAAAGGACAAATACAACAAGAAACTAGTAACAAGTAGAACAAGAAGAGTATTGAAAATAAATAGAGGCTGAAAAATCAAAGAAATCCGTAAAGGGTAGAAAGTGGAAAAAGGGTCCATGGGGATGAAAATTATTGAAAACTTGAATTTTGGGAGTAGGTCACTCTTATCTAGGGGAAAAGAGAAATCCACATCGCTAGAAAAGGGTGAACATGCATGACCTTAGATAAAAATATGAACTTTGGGGATAAGTCACTCCCTTCAGTGGAAAAGGAGTGATACGGGTTGCTAAAAGGATTAATAGATGTGAACTAAACCAAAAAGATCAATTTCTGGGATAGGTTTCTTTTCAGGGGGAAGGTGTGACCTAGGTCACCTAAAAGAACCAAACATGTGCGAATTGACACAAAAAATTCAGAAAAATACAACCAAAGGCTCGACTTGACCAAAAAAGGTGGATTTAGGCTAGTTTCTTCATCCTAAGCTAACAATAAATAGCAAATAAACATGAAATGAAGAAAACAAAGTAAGATAAACTAAAAAAACTAGGAGGAAAATTTGGTCAAACAGAACCAAAAATCGATATGGATCATGAAACAGTTTACGATTTTTTGATCCTTACCAATTTATGCTTCTGTTTGACCGACTTTTCCTCTTCACTTTTTCAGTTTGTATTTTTTTCTTTGCTTGATTTCCTATTCGTTTATTGTTTCTTGTTAACTTAGTATTAAGAAACTAGCCTAAATCCATCCCTGTTGATCAAGCTGATCCTATGATTGATTTTTTATAACCTTTTCATGCCGGGTTGCACTTCTTTGGTGCTTTTAGGCGATCTAGCTCACACCTATTCCCCCCAAAAATACTAACCTATCTTAGAGACTAGGGTTTTTGATAAGATCACACTTGTTAAGCCATTTGGGAAACTTGGATCACTCCTTTTCCCTTGAAAGAAGTGAACTATTGCATAATTTCATGTTTTTTTATGAAGGTTGCTCATGTTCAACCTTTTTGACTAAACTATATCGCTCCTATTTTCCAAATAAGAGAAACCCACTCCTAGTGATAAGTGGTTTGAGAACACCAGGTTGTTAGGAGACCAAGTGCACTACTCTTAAGAAAGTTGTATGGGCCCTCATCACTGCAACTCTGAGGTAACCCTTGCTTTATATGCAACCTATTATTTTAATGAAAAATAAAATCATTCTTTGGTTAATTTAATGTGTGTGTCAAGAATGCAGTCATTGTTAGTTTAGATTGGATTAATTGTTTTCTAATTTTGTTTATATGGATGCTTATAATAGATTTAATTTTTGTTTATTAGTCATTAAATTTCCCTTTCTTGAATTGCTACTAAGGTTTCTATAAACATTGGTAGGTGCCTTTGGCACATACTCTTTTGCAAAACCAAGTAACAATTTTTCCAAGTCCACTTAGTTAGATCCATATCAACCACCTATTCCTATTATTATTATTTTTTTCATTTTGTCTCTCTTTTTGCTTGATTTATCACCAGTCTAATGTTTCTTATTACCTTAGGATCAAGAAACTAGCCCGAATCCACCCTTGTTTTTTTTGTATCTGGAGGAATTGGCAATTGGTCGATTTTGTACTCGCGTGACATGGGGTCGATTCCGACCGCTACCACTATAACCTCCAGGAGATTACGCTGAGCCCCACAACACACCCTCAAGGCTGCAACGAGGTCTGAACCCGTGACGTGATTAACAACCCATACACCTTAACAAGGGCACAATTGCCAATTGGTCTACACCTCGGGGGGTCCAAATCCACCCTTGTTAGTCAAGTCAAGACTCTGGTTTTCTTTTTCCAAATTTTTGTGATGGGTTGCATCTGTTTGGTGCTTTTAGGTTACATGGGTCACACCCCCCCCCCCAAAGGACTAAATTGTCCCAGAAATTGCTCTTTTTGGTTTAGGTCGCACCTGTTAATCCTTTTTGAGTGACCTAGATTGCTCCTTTTCTCTCAAAAGGAGAAACCTATTCTAGAAATTCATATTGATTCCCATGGTCAAACTTGTCCACCCTTCTTGATAAACTTGTATTACTCCTCCCCCCCAATAAGAGCGAGCTACTCCTAAAGTTAGTTTTTTATCCATTTTCAACCCCGTGGACCCTTTTTCCACTTTCTTCCCTTTGCAGATTGCTTTGATTTTTCATCCTCTATCTATTTGTAGTACCCTTATTGTTCTACTTGTGACTATTTTCTTGTTGTACATGTCCTTTGATATTCCTTTGTTAAACTCTATGGTGAAGAAAAAATGTTTTTTTGGTTTTTGTTGCTAGTTGAGTTTATTTTAGATTTGTTTAAGATTGCATTTTTCTTCATTCAGTAAGCAAAAAATCAAGGCTTGTTTTACTTTGAAAGCAATTGCTGAATTTTTATTCTTTTTATTTTGGAATGATGATTGCAAGAAAAATATCTATTTAGAATTATTTATTGTCATTTCCTTTCATCACTTATTTTATTAGTAGTATATGCTTGTCACACCACATGTGAACACATTGCACACCATAAAATTAAATAGTGCTTGCTTCATGACCCCAAGCACAACCTCTTAAAATCAATCTTAACTGATCAAATCGTAAGCTCACTTGAGGACTGAAAATAACATTGTAGTTAGGTTAGTACACTAGGAATAGGAATCTAAATAATTCTGCTTTGTTGCTCACATATGAGACATAAATATTGTCTTATTAGGGTACCAAAATTCTTTAGTACTTGGGATACGATCGAGACCAATTTGTGTGTGTGTGGGATCTCGTTTCAAGAGGGTAAATGGCAACACTCAAATTAGAATGCTAGGCGGTGCACCATCCCCACTCAGTTCGGAAGATCATTCATATCGCTCTCTAGACTGAAGCTGTAGGTAAAATTTCTTGATGCACCTCGAACGAGGTATCTTAGAGACCATTTTTATTACTTAACTTACCTAGAGTTCGCCCCCTTCAAGTGGGGGAGACCTAATATAGATGGATTCAAATGCGGCCTCAACTCTATAACTTTCCTTTTGATCTTCACTTGCTGGGTCTAGTTAAGATTGATTCCCCTATTGATGTCCAGTATTTGGAAGACCAAACTCATCTTCCTGCGTCTTATTGTCTGATGGAGGGGTGGTGACCACATAAAGGAAAATATCTGAAGAAGATTATAATTTTGTTTTTTGTTTTTGACTGAGTAGATATCTATTAGGTTAGCAGGTCCCTTTTTCTTTCCAAGGGACGTTTGTTGGATTGTTTTTAATTTTTTGAGCTCAACTTTCTATAGGTTTTTTGAGATTATTTTGGCTTGTTTTCCATCTTGTTACACTCACCTTCTACACAGTGGGTTGCATTATGTTTTTAAATCTTTTGCTGATCATAAGAGTACAAGTTTTAAATCCTGCTAGCCCCACGACCCCCCAACTAGGGGGGGATGGTCCCCCCATACCCCCATGGGGGGAAGATGCCCCCCTGCACCCCCTTGATAGGACAAGTGGACAATAAAATGGGGGTACAAACATGGATGAAAAATAACATCTCTGGTAATGGAAGATCAGGCTCCACAACCAACATTTTATGGGCCCTCTCATAATGGCACCATGTGTGGTGGTGCTTCTATTTTATTTCTAACCTCTCTGGTCATAAACCCATGTTACCATTTTTCTGGCCCACATATAGGTGGTGCAACATAGCCACACCCTGAAGCTCCCCCTTTTCCACAAGGGTAGTTATGTACCCAACAAAATATTCCTACCTAAGATGCACCCAATACTCAACGAGCACAACCCAAGAAAAATAATTGAGGAAATAACAAGGGGAATAAACAATGGAAAGGAGGTATAAACCAACATGCAAATCCACCTAAAAACACTGATGCAAATCCCATAGATCAAGATCCCAACAATCCACATAAACAAGACAAGAATGCTCAACTCAGAACCAATCACCCATGCTCTTTCTACAGTATGTATGGGCATGATAACCATCACTATCCTAATTTTTCTAAGGCATGCAATTATGGAATGAGGAAAATCAATGCAAAGTGACGAATTCCCCACAAGGGAAAGCCAATCCACCTATGCCTCAATCCACACAAACAAAACATGCAGTTTTGTATAATTTCTTTGCTGTGCAAGGAGTCATGATAGGACAACCAATGACTTCTTATCCATCCCAACAAACCTCAATGATTTAGCCACCTGTATTAGGGGTCCAACAACTTCTCATGCTATCCATTGACATGAACCTTTAGACGCGATGCAACCAATATGGTTTAGTTGTTGAGACGTACATTGTTGATAATGGAAAAGACATAAATCTCATTGATGAAACTTTACACCTAACAAGACCACCTACTGATGGGATTCCCAAGGTCCCCAGGTTTCCTTTGTGTTACATCACAAAAAATCCCAATGCTTGGGCTGCTCAAACTCACAACATTGTTTTCGGCTTAGCGTAGTCCCCCATTTCCATGTAAACTTTAGAAGTTCTTAGGAACTGCCTGACATAATGAAAAGTCTTATTGTCTGCTCTAGATGTGATTGATCCCTTTGACTCTAGTCTGATGAATTTTTATTTAGACCAAGTGGAGACATGGGTACCCTCTTCAGTATCCTTCCATTCTTAGAGACCATTTGCAACCTGGTGATTCATCAATGCATTATGGACGAAAGTGCCTTGAGTTATGCAATGTCAAATCATGTTTGGAAAAATATCGGATCCCCCTAATTGGACTCACCACTCATGCCTGTACACACTTACGACGGTTTCTTAGATCAATGTTACTGCATTATACTGATGTCCTTGTAGATTTAGATGGAAAAAAATATTAATAGACATCAAGGTTGCCAACGCCAACACTAACTACAACATCCATCTTGGGTGTATCTATATGTACATGATGAAAGCAATTACTTCTCCCATATTGTGACTTATGATTTTCCCTCATGAGGGTAAAATCATCATCTTAAACCAATCAACGCACTATGATCCTAAGGGGACGACTTGCCTAAATTTTGTTTTATCCACTATTGACAACACTGTTGGTTGTGCCTCCCTACTATATTTTACCTGCATTGGGTTCGACATTTTTCAAAATGACCCCATGATTGGAACCTTTTAGGATCTTCCACCTCTACCCCCAAAAGTGGAAATATCTGAATTCTGCATGGTTTCCTCTGGCAAAGTAGTGTCCCAACCGCAACCTCCAACAAAACCAAAACCCCAAACTAGCCCCTCTTACAATTAGGTACCTGGGAACCAATGGGGAACAAAACCTATTCAACAAATCTCTTTTTGTTTCCACATATAAAATCATGGAAACTCTTAATCTTTGGGGTTTAACGTTGGGCCTCCCCATTTGGTACCTTACAACTCCCCACCAACCTCCCACACCACATGCTGTTTTAACACCTTTGTATTCTATTGGTATTGCAACCTCCATTTGGAGCATCAAAGGTAGCACCAAGCACTTCCCCACCTACTCCCAAGAAGAAGGCCAGGGGAAACACAACGAGTGTGACACAACTAGAAAACCAGAATAAAGCCATGAGCCTCCCCCTACTGCCTCAGTTTTAGCCCCACTTCCTTGTGCTTTGTGTGATGTTTTGGGTGACGCTAACAAAAACTGTTCGTAGTTACCCATCTTACACACACATATATAGATGTTAAATTATGATCCTAATGAGAACAAAACAATGCTTTGTCTATTTGACACCCCCCAAATGTGCAATAAGTTATTACACACCAATCATACTTGTCTTGTATGTGTTCTCCATGACCATTAGTCACAACATTCCCATACCTACCTAAGTATCGATAAGTACTCAATGACTTGTGTTGTCTCTCTACATAGCCCCAAATCATAGTCATCAAAGAAGTTCACTCCCCAGTGACTTCTTCTAGCATGATGGATACCATTTGTTTCATATCATCCTTTCATGAGAATTCATCATAAACCCATACCATTATAGTTATGTCAAAATGCATGATTCCCTCTAACATATATATTCAACGCTTCCAATATGATGGGGAAATCCCATGGCAACAACATCATGGGGGCATCCATACCTTCCTACTCATCCTCGCCATCCTTGTTAGCTATACTGGGGCAATCCATATCATAGGAGTAATATCCCATCATTATATAACCAAGTGATCATGCCACCATGGTTATCTTCCTCATGGTACACCCCCTTTCCAGCAATTGATCAATGCCCTTTCAATACCACTCTATGTGAGAATCCACACTTCATTAAAACCTCTATCCTGGGGCATGATCGATTATCTTGACCACTGGATAGGGGGAATGTTCAATCATTTCGAACCTTCCATTTCACTTATATATTGTTATTTTTATGAGCCCATAGCTCACCCCAACTTGTACATGATCCATAATCACAAACCTCATGCCCATAGCATAGGGGCAATACCTTAACCCTACTCATTTTTTTTCACATGCATGATCTTAACCATTTCTCTAGGCCACATGTCACATGTATATTTGGTTTGATTTCCAAATTCAAATTTTAAGCTTGGGTAGCATTTCCATGTGTATAGGTATAGGTAGTGATGAAATCCATACATTTCATTCGGAAATCGATCCCTACAGGTATAACACTTCAAATTGGCATATAGGTAATCACCTTGGTAGAATATCATATACATCAATTTTATCCATCCTCTTTTTTTACCTCTTGGGCCCCCCACTCTGTCAAGTTAAGTGCCCAGGCCCAACCACCCTTGCATTTTCCTTTACGCAGTAGATATAACCTACCTTACATGGGTTATAGTTTAGTACACCCTATCACTTAGCACCCATTCCATTACAGTTTCAATAAATTTGGGACTCCTTGTTGTGTTTGAGTTATACCCAACCACATTTTAGTCTATCACACACTCATTGACCTACCCTATGGAATCCCAAGTTTATGTTCTTTACAAGAATTTTAATGATTGACATTGCACATTCACAAGCCCTCCACTCTATACATACTACAAAAATGGCATTATTGTGCCTCCATTCACCATTGTGCAAGGAGGTTATCACCAGTGTCCTACCTTTAATAAAATACACCATCTTCAATCATTCACCCAATAAAGTTATCTAATCAATTTATCAGACACTTACCCTCTTTAATACCATCTTACATTACTGAGGTTTCCTTCTACCTCACCAGCCATTATATAATGGTGTTTTTAAACACACCCCTTTTGCTGATGTATTTGTAACTTCGGAATGTATTCATCTGTATTTCTTATGTGTTGTAACCCGATGTTTATTCCAGGATGTGTCTGTAATGTAATTGAGTCATGTCATACCCTGGTGTTTATTCCAGGAAGTTTCTATAATGTGAAAGTCATGTCAAGTCATTGTGGGTAACCTTCCTATTGGTCAAGGGTTGAAGTCCCCACAGTTGTGGGGCCCTAGGGTTATTAGACTATCCTAGTGAATTCGACCCTAGGTGAGTCATTGTAAGTCAGGGTAATAGTCCCCACCATTGTTTTAAGGATAAACCTCCTTGTTGGTCAGAGGAGGCAAAGTCCCCACAAGTTGTGGGGCACTAGGGTTATTAGACACTCCTAGAGATGTCGGCTCTAGTAAGTAATTGTTAAGTGAGGCCGACATGATGGAGTGGGTTCCAAGTGAAAGGAATAATATAAATAGAGAGTGAGTCTCTCTATTTAGGACACACTCACTCACTCATTGGGGCGCATGAGTGAGAGAGGAGAAGCTCTCTTAGTGTGTGAGAGAGAGAATGCTACTGTCGGGAGATCATCTTACTGTTTTTCGGTTTTACCTTTGGTGTTGATTCTATCTCTGAGGAAGTTACGGGGTTTTCTCCTTTATGGTTTCCTAGAGGAAAATTCTTTGTGTCTCTTGTCTCTTGTGTTGTGCTTGTGTTTTATTGCTGTGCATGTTATTCTCTCAGTTAAATATCCTAAGATCATAATGGTAGCTTGAATGATAAAAATCTAACATGGAATCAGAGCTAACCTGAGAAGAAGACATTGTACATCTGCAGAAGCTAGGGCTTCTTACTTTTTGGGTCTCTCTCTCCGCAATCCATCAGCAAAAGTATGCTAGGCTGACTCTCCATTGAAGGGCGCATCTTTCTGTCGAAGTGAAATTTGATTCTGAGCATTTTCAGTTTTCGGTGCGGAAATTAGGGCTTTCTATAGAAGAGGAATTTTTGAGTAAGACCGACATAAGATTGATGTACTCATCAAAACCAAATTTTAGAGACCTGGATCAAGTTTTTTGGTTGGGTGAAACTCCGGGAAAGTCAAACTCGAGTTTGACCCCGAGCTAGAAAAACCCTAAATACCAAAAACTGCTAAGTTTTGGTACATTCGCTATATCCCGAGATTGGTGAAGGTTCAGGAGCTGAAAATTGCAGAGGCTGAAGACAAATCCTGATTTAATCTATGTCAAAAATTCAGCCTCATATTCACTATATTCTGGGAGATATGATCCCTCCAAGTTAGGGTTCCAGCCTCTTCCAGAATTCATCCCTAAACAGGACACCTAGGGAGAATTGCTATATCTTGGGCTACACAGGTCCAAATGAGATTTCTGAAACTGTTCCAGAAAGGGCACGGACTTTAATTTTTGTGGTCCAAGATTTAGACTCAGAAGATGAACCAGTGACATGTGGCAGTCTGTACAACTTGGCTGTTCTGAACAGTCTTGTAATAGGTCACCTTGGGAAAATGGCCATAAGTCCCAATTGGTGAAACCAATTCTGATGAAACCTATGGTGTTGGAACAGGGACATGCGAGGATAACTTAGTGAGAAATTTTAGACACATAGGAGTAGTAATTGCGGAGGTCCTGTAAAAACAGTTACATGATTTTTTTGTAGAAAGTGGAAAACTAGGGCTTCCTGTTCTGGGAGCTTCCCTCCACTGTTTTTAGAAAAGGAGTACATTGGAAAGCTCCATTTGAAGAGATATATATTTCTATCCAATCATATCTGGAAGATTCCAAGTTTTGAAAATTAGTGTTTCCATGACAATCCCTAGATCAGCCAGCTCCAGAACCAAGACGGACACCTCAAAACGATAAGATCTAATCTTTTGCTATTTTCATTTGAGGTTCTCATTTCAAAGTGATCTATCACATCAGCTTGATGACAAGATTTGGGGAAGTTGACAACTTCCAAGCCTGGAAGTATATGATCTCTCTGAAGAAAATGGATTGGACACCGACATGAGTATAGAGGTTCCAGTTCCAGAGGGAGATGAGGCTAGAAGCCTTACACAAGAAGAACTTGGTCAAGGCCAAGAAGATCATTGCTGATTCAGTCATGAATCAACTTGTATTACAAGTGTCTTCCTTAAAGACACCGAAGATGTTTAATTCCTTGACCAAGATATTTGAAGAGAAGAACATAAATCAGAATATGACCTTAAGAAACCAGTTGAAGAATGTGAAGATCCAGAATGCAGAGACCGTGCAGTCATACTTTACAAGGGTCTCTCAAATCAAAGAACAACTTGTAGCGGTAAAAGAAGAAGTGAAGAATGCAGTAGTGGTGATGTCCACCTTGAATGGCCTCCCAGGATCATGGGATTCATTCATTCGAGGAATGTGTGCCAGAAGGAAGTAATTACTTTTAGCAGACTCTGGGAAGAAGAAGAAGCTCGACTCATAAGAAGAGAAGAGAAGATGGGAGCAATTGAAGAACAAGCTCTCACCATCGAAAGAAGATCCCTCAAGCAACGAGGAATATGAAGGACTCGATTCTTGAAGAACCTCTTATCCATCTTGAGAGCTTGGATAAGAAATGAAGAAGTCATGAATGAAGAAGATGATGAAGCGGAAGGATCAAGAAGGAGTCTACCCACGAAACAAATAAAGATAAGTATTCAATTGTCATTTCGTGATATTGTTTTTGTTATGCATTTGTTTATATTCAGTTGATGTATTATGCATGATAGAATGTTTTCATTAATGACAGTATACTACTAATATGCATGTGATGGGTAAGTAGCTCATGGTGCTATACAACTCTCCATTGCTACTTATCTAGAATGAAACCTCTTTGCTGACATATTGGATTAGTGCACAATCTCATTGTTGTCCTGGTAGAGATGGAAGGCATCTAGAAAAGTTTTCGTGAGATATGGATGAATGTTGTATTGGCTAAAATAGTTGCATGATCATATATTTATGCATAAGAATTTGCCAATATGAATATTCCTTATGAAATGTTTCTAACCATACAAATGCACTTGACTTGTAGGAAAGATCGCATACATAATCACCTAAAAGCAAAGAAGGATGAAACTTGTTCTGAAGAACAAGTGACGACAAGTTCAAGATGAATAATATGACGAATGCAGCAACATCATTGATGCAGAACCTTCCAGCTATGCAGAAGTAACCAAGAAGACCAGTTCAAGAAGAATGATGTCTAGGATGCAGTATCGAGACCTGAAGAGAAGTTTGTAGTTCCATCATGCAGTAGATGGAAACATCGTGGGATACAAAGCAAGATTCGTAGCACGAGGCTTCTCACGAAAAGAAGGCATAGACTACGAAGAGACATTTGCAGCCAGTAAGAATTGAAACACATACATGATGAGATTGATGAAGATCTTAACCTTTGCTACAAGGTTGAAGATGAAATTCTATACACTAGATGGATACATAGAATACTAGTAGCATAGGAAGCTACTTGTCACTCCAGTACAAAATGTTTCAGTACATAGAGTACAAAAGACAGAGGGAGTATGATGCTTCGCTTAAGAGGGAGTGACTACAGAAAATATAAGGTTCGACATGGTACGACATGATGGATAGATTACTGATGACTCTAGGCGTTACTAAGAGTAAAGAAGATTCCAACCTTTGCTTCAAGGTTGAAGGCAGAAGACCAGTGATGCTCCTGTTATGTGTCGATGTACTATTTTTCTAGGCATGGAGGTGTGGCAGAATACGGATGGAATCTTCCTTGGACAAGGGAAGTATGTAGTAAATATCCTGAAAATATTTGGGATGATGGACTGCAAAGCTATGGCCACACCTATGCCATCGAACCTGAAGCTATTGAGCAATGCTTCATCAGAGTTGGTTGATGCTATGATGTATCCTCAGATGATTGGGTCCTTGATGTACCTGACGAACACGAGACCAGACATTTGCTTTGCTATGAACACCTTGAGCCAGTTCTTGACAAGATCCGAGAAATGTTCACTTAATTGCTGCAAAGCATGTTCTGAGGTACCTAAGGGGTACAGTTGATTATGGGCTCAAGTACGATGTGAATCAGAAGATTAACTTGGAGGGTTATGTTGATTCAGATTGGGCAGGAACTGCCATCGATAGGAAGAGCACTTCAGGGTGTTGCTTCAGTATGGGATCAGGTGTGATCTCTTGGTTTAGCAGGAAGCAATCTTGTGTGGCACTGAGTACAGCTGAAGCAGAGTATGTCGTAGCTTGTTCAGCTAGTTGTGAGGCAATATGGATAAGGAAGCTACGGTCTGATTTATTTGATCTATAGTTGATGCTACTTGTATACATTGCGACAACCAGAGTCGTGTGAAGTTTTCGGAGAACTCAGTGTTCCATGACAAGTCGAAGCATATCGAGATCAAGTATCACTATATCAGGGATATGGTGCAGAGGGGAGCAGTAAAGCTCCAGTATGTTGCGACGGAGGAACAGATAGCTGATGTATTGACAAAGCCATTGGCTATGGTGAAGTTTGAGTACTTCATGGAGAAGCTTGGTGTTCTCTAGATAGAGGTTTCCTCCAAGGGAAAGTGATGAGTCCCATAGAAATTCTTACATGGTGAGAGGATTGGTTTCTTCCATGGTCAGATATAAGGCCTGAGCCATTCTGTCATGGTGAGAGGATTGGTTCCTTCCATGTCAGATATGAGTGCTGAGATCCATAACCATTTTGACGAGTAGGTTAGATATAAGGGCTGACCATTCTGTCATGGTGAGAGGATTGGTTCATTCCATGTCAGATATGAGTGCTAATCCATTTTGATATGACTATAGGATTGGTTCCTACATGATCAGATATAAGGGCTATTGTCATTCTTGGAATGGAGGTACTTGGTCAGTTACTAGGAAAACTCAGTTTAAGGTTGAGGGCCGTTCTGATATGACTGTGAGATGTGTTCTCATATGATCAGATATGAGTGCATGGCCATTCTGATGTGATAGAGGGATGTGTTCCCACTTGATCAGATGTAAGGGCTGAGCCATTCTGTCATGGCTAAAGGATTAAGTTCCTTCCATGTCAGATGTGGGTGCTGGCCATTCCGATAAGCAGGTTAGATGTAAGGGCAACTGCCATTCTCTAGGAGAATGGAGGCACCTGGTCAGTTACCAGGTAGCTCAGTCTAGGACTAGGGGCCATTCTGATGTGACTGTAGGATTGGTTCCTACAAGATTAGATATGAGTGAAAGCCCTTCCACCATGGTTGTAGGATGTGTTCCCGCATGGGTGGATGTAAGTGCAGAGCCCTTCCATCATGGTTGTAGGATGTGTTCCCGCAAGGGTGGATGTAAGTGCAGATCTCTTTCATCATGGTTGTAGGATGTGTTCCCACATGGGTTAAAGAGCAGAGCCTTTTTAGCATGGTTGTAGGATGTGTTCCCGCATGGCTAAATATAAATGCTGAGCCTTTCCGATAGGGTTGTGGGATGTTTTCCCTCATGATCAGATGTGAGTGCTGGGCCTTTCTGATATGATTATAGGATTGGTTCCTACATGATCAGATGTGAGTGTTGGGCGTGCCTTTCTGACGAGTAGGTTAGATGTAAGTGCTGGGCGGGCCATTCTGACTTGGTGTTAGATATAAGTGCTGAAGAAGACCTACATGGAGGCTAGGCCTACAACTAGCATGAAAAAGGGCTGGCACTGTAGAACTTCCTGTGACGAGAAGAATCATGAGATAGCACTCGTGGTACTGATCTAGATCGAGTGAGGATCTAGATCCAGTAATGATGATCCAACAGTGATGGTCCAGATCAAGTGATAATCCAGATCTAGTGATGATCCAGATCCAATGATGATCTAGATCCAGTGACGATATCCAGTGACGATATCTAGTGATGATATATATCCAATGATGATGATCCAGATCTAGTGATGATGATCCAGATCGAGTGATGATACAGATCTAGATGAAGATGACTTGAAGATGAAGATGATGAGAACTCAATGATGATCTAGATGATACAGAGAAGAAGACTTGTGCTGATAAATTGTGTCGAGAGAATACCTTCCTAGTTAAGAGGGAGTGTTAATGTATTTGTAACTTCAGAATGTATTCATATGTATTTCTTATGTATTTTAACCCGATGTTTATTCTAGGATGTGTTTGTAATGTAATTGAGTCATGTCATACCCCGATGTTTATTCTGGGAAGTTTCTATAATGTGAAAGTCATGTCAAGTCATTGTGGGTAACCCTCCTGTTGGTCAAGGGTTAAATTCCCCACAGTTGTGGGGCCCTAGGGTTATCTGAGACTATCCTCGTGAAGTCGACCCTAGGTGAATCATTGTAAGTCGGGGCAATAGTCTCCACCATTTTGTTAAGGATAAACCTCCTTGTTGGTGGGAGGAGGCAAAGTCCCCACAAGTTGTGGGGCACTAGGGTTATTAGACACTCCTAAAGATGTCGGCTCTAGTAAGTAATTGTTAAGTGAGGCTGACATGATGGAGTGGGTTCCAAGTGAACGGAAGAATATAAATAGAGAGTGAGTCTCTCTATTTAGGACACACACACTCACTCATTGGGGCACATGAGTGAGAGATGAGAAGCTCTCTCAGTGTGTGAGAGAGAGACTGCTGCTGTCGAGAGATCATCTTAATGTTTTTCGGTTTTACCTTTGGTGCTGATTCTATCTCTGAGGAAGTTGCAAGGTTTTCTCCTTTATGGTTTCCCCGAGGAAAATTATTTGTGTCTCTTGTCTCTTGTGTTGTGCTTATGTTTTATTGCTGTGCATGTTATTCTCTCAGTTAAAGATCCTACGATCATAATGGTAGCTTGAATGATAAAAATATAACACCTTTTTTTAGATGTACACACATATTGGAAGCTACAATTGTCAAGTTCAACTGAACAACATCTTTGGTGTGCCACACATCAGAGAAACCATTTAAAAATTGTGCTTCTTAGCACCCCTCCACATCACATATGGTCCCTTATTTATGGTAGTATCCCTAGTGACCTCTGTTTAGAATATTTTGTGATGAGTCACCCTTGGAGTCACCCTGATGTCGTATATCAGTCTCCCCCTCTGATTACCCCCCATTGCATCCATAATTCATGGTATCCCAGCTATGTCCCTCCGTGAGACCATTTTTTTTATATTTTAAGGAGATATAGCATTATAACCAGGATCACAAAAAGAATAACCAAGCACATAAATGTAATTATTATGGAGCTCGTTTAACCATGGTGATAATCTATCACCTCACAACCATAGACAATACAAAACTATTATCTCCCTCGATCTCACACCTTGTAATAGAGATCATATGGTTAGAGATCAATGTATATCCAGATAGTAGTAGCATAAACCCCAAGAAAATGTAAGATAAACTTCTTCAAAGTGTAGAACCCAAAAAATACTTCTTCTAGCTGTAGTAGCGAACTTTTCCTTTGCTTGATCAAACTTTATTGTTTCTTGATGTGAAAATGAGAGGAGAAACCATTCTATTTATACTTTATGTGGATTCCTTTTAATTTTCCAACTGGGTCAACTTGTCTTCTTTGCTGGGGATGAGTTCACTTCTTTTGTGGGTTAACTTGTCTTTTGGAATCTTTTTTTGGGGTTGACTTGTGAGGATGTGACTCAGGCATATACAACATCAACTATTTTCACATATGGTTCTAGGTCAACCATGACTTCATACTCTGAAAAAAGAAAGTTTGAGTCCTGTTTACTCATTTTCCCTTGTACCCCCCAACAATGTCTCAATCCTATGTCCAGTTCTATCACTCCTTGGTTGTATCCCTTGTGCTTCTATCAAGGAAACATCATTTCTTTGATAGTTGCAGATCTCCCTTTATCGACATCATTTTCTATGATCCTATATTTATGTACTTCAACTCAAATAACTTTATTAGTTTATATTTTATATAAATATTATTTAAAAATTATATATTTGTTTACTTCAATTCAAATCACTTTATTTATTTATATTTAATATAAATATATTTATAAAAATGATCAACTATGTTTATCTACATTAACTAAAACCACTTTATTTGTGTATATGTTATATGAAAATATTATATAAATTATCAACTATATTTACTTATTTCAACTAAGACAATTCTATTACTTATATTATTTATAAGATATTTATTTAAGTTACTAAATTTTAAGAGGTCACCCTTCCTTGTTAATTTAGGTTTTATGACTTTATGTGATTATGTGATTGATTTCCGGTTTTGTTTGACCACATCTTTTTCTTAGTTTTTTTCACTTTGTCTTGCTCTTTTTGCTTGATTTCCTCTCTGTATGTTGTTTCTTGTTAGCTTAGGATGAATAAACCGACTCGAATCCACCCTTGTTGGTCAATTCAAGCCTCAACTTGATTTTTTCTTACCTTTTAATGTTGGGTCACACCTATTTGGTTCTTTTATATGACCTCGGTCTCACTTATTCCCCCGAAAGGAGTGACCTATCCTATAAGCTAGTGTTTTTGGTTGAGGTCACACCTGTTAGGCCCATTTGGGTAACCTGGATTACTCCTTTTCCCCTGATAGGAGCGATCTGTCTCCAAAATTCATATATTTTCCCAAGGCCGCACCTGTTCACCCTTTTTAAGTGACTTGGATTTTTCTCTTTCCCTCTATAAGAGCGACCTCCTAAATTTCAATTTTTTTAGTGGTATTTATCCCACTGTGTTAAATGAAAACTAAATTAATGTGTTTATGGGAAGTTTCTCATTACAGATATTTAAGGAAGTTTCTCATAATGGGCATTTAGCAGCAACGGTTTACTCATGTAACTAATTTCATGAAGTATATAGTGCATAGTTGGGATATGAAATGTAGAGAGTTGTCTAGGAAATTTCTCATTACGGATGTTTACGGGAAGTTTCTCATAACGGGCATAACCGGTAGTTACTCATCTAACTAATTTCATGAAGTATATAGTGCATGGTTGGGATATGAAATGTAGAGAGTTATCTATGAGGTTGACACCATCTTGTATTCTCTCCTTTTCCATTAATGAGATTCAATACTTTGCCCAGAGAGACATCTGTCTACTGGATTGTGGAGAAAATATGGACTGTGGAGAAAAGCAAAATATGGACTGTGGAGAAAAGCAGTGAGGATCTGTTGCTGAATGTGAAGATGAAGGATCATGCGTGAAGCATGAAACCACTGTAGAAGAAGCTGTGAAGTTGAAGAGTCACAGAGTCTCCTGGCTATGGAGAACCATTTTTCTGCAGAGGATCATAGCTCCATCTGTGTGGAGGATATGGAGCATTTGATGCTGCAATTGATGCCACGATTCTACCCTCCTGGAATAATTGTGTGGAAATAAAGTCACATTACCATCGCAGCCTGGAAGAATCTGCGTGTGGAAGAATCAAAGACTACGTTTTCTGTATGCATGGTAACTGTCTGCGTGGAGTTTGCTGTTGTGGAGAGAACCCAGTGGTTACTCTCTGCGTTTTCTGTCTGCATGATAACTGTCTGTGTGGAAGAATTGCAGCTGAACGGAAAGACCCATGGGGAGATACGTTTTTGGATGCTGGACAAGAAGAAATTAGTGCAAGAGATGAACTGTGATTCGCCATCCAGTTGAAGTTACTGCTACGTTTTGAGAACGGTAAAAATTTTGCGTCTGAGGAATTAAGGAAGAAAACCAGTCTTGAAACCTCTTCACCAGAAGCTTTGGTTGTTAGAGGTCATTCCAAGGAGAAAGGAGAAAAAACAAGAGGTAATTCCAGGTCTAAGTCGAAGGGAAGAAAGAGTAAATTAAAATGTTGGTTCAAGAAAGACTCTTGGAAGAGACAAGAATCTAAGAAGGATGACTCCAAGTCAGAGGAAAACTCAGTTAAGTCTTATGATTTAGGTATAATTCAGTGAGGTCTTGTTTGTTTGTAATATTTCTGAATGTAATGAGGAATCACTATTAGATTCTGGTGCTTCGCACCATATCTTTCCTCATAAAGATTGGTTTGCTTCTTATCAAACAGTTAACAATGGAATAGTTATTTTAGGAGACAATCATTCATGTAAAACTGTTGGGGTTGGAAGTGTTAAAATTAAGATGTTTGATGGAGTAATAAGAACATTTACAAATGTTAGACATGTACCCGAGTTAAAGAAAAAATTAATTTCTTTGGGAGTATTGGATTCTTGTGGTCATAAGTTTATAGGTTTTGATGGAACTCTAAAAATTTTCAAGGGTGCTTTAGTGGTCATGAAGGCACAAAGGACAAGAAACCTTTACAAATTGGTTGGAAGGATGCAAGTTAATGGTACTGCATTAGTATATGAAGAAGAGTCAAGACCCACTCAATTATTGATGGAGTAATAAGAACATTTACAAATGTTAGACATGTACCCGAGTTAAAGAAAAAATTAATTTCTTTGGGAGTATTGGATTCTTGTGGTCATAAGTTTATAGGTTTTGATGGAACTCTAAAAATTTTCAAGGGTGCTTTAGTGGTCATGAAGGCACAAAGGACAAGAAACCTTTACAAATTGGTTGGAAGGATGCAAGTTAATGGTACTGCATTAGTATATGAAGAAGAGTCAAGACCCACTCAATTATTGATGGAGTAATAAGAACATTTACAAATGTTAGACATGTACCCGAGTTAAAGAAAAAATTAATTTCTTTGGGAGTATTGGATTCTTGTGGTCATAAGTTTATAGGTTTTGATGGAACTCTAAAAATTTTCAAGGGTGCTTTAGTGGTCATGAAGGCACAAAGGACAAGAAACCTTTACAAATTGGTTGGAAGGATGCAAGTTAATGGTACTGCATTAGTATATGAAGAAGAGTCAAGACCCACTCAATTA
>LPNX010303088.1:654037-705776 GCA_001517045.1 Pseudotsuga menziesii
TGGCATCAACGTCTTGGTGATATGAGTGAAAAAGGGCTTCAGTTATTAACAAATCGTAAATTGCTTCCAAATTTGAAAACTCTGAATTTTATGTTTTGTAAACATTGTATATATGGAAAGCAATGTAGAAACAAGTTCAAAGCAGGTAGTCATGTAAATAAAGGTGTAGTTGACTATGTTCATTCTGATTTATGGGGTCTGTATCCTACTATTTCCTATGGGGGAGAAAAATATTATGTATTATTTGTAGATGAATTTTCTAGAAAGGTTTGGGTCTATGTCCTAAAAAGAAAAGCTAATGTGTTTAATACGTTTAAACAATTTAGAGTTATGGTTGAAAAAAGAACTGGTAGGACAATCAAGTATTTAAGGACGGATAATGGAGGTGAGTTTACTTCTTTGGAGTTTGAAAAATATTGCAAAGATGAAGGGATCATCAGACACAAAACAAATGTATACACTCCTCAGCAAAATGGCGTTGCAGAATGCATGAACAAGACTCTCCTAGAAAGAGAAAGGATCATGCTCAATAATGCTAATTTGGGGCAAGATTTGTGGGTAGAAGCAGTTTCTATTTCTTGTTATATTATAAATCGGTCACCTTCAATGGCAATATATTGTAAAATTATGGAAGAGGTATGGACAAATCACTCCTGTAATTATTCGAATTTGAAAATATTTGGTTGTGAAGTTTATGCACTTACTCCAAAAAATCAATGTTCTAAGTTAGACCCTGGATCAAAGAAGTGCATATTTGTTGGTTATGATGATGTAATGACATGATATAGATTGTGGGATCCTACTGCCCACAAAATTGTCATTAGCAGAGATGTAATTTTGATGAATCTTTTGTAATTAAATATGAAAGTGTAAGAGTTGATGTGGAACAGGAACATGCAATATCAAAACAACTAATTCAGTTGGAGAACCAATCTTCTAATGACTCGAAGAAACAAGAAGAAGTTTATGGTGTGAGAGAAGTCATAAAAGATGAAGAAATTCAAGAAATTGTGGAAACCCCACAACCTACACCAAGAAGATAATTAAGGGAGAGAAATACTCCTAAGAGGTACACTGATTTTGTTTCGTCAGTTTTATTTACTGATGATGGAGAACCTTCTTGTTTTCAGGAATCCATTGATTGTATTGACAATGCTAAGTGGAAGGTGGCAATGAAAGAAGAAATGAATTCTCTGGAGAAAAAAAAGACATGGGAATTGGTTAAACTCCCCAAAGATAGAAAAACGGTTGGGTGTAAATGGGCCTTCAAATTGAAGAAAGGAGTTGATGGTAAGGTTGAAAGATACAAAGCCAGATTGGTCGCAAAATGTTACTCTCAGATGGAAGGTATAGACTATCATGATATTTTTTTACCAATTTTCAAGCTTGTATCTATTCGTTTTGTGTTAGCATTAGTTTCATTGATTGATTTGGAGTTAGAGAAACTAGATGTTGAAATAACTTTCTTACATGGAGATTTAGATGAGGAGATTTATATTGAACAACTAGAAGGTTTTGTACAACATCAGAAAGGTAGATTAGTTTGCAAGCTTAAGAAATCATTGTATGTCCCGAAACAGTCACCCATGAAAGGTACAAGAAGTTTGATTATTTCATGGTGAACCAAGGTTATACTAGAAGTGAGTATGATCATTGTTTATACTTCAAAAAGTTGAATGATATATTCATTATCTTAGTATTGTATGTTGATGATATGCTTATTGTGAGCAAAAGCATGGACGATATTAACAGGTTGAAGGCTCAGATGGCTAGGACTTTTGATATGAATGATCATAGAGTTGCAAAACAAATCTTGGGTATTGAGATACACAGAGACAGAAAAAATGGAAAGCTTAGTTTTTCACAAGAAAAGTATGTTGAAAAAATACTTGAAAGATTCAAAATGAATAAGGAAAATCCTGTGAATGTTCCTCTGGATTCCCATTTTAAACTTTCTTCAAGTTTATGTCCTAGTAGTGTTGAAGAAAAGGATTACATGTCTCGTGTACCATATGTCAATTCAATAGGATGTTTGATGTATGCAATGGTGTGTACTAGACCTGGTATTTCACATGCAGTAGGTGTTGTTAGTAAGTACATGGAAAATCCAGGAAAAGAACATTGGAATGCAGTGAAATGGGTGCTTTGGTACTTAAGAGGCACAAGTGACTATTGTATCACCTTTAATAATAACAATGATTCTGTGTGTAGTTTTGTAGATTCAGATTTTGCAGGTGATTTGGACAAGAGAAGGTCTACTTCAGGTTATGTCTTTACTCTTGCAGGTGGAGTTATAAGTTGGATGTCAAAGCTTCAAGACACAGTTGCTTTATCCACTACAGAGGCTGAATACATTTCTTCCTCACATGCTTGCAAAGAAACAATTTAGATGAGAGGTCTGTTAAGAGAAATTGGAAGGTTGCAGAACTGTGTGTCTGTCTTCTGTGATAGTATAAGTGCTATTCATTTGGATACAAATCTTGTTTATCATAGTAAGACTAAACATATTGATGTAAAATATCATTTTGTAAGACAATCCATTAGTGAAGGTGGAGTGGATATGAAAAAGGTCCATACTAAAGAAAATAGTGCAGATATGTTTACAAAACCTGTATTGTTAGAGAAGTTACGTTGGTGTGTAGCTTCTCTTGGTTTGAAGAAAATGTGATAAATAATATTGGGTAAAGTATTTGTAAATTTTGTTGTCAAGGTGGATATTGTTAAATGAAAAATAAACTAATGTGTTTATGTGAAGTTTCTCAATACGGATGTTTACGGGAAGTTTTTCATAACAAGCATAATCGACAACAATTTATTCATGTAACTAATTTCATGAAGTATATAGTGCATGGTTGGGATATGCAATGTAGAGAGTAGTCTGTGAGGTTGAGACCATCTTGTAATCTCTCCTCCAATAATGGGCTTCAATACTTTTCCCATGGATGTTTCCCCTTTTGGGGGTTTACCACATGAAATGCTGGTGTTATGAATGGTGTTATTCATTGAATGAGTTTAAATGGTGTTAGCCTTTGTCTGTTTGAAATACCCTTCTTGTTCTGCTTATGACTATTTTCTTGATGTAGCTATCCTTTGATATGCCTTTGTTAAACTCAATGGTGAAGAAAAAATCTAATTTTAGTATTTGCTGCTAGTTGAGATTATATTAGATTCATTAGGATTCCATATTCCTTCATTCAATAAGTGGAAAATAAATGTTTTTTTAGTTTGAAATTAAATGTTGAACTTTTGTTCTTTTCATTTTGGAATGATGATTACAAGAAAAATATGTATTTAGTATTGTTTAATGCCATTTCGTTCAACACTAATTTTCTTAGTACTATATGCTGTTCACACCACCCATACACACATCCAACACCGGATGCCCTATCCCCACTTAGTTCGAAATATCATCTAGATCGATGTCTTTAGATTGAAGTTATAGGTAATCTTTCCTAATGTGTTATGGACCATTAGGGGAAATTTGGTTGAAAAATGGTCCATCAAACCTTAACACAAATTCCATGTCATCATGTATTAGCTAATCAAAATATTTAAAAATTAAAAGAGGTGCATATGAGAATCAATTTTTTATTATATAATTTGGATATAGGATTTTTTTTAATAATATAATTTGTCTATACCTACCACCGAAGGTGCTCGAAATTTTCTTGAATATTGAAAATGAAATTAACATGCTAACTGATTTTAGGTAATATGTGACACATATATAATATATAATAATAATTTAATAAATATTATAACTAATATATCATAATATTATAAATAATATATTATAATATTACTATACACCGTGAAAAGTTGGGTCAATAAATTTTAACTAATTTCATAACTAATATATAATTTATAATTAATGGATAATAGTAATTAATATCGTAACTAATATACCTATCCATCTTTTAAGTAATAAGTGACCAGTATATAATAGTAATAGTAATTAATATTAGAACTAATATATAATAAAAAATTATTATAATAATAGCATACAAGATGAAAAGTTGGGTCAAATAAATTTTAACTAATTTATAATAGTAATTAATATCATAACGAATATACCCATTCATATTTTAACTGCTAACAAATATCATAAATAATAACTAATACATAATTAATGTCTAATAGCAACTAATATAACCATCCATCTTTTAAGTAACACATAACCAATATATAATATGTAATCATAATAGTAATTAATATATTATAACTAATACATAATAACATTTTATTATAATAATACTATACATAGTGAAAAGTTGGGTCCAATAACTTTCAACTAATATCTAATATATAATTATTATATAATAGTGACTAATATCATAACTAATATACATATCCATCTTTTAGACAATACTAACCGATATATAATGTACTAGTAATTAATATTATAATTAATATATTACAATAATGTATTATAATAATACTATACAGGGTGAAAAGTTGAGTCCAACAACTTTTAAGATGACATTGTGTATTTAATTTTCTTTCCTTATTTTGGATGAAAACAATTCATCCTCATAAATTGATTTTAATATAAATATATATCTTCATTAGCTTTGATGGAAGTGAAATAATTCTCGACAACTTTGATAAAAGTCAAATAATATAAAAAATTGTTTACATGACATTATTTTATCGTTTCATTACTTTTTCCTTAGGAGGACCATTTTAAGTTGAAATTTCCTCTAATGGAGGTAGCTTAGAGACCATTTTTATTAGGTACCTTACCTAGAGTCCGTCCCCTTTGGTGGGGGATACCTAGGAAGATATAGTTAGCTGCAACCCCAACTTTGTAACTATCCTTTTGATATTCACTTGCTAGATCCATATTGGATTGATGCCCCTATTGTGGTCCAATATTTGGAAGACCAGACTTGGATTCTTGCGTCTTTTTTCTGAAGGAGGGGTGATGACCACACAAAGGAAAATATCCATAGAATATTATATTGTTTTTCTTTTCTTTTGACTGAGTAGATATTTGTTAGGAAAGTGGGTCCCTTTTTCTTTCCTAGGGCTGCTTGTTGGATTGTTTTCCATATTTTTTATCTGACATCATGCACACTCAGTTTCATTACTTTTTCTGAGACTTTGTTGATAAGAAGAATACACCTATTTCAATTTAGACTCGGTTAGTATTGATCCTCCGTGGTACTCCTGAAGGATTCAGGGTGAATCCCCTTAATTTGGTACTTTATATTCTATGGTCTACACATCATGCCACACCTCAGTTCAACACATAATTCAGACTCATCACAGTCAAAATCGCTTGCACATTCACACACTAGAATCACCATGGATGTCATAGTTCCCCCACATGTTGGAGGGAACCCCCCCACTAGGAATACATTGATGGGGAACCCACCCACTAGGAAAACCCCTGTGGGGAACCCACCATTGAGAGCCCCCCTATGGGGAACCCTCCCCTGATAAATCATCCTACCGGAGGTCCCACGACTGCAAGTTTTCCATTTATGGATAGCCTAAACCTCCTTTATTTTGTGAGGTTGTCTAATGATATAATTCACCATGATCCATATTGGCCTCTATGCCTACCAAAATACCATTGGACATCCTAAATTTCAAAGGAAATGATGGGGAGGACCCACAAAATCACATCATGTCATTTCACCTACTATGCTTGTTAAACAACATTGTAGAAAATTCCATCAAGCTAAGCATGTTCTAGTGGACCCTCACTAATGTCGTTTCTAAGTGGTATATCCACCAACCCCACGTAACAATTCTAACTTTATGTCGTTGGAGTCCACCTTCCTACAAGTATTGTCATTACCTATCCGATATGATGGTGGAGTAGAAACCCTTCTCTCTTTCCTAGAGAGTCTTGCCACCCACATCACACACCACTTCCATGTGTGGCATAGGCATACATGTCCATGTAAAATTAAACTTGACGACTCAATTTTTTTGATTGGATACTCAAGTCCCTACTACTAACCATTTACAAGGATGTGGCCTATGAATGACCTCAAACCAATGAAAATGATATCTTAAAATCTCAACAATTTGACTTGACTATGTGTAGTTTGAGTATTTATATACCATCATTCCTTATGATCCTCATGGGGATTCCTCTAATAAATAACCATCGGGTGCATCCCATGCCCTAGATGGTGTTATTGGCACTATCATTCCCCAACCCAACCCTTATGTACCTTAAAATCTCCCAGTGAGTGGTTATGCATATAGAAACATCCCTAATTTAGTGCTTCCCCATGAAGGCCCAATCAACACTTAGAGGTATGACCCCGATTTATCACATGCCCAGTCACACTTAGGAATGAGTACCTCTTACTTAGATCCTACCTTAGCTTTCCATGTTCATGGGACATCTTGTAGTGGCACCATGTAGGGTGGTTCTTCTATCACCTTCATGGCATTTCCGACCATTAACCTGTATTACCCTTTTCCTTTCCTGCCTCCACCTACTCGAGTGTAGCCACACCATGTTGCTCCTCCTTTCCCACAAGGGAAAGTATAAAACCAACAAAAAATTCCTTCTAAAGATATTCCCATTAATCAACAATAAAATCCCAAGAAAAATAATCGAGGAAATAATAAAGGGAATAACCAGTGATAGGAAGGTTGAAACCAACCCACAAATCTACCTAACAACACTAGTGAAAATTCTAGAGACAAAGAGCCCAACAATCCACCTAAAAAGGATACGAATGCTAAGATTTGTACCAAAAATTCATGCTCTTTGGTGGTGTGTATGGGATTATACCCATCACTATCCTCAGTTGGCTAAGTCATGACAACTATGGAATGAGACAAACCAACGTGAAGCGATGACTGCCCCACAAGGGAAAGACAATCCATCTATACCTCAACCCACCCAAACACAACCTGCAAATTTGCAGAATTCCTTTCCTGCTCAAGGAGTCATGATAGGATATCTAATGGAACCTTATCCACCCCAATCGATCTCATTGAGTCATCCTCCTAACTTCAGGTTCCAACACCTTCTCATGCTTTCTACAGACATGACATAATCAATATGGTTCAACTGGTAAGACATCTATTGCTGATAAAGACATAGAAACAAATATCATTGATAAAATATTGCACCTATTGAAACCATCTTCTCATAAGATCCCTAATGTCTCTAAGTTTCCTTTGTATTTCATTTCTAATAATCCCAATGCTTGTGTTTCTCCCAATTACAGTGTTGTGGATGACTTAGTGCATCCCCCCACTACCATGTCAACTTTGGAATTTCTTAGCAACTAACTGGCGTAAGGAAAATACTTACTGTTGGATCCAGGTGTGATCAATATCTCTAACTCCCATTTGATGACTTTTATTTGGATCAAGCAGAGCGACAAATTCCCTCTTCTGTAGCCTTCCAAGTAATAGTGACCGTTTGCAACCTGGTGATTCATTGATTTATTATCAAAGAAGGTACCTCAACTTGTGTCATGTTAACTCATGTTTGAAAAAATATTGGATCTTCCAAAATAAATCCATCACTGATTAATTTACACACTTACGATGGTTTCACAACTCAACCTCACGTCCTTCTCCCAAATTTCCCTTTAGAGTTAGCTAGAAAAATAGTCTTAATAGACATCAAGTTTGTCAACTCCAACACTAACTACAACATGCTTATTGGGATTAGTTATATGTACACAATGAAAGGAGTTTCCTGATCTGTCTTATGACTTATGATGTTACCTCATGAATTGAAGACCATCAAGTTATACCAATTAACGTAATATGATTCAAAGGGGCCAACATGCTCGTAAAACATTTTACCCACTATTGAAAACATTATTTGTTGTTCCTCCATCCCATATTTTACTAGTCTTGGGCTCATTTTTTTTGAAAAATTAACCCATGATTTGAACCTTTATGGCTCTGCCACCTCCACCTTCGAAAGTGGAAATCTCTAAGTTCTGCACAGTTTTATCCAACAAAGCAGCGACCAAACCACAACCTCCACCACAACCCCAACCTGCCCCCTCTCTTAGTTAGTTACTTGGGAACCAATGGGGACCGATGCTTAATAAGAAAATACACTTTTTATTTCCACCATCTAGAATCATGATCACGTGAGTCATGGCGACTCTTAATCTCCTATACCTTCCTCCTAGACCACATGTTTTAAAACTTGTGCATCCTTTTGATATTTCCAACCACCCTCGTCAAGGAGCGATGAAGGAAACACCAAGCAACACCCCACCTCCTCCAAATAAGAATCCTAGGGGAAATTCAATAAGTGCGATGCCACCAACAAATAGAAACAAAGCTATGAACCTGCCCTCCACTATCTCAGTTCAAATCTCACTGCCTTGCGCTTTGTGAAATGTTTTGGACCACACTACCCAAAACTGTCCGGAGTTACCAATATTACGCACCCATCTATAGATGTTAGATGATGATCCCAATGATAACATCAAAATGGTTCATCTATTTCACACCCCTAGAATGTGCAATAAATCATTGTGCACTAGTAATCCTATGTTGTATGTGGTCTACATGTCCATTACTCGCACCATTCCCAAGACCTACCTAAGTATCGATCGATACTCTCTAACTTGTGTCATTTATCTATAAAATCCCAAGTCATAGTCGTCAAATAAGTTCACCCCCCCAACAAATTCTTATAGTGGGAAGAAAACCATTTTTTTATTATCTCATCCTCTGATTAGACTTCATCATCAACCCATACCACTACATTTGTGTCAATAAACACAAGTCCCTTCGGCCTATCTATTCGACCCGTCAAAGGAATGAGGAAATCCCATGCTCACAGCATGGGTGGAAGCTTTCATACCTTCCTACTTATCCTCACCATGTTCATCAGTGATATTGGGGGAATCCACACCATAAGAGGAATCCACCATAATTATGTCATCAAGTTAGTGCACCCCCATGGATATACCTCATGGTACAAACCCCTACCAACAGTTGATCGATTCCATATCGATACCTCTATAAGAGAATATCCACACCATATTGACACCTATAGCCTAGGGGGAATAATCAATTATATAAAACCTTGGGTAAGGGGCATGTTCAATAATTTTGAGCCTACCCCATCACATCTATCTCGATATTTCAACGAGACCATAGCTCACCCCAACATAAACGTGATCGATATTCCCAAATCCCATGCCCATAGCATAGGGGAAAGACCTTAACCTTGCTCATTTTTTTCGCATACATTATCATGACCATTTCTTGAGGTCATGTCCAAACAAAGGTTGACATAACACAAGTGGATTCCCCCTAATCAATAATGTATCAATGTACAACCAAATTCTGAATTGTGACCGGTACTTGGAATGTGACGGTTGATGGCATCCTGTGTTCTCCTTAATCCAAGTCAAAGGTGATCAACCTAGAATCAGAGGGATCAACAACACCTAGTGCAGAGAACTACGCTTTACGCTATGATGGACAAGTTTTAAGCACTTCCATAGAAGACATGGTTGTAGGAGACTAGGCCAAGTCATCAACTATACTGTAGTGGAGGGAAGCTCTAGCAATAGCATTGTTTGTGACACGATGCATAGGGAATCATGGGACTCTGGTCGCCCCGTATGTGGGAGGTATCAGTAAGTGTAGAGACATGTCAGGAGTGGTAGAGGTATATGTCACTGATGGGTCAGCGGTTTTTGGGGTGGATCCATACTGGTTTCGTCGAGTCTGGAGATTGAATTCAGATGATAACATCATAAGTTGATGGACACCAGCCTCAACAGGTTGGGATGCAATAGTGGTTGCGGGAGTTGGTTGGGCCAAGGGATTGGTTGCAACCATTCCTTGGTGTGGTAGGGGGTTTTGGAGAACTATAGGTGGAGGACCTGGTACAGTTGGGTTTGGCTGAGCCAGAGCAGCCACGTTGGGATCACGTTGACTATCGTTTTAGAGTAGTTGTTGGACATGAGTCAAATGAGGGCACTGGTGAGTGTAGTGGTCGTAAGTGTTACAAATGGAACACAGATGGTTAGTCCGTAACTGTGGGTTATTCCCAGGTCAAGTGGGATGCTGGGGTTTCTGTGCAGGAGGTTTGACGCCATTATTGTTTGGAGGGTTTTCCTACTGGCCACCTCCTTGGGGTTGGTTGTTTCCTCGATTTCTGCCTCTCTTGTTATTTCCCTTCCCTTTTTGGTTATTGGGGGTGGGTTGGTTAGGGAGGTTTCATTGTGCGTAGACCTTTCCTATAGAAACAAGAGGAGTCAAGGCCGAATCCAGAGTGGGTTTCATCGGTGGTGCATAATAGACCGGAGGAGCTAGAAGGGATGCAAATCCGGTCATTTGGGTAGAACATGAGTGTACTGAACAAGTCGGTCCATGAACGTGAGGATTTGGTGCAGAGGGTGCGTAGGATAGGGTGTCTCCAGACTGAGCTATTACACGTGAATAATCAAGGGTGTAACCATGAGGTGCATAGGAGGAAGTAGCTCTAGATTGATCCATCACACATGAGTAATTGGGGAGGTAACTTGGTTGGGAAACACTGTGGGTATTACTGGGATGGGGTGACTTCATAGGAGAGGCCGAGTAACACTAAGGATGTTGGGTAATAGAGACGATAACTCCATCAACAACGTGAGATGCCCCTGGTGTATCTCGACGAGAGGTGCCGGCTCGTGGAGAATTGGGTATGACAGTATACAAATAACCTGATTGGGCGTATATAAGATCGAACTGCTGAGCCTTAAGGATGGATTCTTCTTCGGTTTTTGGTCGCTCATATGTGACATCCTTGGCTATTGGGGGGATTAATATTTTAAGGAACCAATCGAGCAAGATCCTATCTTCTAAATAGATCTTACATAAGCTATGTCGATGACACCATTCATGGATATGATCTGTGATATGGGTATTTTTGTTATGGCGATAGGATAGTAGGATCTCCACTTCATTGTCATAACGAATGGGTAACTGGAAGTACTGAAGGAACATTAGAGAGAGCAAGGAGAAGTCAGGGTACATAGCATGAGAAAATTCTATATACCACTTGGTCGTAGCACCCGTGAGTGTGTCACTAGTACAAAATGAGGAATTAGCTACTAGGTGACTAAAAATTATAGTCACCACAGGTTTTTCAAGTGATTTACTACTAAATATGAGCAATTTTGATTGACCCAACTATAAACGACTAATTCGGTCACCAGTTAACAAATATGACTAGTTGATAAGTGACATAGTTAAAAATGACTAACATAAACGACTAATTTAGTCACATCATAAAAAATGACTAGCTAGAAGAATATGAATTATTCATTTATGTTAGTCATTTTTAATTGTGTCATGGAAAATTGTAAATTTGACAATAAAGTGTAAATTTTGTAAATTGTCTACCTTTTATTAGTAATATTGGTGCCATGCACCTCGATCTTCAGAGATCCAACAAAACAATTGCACGAATTTTCTCTAGACCATCTTTATCCCTGCTGCACCAATGAAACAAACCCGGTTAAGCACGTTCCAACGGAAAATTAGGTTCCTATGTCAATTACGAATTATGTACTAGAACCAGTACCATATCGATACCTAGCTAGAAGCATCATAGCTAGTTATTGATCCTTCGACAATGTAAGATTCGACCCTTCAAGTCCCATACGTCTGAGGTGCTTTTCTAACTTCAATATAACTTATATATTTATGATCTATGACCGTCGAATGTCTAGCTGCACCAGTCGATGTAGCTTCACCAGGATGAGTTTCGGCTTTAAACGTCGTAGCAGTTGATCCAATATTAATAATTGAACTAGTGGAAGCACCAAGAACAATATTTTAACCAATATTCAAAGACTCAATTATAATTAAAATGGAGTGCTGACCCATAACCAGTCTCATATCCATATGCAGTATAAAGGTAGAGGCCCGACCCCATCTCATAGTTTCAGGTAAATATTTTGATTCCTTGACCTCTTAATACAAGCCTCATGACCTCGCTAAAAATGATACATATAATGCAGTGATGACATATCCTTATCACTATCAAGTTAAACCTCCTTTATGCATTAGTGGCCAGGTAAATTTTGCATTTGACGTCATGACCACCCACCTGATTCTCAATGTGCACAACTCTTCTCGGCCAATGTCCTCGATCCAAGTTTATTATATATACTTATATTATAACAAAAAATACCATTAAAACAAATATTATATAATAATAAAACAAAAATGATATTTATAAAAAACACAAATTATTATATTTATATAAAACACAAATTAATTAAAGTTTATATTAATCCTAATTTATAAAACTAAACAACTTATATGATAATTATTAAAAAATACAATATATAACCAATTGACATAATTTACAAAATAAAATAATAAAAATAAAACAAAAGATATATAACAAAAACAAAAAAATATATATGCTAACGCAGCCGTCGACCCAAATCTCAACCCAACAACTCTCCACCCACCTTTGTTTGAAGGCATTCATAGCCGATGGTCGATTTTGCTGAACCCATGGAGATTTCATCCTCCAATTCCATCAATGAATACTCAACCAGCTCGTTGGCACCAAATAGCCTGTCCAAACACACCGTTGGCGCCAAATATTTTGTGTTGGCTGGAGGTGAGGAGGGTTTGGTGGGTTACAAGGGGAAATTAGTGTGAATTGGGTGGCATTTTTGGTCATTTATTAGGCCACCTTCGATAACTGTTAAGGATATTGGTATGGATATTCACCACTATTGAGGTTTATAATTTTGGTATTTAATTGCAATCGTTGCCATGGATTAAAAAACATTGGAGAGAACCTGGAGGCTCTTGAAGAGGCGGGCCACAAATTCTGCATATTTAGAGTCAACATCACCTTCTTCCTCGTTATAATACTGAAGCGTAGGTAGCTAGGTTAAAATCGTTGGTAAGTTTCCTTTTTACTATGATTTTTTATTTTTTGCTTGATAATATTGTTGTAATATTAAAGCTTAGGTAGGTAGGTTAATATCGCAGGTAAGTAGGTTAATATCGCACGTAAGGAGGTAGAAGTTATGAGGGAGGGTAGGTAAATATCCCAGTGCTAGCTATATCCCCGATTTCTGGTTGAAGCAAGCTTAATAATTTGTTTGGGTGTAAAGCACTCCATTAAAAAGGTTGGGTGGTTGTATTGTAAGGTTGGGTGGCTGTATTGGGTGACTGCACATGTGGTTTCATATCTATTGTTCTACACCATTGATATAGAATTGATCAAACATAGTGCACATCTTGGGAAAGTGGTAAGACCCTTCCTAGAGTGTGATGCACATATTTAATACTTTTTCACTCCACATAATTGACACATAATATTAAGTTATATTTGTAATCCACATAGAGAAAGAATGAGAACGCTTCATGGGCCCACTTATTGATGAAAGGACATTCTAGACCATCCCTTTTGATGAGGACCTTCAAAATCATGCAAAGAACCTGAGACACATGCCAAGATGATCAACATCAGAAAGTCAAAAGGAGCCCAAATTCGTGCCCAATTCCTTTAGCTTAGTAAGAGGGACAAATCTTCTAAACACTTCTTTTGAACTAAGCTTCCTCTTATCATAATGAGGTTAACACAACTAAATTTAGCACTATGATGGATCCATTAACACCGTTCAATATGGTTTCTCTTTGGCTAGTCACAAGTGTGGGCTATCAATTCCATGATTCACCCAAGACTTGCATCTATCCCTAATCATTCTTGCATGAGCTAGCACACATTCATAGGTAGGAGCACAAGCACAAGCATGCCATTTTGTAGGATCTTGAACTTTAAACGCTGTCCTTAATCCCCATAACCCCTAAAACATAATAATCCTTGATACCACTAGTAGCCTATATAATCCATAACCATAAAATCTCTCAACCATAAAGATTAACCCCAAAGTAATATAATCCCCAATACTAATAAACAATAAGCCTTAAAGGGAAAGGGAATAATGCTCCATGGTATTTAACATGCTCCATTGACTTTGTTGTAGATCAACACCTCTTGGTGCAATATAAGCTACACTAATGTGAACTTGAACCCTAATTTAATACTATTTGGTTATTATATATGTTAATATATATTGATATACTATGCAATATTAATATAATATAATTATTATAACTAATATATTAATAGTAATAATTTTTTTTAAAAAATCAGAGAGGTAAAATAAATATATTTGATGATGACAATGATATACTATGCAATATTAATATAATATAATTATTATAATAAATAGTAATAGAAAAAAAGAGCTAAAATAAATAAAAAAGAGGGCGAAATACGAAAAAGAGAATGAGAGGAAAAATGGTTAAATTTAAAAATGAATTTGAGAGGGAAAAGATAAATAGAAAGTTAATTATTCTGGTTTAGACTCTCAGCTTGAATTCTAGTTGGCCACATGAGGGAACAAGGTCTCATTACATACCAAACCTTTGCAATTTTGATTAGGAGATATGCCAAGGACGGTTGCTCGGAGCTCCCCTTCGTAGTTTCGATTCGATGGACTACTTTGGGTGCAAAGTTGACTATGATTCCTTAAATATTCTTTGCAAAGAAATCAACGCACATCCTGCAGCCGTATTTTTTGAGTAATGGAGTTCTGGGTTTGAGTCCTTTTAACTGGTCATTTGATTTGAAATATATTTCATATTATCTGGCTAAATTTTGACAGTGTTCAAAGGTTTAATTTCCTGTAACAGCTGGGTCGTTATTTGTTTTTATTAGGGTTACGATGATAATTTTATTTGGGTTTTTGTACTTTTTTCTCAGGCATTTATTTTGGCAGTTATCCCTCCTCAGAGATCTGTATTTTTTGTTTGAAGTATGATTTACCCTTGAGCACTAATTTGAATGAATTTTTGGGAGCTCTGCCATAAGCTAAAGGTATCCATAGTTAATTGTTGAGAAATTAGTTTAAATCATATATTTATTTTGGATACTTTATTGAATATGGATTCCAAACACAACAATTAGACTTTGCACACAAACTATTTGACAAAATCCCTAATTAGATATCTGCTCTCATGTTGTCCGGTGATTTTTTTTGGTATTGGATTATTTGTCGAAGCATTCTTCTAGTTGATCAAATATGCTTGATTAATTTATCCTATAAAATTATGTGTCAGGAATTTTCCTCGCAATTAACCTATTGTACATAAATTAGATTTGAACCGTAAAAAAGTGTTAATGGAGGAGCTATCATCAATGGTCATCCCCTTAAAGAAACAGGTAAATATTTCTGGAACTCTTAATTTTTAGTAATCCCATTGAAGTTGTTGAGAGTTTGTTTTTAGTTTATTCATTAAGGGACAAGCCATATAAATTTATACCTAAACCATATATTTGATTCATCAACAACCTAATTTTCATGTCACACTTTTTCTAGGGAAAAGTATTATAGTAAGATATGTCATTTTTAAACTTGGCTCCCAGTGATAATCAGGAGGCAAGACTACATGGAAGGGAAGATGTAAAATTTGTTGTCGACTATATTTGCAATCTGGAAGGATGGGGTCTTATCAAGAATTTTATAGTCAGATAATCCAAGTTATCAAGTGTGGGAAAAAAGCTCAAATGGAAACTGGAAAGACAAATTTATCAAGAGAACCATGAACCATTCTTGAACGAAATGAAAGAATACCTACAACATAAAAATTAGGTTAAAACTCCACCAAAGAAGGAAAAACAAGATACAAGACAAAAGGGCATGAACATGAAGACAATTCAACGAGGTATTTTGCAAGTTGGTAACATACTAGGAACAAATGCAAATAGGAAATCATGGAAATCACATAAATAAATATTTTTCAAAACCTCATCCTAAATATTAAAGTACAAAAAAGGACTGTCGAGCTGGCATCACCAGAGGTGCTAAAGAGAACTTGTAACATTGCATAGCTCTCCCTTAGTCAACTGTACCATCCAAACCTTTATGCAATTTTCAAATTTTACCTTTGCAAGGGGGGAAATTATGAAAGCATCACATAATTTCCACTTATCTTTGGCAAATACTGTACTCCCTCACGTCAAAACCTGCTGGTTTCTCCATAAAAATATAATGTTATTTGTTTCAACTACCAAACCATTCCAACAATAAAAGGTTGTAGATTCCAATCACTGACAATGAGTAGTACATGAGAGCCACTTTCAACACATGAACTTCCAACATCCAAGTTCAAAGTTGCCCTTTGAAACTTCAGATTCTGACATTTCCTTCAAACCAGTTCCTGGACACTTATTTTAAACTTGATTCATTGTCTTTCAAGCAATATTCCTTGACACAGAGTTTCTAATCGTTTACCACTACTGGTTCTTCTTGGATTCCATAGCCACTGGAGCAAGTTCTTAACTCCATTCTTTGATTTCCACTGCAAAAGGAATTATAACAAAAATATCAATTTCTTCAATGTAATCCACATTGTAATTTCCCCACAGTGTCAAAAGCACTTCCAATGTGATCCTGCTTGGTGGTATGACATTCGAGTATAACAGTTTTGTTTACCTAAAAATGACTGTGCATGGTATCTGCACATAGGTTTGTGGAACAATTAAATATTATCATAATTGATTCCATGCACTCCTTTTATTAACCTTAATGTAGGATTGATCTTGAAGGACACTACTCAATGTTGCCATCATCAGCCCTTAGGAACCATGTACCAAGGAAGACGTTGTTATAACTGTAACATCAATCCCTTTATGGGGAATTATTTGCAAGGCTAGTCACCTTTAATGTAATATGAAAGTAATAGGTGAGCTTGTTGGTAAGAGTTGAAATTATTTCTTGTGTATTGCAAACTGCACCATATAGAAATTGCAGAGTGGTCATTTTTAGTTATGGGCTTATTCGTTGTATGACAAGTTTCTCATAAGATTGAAAAACCGTGATATTTATTTGCTGAATTTTTAGTTACTTTCGACTCCTTTATTGAGAGTGCATATTGCATGTTTTGGTGATGACCTTTTTGAGGCCCTCTTGTGCCTCGAAATTCATATTATTACATACCTTATACCCAATTGAAGTTGATGAGGGTATGTTGGGAGCTGTTAAGGACAATTATACAAGCAATATTCTTCCTACACAAAGCAACTTTTAAGTTTGAACAATATTAGTACTACACAACTTTGATCTTGACTCTATTAGTGAGTTTTCAATACTTGCCATACCCTTGTACCATTGAATCTAAAATTACCACTGTTCTTGGAAAAGATTCCACTGTAAAAGTACACCCATAAATTGTTGGTTAGCTTGACAGCTTCCAGATTTAGGTGATGCATACTGGAGAATTATTTCCTCTACCTTTGCACATGTATCCATATCAACAAAAGGTTTCCATCCTGCATATTTATATTTAAACATCCAGCTTTGTTTTTCTTGATTTTATCACAATAGATAAATCGTAGACAAAATGGTTGTCCCTACAAGCATCTATATCCAAATGGCACTTTCAGAAATAAAGTGAGTTTACAACCCAATAAAAATACAACCTAGGTGACACTATAAAATTTGTGGTTATTATTACCATTTGGTTTTGGAAGATTCCAGTCTGACACCAATATCCATTATTATGTGCTATATGCAACATCTTCAACTAGTAAAAATGGATAGACTTAAAATAATATGAAAAATGATTGGCCACTGCAAAGGTCATCTATAGGTCTGAGCAAAAGGAAATTAATAACTTCTTCCAATGCAATCAAGAACTTCTATTAATGCAAATAAGAACTTCCTGATAACAGAGGAGCAATTGAAGAAAATTGTTGGAAAATGCTTACAACATTAGAGAATATTGCTGGAAATACATTATCATGAAAAGCTCAAAAAGTATTTAGGAACCCATATGGGATCAATCTCAAACTAAACTTGAGAAGGAAGCCATTATAGCTGAACGCTATAAATTTATAACTTGCAAGCAACTCACATCTATAGGATATACCTAAAGTTGCAAATTTTGAGATCTAGGACTTTTACTGTAAAAAAGATTTACTACTTCCAAATGTGACAACATTTGCTGATGCATGGCCAAGGAAAATTTGCAATATTTTGAACAGTGAAGATGTAAACAGGTTTTTGGACTAACAATGAATCTCAAGGAACAAATCAAGTTAGCATCATTAATTTTCTACTTCCACGTTCTAGCAAACGAACCATTAGTGACCATATAGGAAAAGAAACAAGAATTGTATGGAGGATGGCTCCTGAAGGCTTCTAAAGGCAACACAACAATGTTCCAAGACCTTTAACAGTGAGACTATCAAAGGAATTGTCCATACCAATGGTGTACTATTCAAATAACCACTGCATCGATGAGACTACATGCATATCCTATGCAATCATATTTAGATAATCAAAACAATATCAAATGAGAAGTTCCTCTATAATGGATCAAAGTTTCATTCAAGGTTCCTTCATCTAAAATAACGGTTTGAGTGGTGCAACCCCTATTCACATTGCTGTATGAAATGATTGATAATAATACGATATGTCAACGGCAACACAATAATACATCAAAAGTCAATAGAATGCAGAATGTAAGGTAGTTAGAGGTATCCCCAAGCCATGCATGAAAACCTCTCAAGATGAGACCCTGATTCAAGATCCAACATATATTTTAATATCTTGATTTTATATCTTGTACTTTTATAAGATTTTATCCCTAGGAGTGTTCTAGACATTCCTAGGTTCTAGCTATTTAGCAGCCGCTGATTGTACTGTCTAGTCCAATTGACCAACTACTTTGTCATTCATGGATATCAATTAAAAAATTATCTTATCTTACCTAATTAGAATCCTTTGTAAGTATTTATATCGATAAGGTTGTCACATCTTGATAATGCCTATCCTGATCACTTGCTTTTTCTTCTCTGCTATATGAAATACGAATTAAAGTTATAAATAAGAGGGGTTGATATCATGGCAAAGGTTATTGTTAACCAAGTCATGCAAGGTAAGTAGATCCATGTTCATGGAGTTTGTGTGTATGCATGGATTCTTTATGGTATATCAACTAATTCTATAAAATTTAGGTTTCTTCTAAGTTATGAATAAGATGGACATTCAAGGCAATACACAAATGTATTTAGTTGAAGAGTTCAATCAGAGGGAATGCCTTTTTGCAGAGAATTGTCCTTTTTTGTATAAATGAGGTAGTGTCACATGATTTCAAGTGAAGAGATATTACTGATTTCTTACTTATAAGGAGTTGTTTGACTTTTTATTCCCTTTCTACTCTTAGAAATGTGTGGAAGAAGATGCCTATATAAGTAGTTGGGGAGAAATTGGAATACTGATCATAAAGGTCTTGCCTCCCTATATAAATGGATTTTAGCTACTTTGTCACTAGTTTAGAACTCAAGCATGTGGATTGTTATAGCGGGGTATGAAAGTAAGTATGATTTCAGCTGGATAAAGCAACAAGATGCTTGCGGTTTTCTTTGGGTAATTTATTGATTCAACAAAATATCCAAGGAGCGTTGTCTATTTCAAGTGTTTTAACAGAGCTAACCTTTATGTAAGTTTAATATTTCAGAAATCCAATGATTCATTGGTGTACTTAATAATACCCGTTTATATGAATTGTATTATGGCAATATCTATCACATTTGGAGAGCTGGAAGACTTCTCAATGATCATGTTGGAAGGTTGGACTTTATGATACATGCAGATATTGAACAATAGAATCTTGTGAGGAAGTAAAATAGACAAACTTCAAAGGCATGAGCAAGATTGACCTTTGTTAGATATGTAAATTGGAACAAGGGAAATTTAACATTATGCCGTATAAACACTTGTCAAACTCATTTATGCATTGCCCGGTTTTATATGATGAGGGAAAACATGGTGTCGTCGTGACTATGGTTAAGAATGTGCGTAATAGATTCTAATGGTAAAAGAAGTTGGCATGCATTTAATAGTGCAGAAAAGTTCTTTATGAATTAAAATGTCTTAATATAAATTTTAGATTGAATACACAAGAGGCAATTGCTCTATGTTTTGGGTGAAAATCCAAATGATATTGAGAATCATTCCTAGGCAATTGCTTTTGTTTGGCCTTTGGACTAAAGTTCATGGAAGGCCACTTTTGATGTGGAATTTTAAGCATGTGAATATTTTTTTTACTATTAGTAAATATGTATATAATATACTTTTATATATTTCAAGTGTTTAGTTCTGATCAAATAAACATGAATTGGTTTGTTTCTGTATTTATAATTTTATGCTGTACCCTTAATTGTAGTATTTTTTTCCCTTGTTTCTAAAGTAGGTTCATATCTTAGTCTTCTGTTGGTTGCATGACAATCCGATTGCAGGATCTTTTCAAGAGTAATCAGATCAAAAGTAGCTATTACTTAGCTGGAGAATTGATATCACATTTCTCCAAAAGTTGCATTTAGAGTTGATAACTGGCGAACTAATATTACCTGTGTTAGATGAGGCTAATATTTACTTGTACATCTAGGCTCTTTAGTTTCATGAAGATTTCAAGGATTGACTGTTGGCTGATAGAAAACAAAGTGAAAGATTATCACTCTTGGGTTGACATGTTCCAATATTGTTTTTTCATTTTGAACTGAAGGCTTATGTTAGCTTCAGAAGTGCATTGTTTCCTCCACAACATATGTCCCAGAAACCCCATCATATCACACATTCTATACATTATCATTTTATGATCAAGGTACTTGAAGCCAATAGAAAGGCCAACTTGTTTTTTTTGCATTTCTTGATTTTGGTTGGGAAGATAATGCTGCTTAAGATTTTCTGATTTATAATTTAGTTGGTGTTTTTTCCTCCTATTATTGTTTCCTCGAATCTGTCATTTAAAAACAACCTTTGATTTTTATGCCATCTCTTCCGGAGTTCTTCTAGAATCCCTTCTTTTATAGCATGCCTTGGATAGGCCAACATTAAGACCATCTATGTTGGCATTGAAACTGTCTTTTTACCCTCAAGGAACTCCAAATCATCCTCATTGGTATACCCTAAGAAAGCTATCTATGGGATTGTTATTGGTGTCAATTTTGTTGTTTTATTGCTCTAGCATTGCTTCTTAGTTAACCTTTTTTTGATGCTAGCATTTTCTAGAGGACCATAATTTGAAGGCATATTTTATTTCAAATTACTATTGACATTCTTGGGGTGTTCATTTGTTTCTTTTACGCTTCCCTGAATTTATAAGAAACCACTCTTGCATCTTCTCAAGAAACTGTTGAACAATATTCTGTATTGATGTAATTTCTTCCATTTTCAAGTTATTTACTCTCAAATGATGTTTTAGTAACTTGCTGTGGAATTGATCTTAATGCAAACTTTTTGCCTTGTTCTGTTCTCTCTTCTGAAAAAGCCTATTTTGGAGCCATATTTTTGTGTGGTTACGTTGATATTCCATGTGTTTGTGTTTTCCTTTCACTCTTGCATGTGTATATAGTAGTATCTTACATTGATGTGATTTCTTTTACTTACCTAACTTGTCAAGTTACCTTTCTAGTTGGTTTTTTGTGGCACGATCTAAAGCTTACAGTAGCGATTTTTTCATTGGGAGGCAATATTGATGGTAACCCTCTCATGTCATGCTTGCCTTTTCCTTGTGTTCTCATGAGTCATAAGTTGTCCTCTTTGTTATTCTCATATGCAAGTTGCTCCTATCCTATTAAACGACTTGACATGATATCTTTTCTTTTTACTGTCTGACATTGTGTCAATGCACCCATCCTGGAAGAATATTGTATGATCTGCCTTTCTTTGGGGTCAAAAGGGATACTCTTCCATTCGATCTTATTTTTTCCTGAGTCTTATGCAGTTAACTAAATAATCCCTTTTCCCATTTTTGACCTAATGATGCTAACAGTTAAAACTGCAAATAATTCTGTGTTGGTATTCATACAGTCTAGTCACTCTAACAATTTTTTGTTTTTTTGGAAGCAATATTGATGGGGAACTCTCTGAAGTCACTCTTTCCTTTTCCCTATGTTTCATAAGTTTTCGTCTTTTTGAATATCAGATACAAGTTGCTCTTATATTCTATTCAGTGTCCTGAATTGTCATATTTTCTTTTTACCATCTAACTTTCAATCAAGTTATCCTTTCCTGAAGAAGATTGTATGATCTTCCTTGTTTGCGGCCAATGCGGGTACTCTTCCATTCTTCCTTTTATTTGCCCTAGTTTTTAGCACTTACTGAATGATCCTTTTTTGCATGTGTCCTCACAATGAGAATACTTGAAGTTGGAAAGAATTCCATATCAGTATTCTTATACTGCAGTGACCATTCACGATTAATAATTTTGAAGTTGTGGACTAGAGCCATTAAAAAGAGGAATTTGATTTTTCTATGTTTTTGGTCTGCACTGTGAAGAGTTCCAAGATACTTGTTCCTATAGGAATTCCTTTCTCATTTGGATATTAATATTTGATATACACTTACGTCCTATTGACCTACAGTTGGTCACTAGTGGACATAAATACATTTTCTCCCTTTCTAGGGAATCTTATGTTTGTAATAGTTCAGATTCTTGAAATAGTTACAATTCTAGTGTCACCTTAGATTATTGAATTAGTTATGTCCATAGTACCACTGATGTTTTCAATTTGCCTTTGAATTGTTTCTACAACTTTAAAACTCCTCTCCTATCGTATTTCATGGAATATCTCTTCATGAGTCTAGTTCTGTGAAGAGCTATCTCTGCATGTAGAATTCTTGATGTAGAGTGAATCTTGAATATAAACATAGGTGATAAATACAAATTTGTAAGGGGCTTGCTACTTTGTCCATTGCTGGGGATTCAATAAACTATTTCTAATTTTATGTATACAAAACAGACGTCATTTCATTCAATGTCAATCTGCATGACAGAAGCTGGTATAGTACTTTCTCTGGAGAATTTCATGCTATATTATAGAAGTTGGTATCATACTTTCATGGGGGATTTTGTTACAAGCATGAAGATCATGCAAATGATAGATAGCTTTATAATCTTGAAATCATCAACAATCTGGATGTATGTGGAAAGTTAGAAGAGATATTGCAAAGGAGAGAAGCATCAGAAGATGGTCTAATTGGTTGTTGTTCAATGTTTATTGAGATCATTCAGATTATGTTTGCTGATAATGGTGCTGATTTGTGTGGATATGGTGGTTATATCAGGTGACTTAGTAGTCATAATCAAACAGTTCACCTGAAACTTTTATTTATGGGTAGTATTTGGGAGGTCAGACACGTGTAATATGGGTATGGCATCTTTGAAACCAACAGGTTTATTAAATGCTACAGCTGCATTGGTCAATGCTAAGACAAATTAGAAGGTAATTAATTTGTTTTCCCAACTTTCACTTCCTTTTATTGCCTTAAATCTATGAGTTCCAATTGATATTCTATGATCATTTCTTCTTGATGTGTAGTTAAGAGGGGAACTTTTTCTTTTCATTTAGTTTCTGAGATTTAAGAGAGAATGGGCACACAATAAGGATCTCTAATGGGAAGCATATACTTGATATCAAGATGGAACTTTATAGGATGAGAAAAAATCGTATTTATATATGACTGCCAAAGTGCATAATAGCGCTGATCTTACTCCTGATACCTAGAACCTGAAGGTTGAGGGTATAAATGACCAGGAAACACAAGTTAGCTTTGGAAAGAAAAAACAAATTCAATTTTGACCAGAGGATTCAAAATATTTTTACCAGTGAAAATATTGATTATAGTAGAAGGGTAGGATAAATTGAAATGATTTAGTAGACTATTAAGAATTGTATATCTGGAAACATTAAATAAGGGAGCAAAAATTGGTTGAGTGCAAGTACTTTTGTCATGGAATTAAATTCAGAAGTTAAATAGTTTACTAGACCCAATGATGTAACTACATGTTTACTTACAATGGTTATAAAATTCAAAATGCACATCATGAGAAAGATTGGATTTTCAACTTGATAGTTCTGGACACGGGGCTTGCATTTTGGTTAGTTTATATGCCTGTAAGTATGAAGTGCATTGAATTGTACTACTGAATTCAGACAATTTTTTTATATTTGTTCAGAACATATTAGATTTTTAATTTGAGTTGGATGATTAAGATAGGTTACAGTACAAATTTCTTGTTGCTTTTGATAGGGTGACTATTGGTTATTTCATTAGGTGTTCATAAACTCTGATTCATGGACTTTACTTTTTTGGCTACATAAGCATTTTTTTTCACCATTTGATTGTTTTTACTATCCTTTTAAACTACTTCTCCTAGATCTTCGGGCATATGGCTTTGCATTGATATTCTATTAATTGGTAGTCTTCTTATTCTAGTTAATAATTATTTGCTCAGGCATTAGTGATATTGTGAAATGCAGTTTTGGGTTTAGTTTTTATGCATCTAGATTCCAGACCAAGGTTGTAGGAAAGTGCCTGCCCCCCCTCGCCCCCGTTCCAGAATCTCGCTTCGGAAGGAAGCGTTGCGAGAGCTAACCAGAAGCGCGCTTCTTGGATAGCTCTCGCTTTCCGAGAAACAGGAACCCCATAATAGCTTGATATATTTCTTCAAACATGAAGCTATTAATTGACATGCATATAAATGCTAAAGTTTCTTGCACAATGGGTGCTTTAGATGATGGGGTGTTGTATAGCATAGAGCAAGTCTATTAACATATTCAATTTTCTAGTTTTTGAAATTGTTGTGAACATTAATTTATCTAATGTTTCAGTGTTTCTTTTTATTTCTTTCAGTGGGGGTCAATTGGATAGAAGTTGAAGGGTTCTTTTACTGCTTCTTTGATGCTCTCTTCACTTATATTGTTTGTTCCTGACTCCCTGGGATTCTTTGAGACCATTTTTGTACCGAAGTTGTACTTTATTATATAGATTGAATATTTAATATGGCTGCACAATTAAAATAGTTTTGGTCCCGGAATGATGCATTTATTGGGTTAGTGATTGCTCAGATTGTTAGGGTTGTACCTATTATATGTGGATTTGCCTGTAAGATCATTCAAAGGGGAAACTTACTATTTCAATTTATAATAAAAAAGTTGTTCTTTTCTTCTTGCTTAGTTTTGAAATGGTGTTCTTTATTCATATTGCTTCATAGTAGCTAATGCAAAGCTTCCTCAAATTGGTGTGCTTGCAATGTATGCTATCCGTGGATTTTTCGTGTTTAGGAACAATTTTGTCCACATTGTTAAGACAAATTATACCTACTTACACAAAAATTAGGAACTAGTCAATACCCATAGAATATTTCCCTAATAAGGTTAGATTGGATTTCCTTCTATTTGGAAATAAAATACATTATATGGCTGCTGCAAGGAACGAATCTTCAGAACCTTCCTTCCCAAACTGTGGCATTAATAAATATGGCTCACATCACAGTATCCCATGCTTTTCCGTGTGAGATGGACCATTCTTTAGGAACTTATTTTTCAAGGTGTGACCATATTTTCTCCTTCTACCCTAGCTTCCAGACCTTCCCACCCAAACTATGAGATTATTAATATGATGCTTATTGCAGTATCTCATCTCATGCTTTTCCCTCTAAGATTGGCCAACCTTCAAAAATTTATATCTCAATTTGTGGCCCTCTTTGCTACACCTACCCAAGCTGTGATGGTTATCCAATATGATGCACTTCACAGTATCTTACCCTCTAATATTTTCCCAATATTCAGGACATCATATGTCAAGGAGTGAACATATTGCCCCTTCTACCCAACCTTTGTCAAATTTCAATATGATCAATGTTACACCATATTATGCTATTCCCTTCCTGAACTCCTTAGGATATTAGCTTTGAAATTGGGACCATTTATGTTGATTACGAGAATAGATGATCTTGAGATTTCATTATTTTTACTCTCATAGATTTTGAATATCCTTTGTCCTATCACGCGTGACATTTGCCTATACTTATTTTTCAAGGTGTGAACATATTTTCTCCTTCTACCCTAGCTTCCAGACCTTCCTAGCCAAACCGTGAGATTATTAATATGATACTTATTGCAGTATCTCATCTCATGCTTTTCCCTCTAAGATTGGCCAACCTTCAAAAATTTATATCTCAATGTGTGGCCCTCTTTGCTACACCTACCCAAGATGTGATGAATATCCAATATGATGCACTTCACAGTATCTTATGCCTTACCCTCTGATATTTTCCCAATCTTCAGGACATCATATTCATAACATATTTCCTCTTCCATCCAACCTTTGACAAATTTCAATATGATCAATGTTACACCATCTTATTCTATTCCCTTCCCGAACTCCTTAGGATCTTAGTTCTCAAATTGGGACCATTTATGTTGATTATGAGAATAGATGATCTTGAGATTTCATTCTTTTTACTCTCATAGATTTTGAAGTTCCTTGGTCCTATCACCCATGACATTTTCCTATGTCTCAAGTCTAGCAGAATATCCCCAAAGGTATACCATTTTTTCCATTTGCTCGATGGTACTAAGTTTTATTCTTAAAAGTAGTTGATATCTTGTTCTGGAGTAATGCATGCTTTGTTAAATCTTGTGTTTGATAATGATTAAGAACTTCATTATTATGCTCTAATTTCTTTGAATATTGAGCAGAAGTAAGAAATAGAGGATAAGGTGGTGATGCCTATGAATGGAGGAGACACAGAATCACTGGTTTCTATTTTAGAAGAGGAGGTAATCCAATCATTATTGTTTAAAGAGGTTAGATAAATTTTTGTGGTTCCTAAAGTACCATGCAAGGTTGTATTTCTTTGCAATCATTTGGGTTTTTTTTTCCCTTTTGTAAAATCTGTTCACCCATTTATCTCTACAATAGGGGTTTTTCATGTCTCCTTTTTTTAGCTATGCTCTATTTGAACAGTCATGTCAAGTTATTTGCTGGTTCTTAATTTTTGTGCATACAATTAAAATTGGGTTTTGACATTAATATTTTGATAAACAGAAAAAATATACCGGAGTTGAAGTGCGTCTCCGAAGAAAGGATAATGAGGTACCACTCAATTTAGTGAATGGCCAAATTTAGTAAATGATCTGAACTGGCCATGGTACTATGCAATGTGCATATCTTGATCTAATGATATCTGAGGTAAAATATCCCATGGGGTAATCTTGTTTTGTAGTTCCTATTCCCATATTGTTTCTCTTTGGCACTAATATAGTAGTTTAGATCATTATGGCATTAATACAGTAGTTTAGAAACATTATCTTAGTTTAGAAACGTTATCTTGTTTTGTGTATATTGGGAAAGCATTGTTCTATTTATATCTTTAAGAGAATGGCCCTAATACATTCAGTCCACATGGTTATATTGTTATCCATACTTCTATAGATTTGAAAGTGTGGCTTTGTGCTCTTATCTTATATACATTTCGGGTCATTGAAGGCATATGATATAAAGTTTAACAGTCTAAAGTAATCTCTCATTTTTTTCATCAACTGCAAGACTATTTGGTGGTCTAAATAGTAATCTAAATATTGTTTTTTATCTTAGATTTGAGGAAGCTACACTCTATATTCTCAATACCTCTTATTCATTGATTCATGCTACTATAGTGCTTTGAAAGTGTTGAGATGATATAAGGATCAAGTTACATAGGTTATTTTAGACTGGTTGTTCACCTTTTAGGATAGTATATGGAAATTGTCCTTGACAAGTGACACCATTGGTATCTGTTCCTTTAAATGTCTATGCCTTTGTTGATTGAACAATTTTTAGAAGGGAAATTCGTGCTGATTTGAGGTTGCACTGGATTTAGTTAATTTATCTAGGTGATCTCTAACTTGAAGGATTTCTCTAAATGCAGGTTAGAGGTGTGAAGCCTTTATCACTTTCTGAAATGGAAAATTTGTTCAACAGCCTTCGAATAACTGTTTCTCTAGGACTTGTGAGTATAGTCCTGTGTATGTATTTTTACAATATAGTTTAGATTGACTACATGAAAAAATAATCTCTTGCAGGATCCCAATCCTAACAATTTAGTTGCAAGTACCACATTTTATTTTGAGGCTAACAAAGCCACACTTTGCTTGGTACACAACTAACTACTCAGTGCAATTATTTTCATTTTTCATTTCTTTAGTTTTCCCAAGGAATACTGTGCTTATGCCATGTATTTTGATGCATCATATTAGAGTTGAAACAGACCCATCTGATAGCACACAATTGCAGATGACTGTTGCATCATCTGATCCCCTGATGACATTTGAGTAAGCTATCTCTCTACTTACTCTTATTTTTATTTTTACTGAAGGAAAATGTACTTACTGTTATTTTATTTTTAAATTCAATTGTAGTCTTAAGGAATTCATCAAGGAGCAACTTGTCAACAATTGATCCTTTGAAACAACTTCATGATCAAAGTCTTCTCCTTTCAAATGAATTAATATCAGATTGAATTTCCATGGCTGATATGGAATATACCAATACCCTCTTTGTACTCTTGTATGCAGGACCCAGGTTGTATTGAAATTCAAACTCAAGCCTTCATTGGACAGAAGGTCTGCCACTACATTTATTTCTTTATAAACATGGATAAATGACACATTTCAAAAGGAATATTCCACATGTTTGAATTGAACCTAGGTAGGATTGGGAGAAAAAATAGGTAGGCTGTTATCCATCTTGAACCTAGCAGTCATCCAATTAATATAACATTTTACATTGAATTTGAGCTTTCCAAAAAGGCCATATCTTACAATTTTTTCAGTTTCTTCCTAGCCTACTAAAATGATAGTGCTATCTCCTAACTTCTTTTTTCTCATTTTTCAGGTATTCCGGTTTTGCCGTTCCAAATGTCATAAGAATTTCAAAATGAAATGTAACCCTAGAAAGGTGCAGTGGACTAAAGCATACATAAAGCTACATGGAAAATAACTTAATAAGGTATCTTTTGTGTGCTCATGAGACATGTTGACATGTTTGCCAATGTTTTCCCATGTTGTGCCACAATTTTCATTGAAACTTGCAATACAGATGATTACTTATTTGGGTCTATCTCTTTGCACTTAGATAGTTGTGAGAACAAACTTTGAGATTAGTCAATTTTTGCAACAATAATAATTTTTTTTAACAATTTTGAAGAATGCAAGGAAAACCATTTCATTTTTTGTGCCATACCAAATGCTTAAGGCTATGTTTGGATGTGGATGGAGTTAATTTGATGACATTATTAGACATGCAAAATTTTTCAGTTAATACCGTTACTTTGAAACAAACAGGACACAACGCTCAAGTTTGAGAGAAGAAGAAACATGCCTGGGAGATATGATAGAAATGTTCAAAATACTTTGAAGGCCATCAAGAAGATTGAGGAAGTTCGTGTTAGCAGGGAGGCTAAATTATGGGAGAAAAGGTTTGTTTCATTCTCTTCAACTTTCCTTGTAAAAGCGTCCAGGGATAATAACTGAAAATTAGCTAATTGGTTATCTTCTAGATAACCATATTTTATGTTAACTTCATATTTTATCTCAACTTCTATTCTCCCATTAAATGAAGGACTCAATCTCATGATGACATTACAAGGATAGTGTATGTCTTGTCGTCGGTGAAGTTGGATCTAAAGAGAATTGGGGCCAAATTCCTAGAACAAGCCAAAGGATTGTGAAAGAACATATTTTTAAGTCCTCAGTTTCACTCTAAATCATGGCCATCGATTTTTTTTTATTTTTTCCCATATGTGGTTGCAGACATTTTTTCCTATATGTGATTGCGAATTCACAACTTTGAAGCAAAGATGGTGGAGGGCAATGCAAGGATTGTCCTATGTGAGGTCATGTAAAGGCATATCAAAGATATTTTAGTAGTGGACAACAATGGATACAATGCAATCAAGTGATATAACGTTCTTAATTGTATTCATTAAAGACCAAATATGTGTATATACTACACAATGATCATTATAATATTATTTTTCTATTGTTGTGACAATGCATAAAAGTTCTTTTCTATCAACAATGATTCTCTCTAATCCCAAACTTCACAACCCAAAATTGAAATCATCACAACCCAACATTGAAATCATTTGGTGAATCAATTGACAATCGATTTTTGCATTAAGAGTTTGTGTTGCCATAAGGATTTATTATGTAACATTTGTAATAGTGCATTGTTTTAGGTTTTCTATTTGCCATGATTATTTCTTTTAAAATTGATTTTGTTGAAACTCTCACATATTTTCCAATGGTTTTCACTATATTGGGTGGTTGCAAAATGTGTCCTAAGATTTTAATCAAAAGGAATTTGGTGAGTATAGGAATTGCATTTCCCATTCAAGAGGGGATGTTTGATTTGTGCGTTATTTGAGTGCTAATTGGTTATCTTGGATTGGTTATCATTGAAAAGATTTGTTTGTGTAGAATGTGATGAATTAACATATAAAAATAATGATTATCAAGTTACTATAGATACATAATGGCTTACCTTGTAATAGTCCTTCAAGTCTTTCAAATGCATTTATTTAGTGCAAAAATGACTTAAAGGACTAATACAGGGTAGGCCATTATGGATCTATAGTAACTTGATAATCATTACTTTGTATGCTTGAATAATGTAAAATTTGTTTGAATATCATCATTATCAAGCAATAACTTCTTCAAGGGTGCTAGCTCAATGGTAGATCACCTACCTAATTATAGGCAGGAAGTTGGCGGTTCGATTCCTCTGTACCCTATCTTAAATTTGTGACTACAAAAACGACTAAATTCGCATATATATGACTATTAGTAGCTAATTTTCCATATCTGGTCATATTTAGATTAGTCATTAATATGTTATCATCTAGTAGTTTATTTAGTTGTATATTTGGTCATTAAATGTTGCAATCAGTGCCTAAATCAATGACTAAATCCGTGACTAAATAAGTGACTAAATCAATGACGAAATCATTGACTATCAATGACTAAATCAATGACTAAATCATTGACTATCAATGACTAAATCAATGAATAAATCAATGACTAATTAGTCAAGCTATTAATGACTACGTGAAATATGACTAGCTGTAAGATAGTGGAAATTAGCTACTATTAGTCACCGACTAAAAAATAGTCGTTTATAGCCGGATTTTAGTCATTAATTTCTCATTTTGTACTAGTGTGTGCTGGAACAACCTAAATTAAAAAAAGTCATCCACAATGCTGTTAGATGAACACAATAGGTGGAATGACATGATGTGATTTTGAGAGTCCTCTCCCGCCTTTCCCTCAAACTTAGGGATGTTTGAGTGAATCTTGATAGGCATAGGAGGTCATTGTGGGTGGTGACGAATGGGGTCATTGGTTAACTGTGCAAAATATGACAGGTTGAGACTAGGCATAAAAGGTAATCCAGAGTCGAGGTTGGATCGAGGAGGACCAACAAGGGTGCTGGTAGCTGCAGGGATGTAGTTCCTGTGTATAACTGGGGATGGATAAAGTTGACTTCCAATGAGAGGTAAAGTCACTGGTATGTCAGGAATAGTCAGAATCGACGGGGAAGGGCCACTACCCCCATGTATAATAGGTAAAATGGTAGTGACAACGGTGGTTGTAATGGAACCACCATTAATGGGTAGTGAACCAACCACAGTGTGTACAGTGATAATGGTCCCAGTAGAACCTGGGCCTATAGGCCTAGTGGAAGGGATACCTGTGATGATAGGTGGAATGGACATGAGCCCACTACTAACAATACCCCCTTGAAAGGGGTAAAAAATGTGCACCAACCATGGGGCTAGATGGAGAAATGAACAAGGTGGGTTTGAATTGATAGGAATCCGAATCAGACTTAGATTCCGTGTGTGGCTTCAAAGGTGATGAGCGATGTCGAAGATGGCTCTGACAGTGTCAGTTCAAAAACCCGAACTGGGGGGTGTGCCCCATAAGCCTATGTGAGTAACGTGGTGGATCTATGATGTCTATATGGAGTGCTATGTAATGAATGAAATTGAAGAGGATCAATCACAGGCTCAAAAACCCAACTACAACCGAGTGCATAGAAGGAGATCATATGAAATGGTGGCTCATATGCCAACAACAATCTCTAAAACCAATCTATGACAACTGATCACAACAAGGTGAGTCTACAACAAAGTGGCCAGAAATCCAATAAGAAGCTCTACCTAAAAAGAAAAAATTACTCACTAACCTATTGGGTATGAGTTTAAGCAATCTCCTAACCACAAGCTGGAATCCCCTCACAAATCGTATCCTTAGTAGGGTGATGAAATCCCAGTCAGACAATACGAAATGGAAGAATGTCTATATAGGCTAAGAGAATCCCACTACCGAGAAGGACCTATGGGTAAAAGAGCCCTAGAAGAATGGCCACTAGGGTACCTCATTCATGAAACATCTGTTTGGTTTACTAGCAATCAATCCCTTTGTCCCTCGACCCCCTCTCGGGTGATACAAGGAGGACTGTGGAGGGTTAGCCTTCGATGCAATATGGAGTGCTGTATTTCAACTTGACTTCTGGAACTTCTTCGTTTGCAGATTACTCCTATAGATATTTGGTCCTCCCAACAAACTGGTTGTGACCGTGTCAAAAAATACAAGAGGATTTTGGTCCCCTAATGGACAACAACTATGTCTCAAGATGAATGTGACAGAGGGGTGTTGTTCAAATTCCTATGCCCAAATTCCTAACTTAGCTACAATATTGTTTTGTCCTCAAGCAAGGTTACAATTTTGGTTGTATTAATTTAATTTTAAGGATTTATCGGGGTCATGAACCGATATTTTGTAATATCCATTTTTTAAATTTTTATTAAATGACCAATTTTTCACTTTTTCCCCAATTTCGAACCTTGACTAGTTTTGATGTCTAGGTCTCCGAATTGGCCCGAATTCTCCAAAATATTCTCAGAGTGTGCATGAATGATATTAATAATTTAATATTATGTTAAGAGATGATTTATAACCCTCCAATCACTTCTTCAAACTATTTTTATATTCTGATCAAAGTAGGAGTCTTTACTAGCAAATTGGGGATCCAATTCCCCCCATGTAAGTGCTGGAAATGGCTTCTCAAATTCTCTCAATCCCACTAAAATTTATGAAAATAGGTAGGGGATGTGTAAGGTAAATTTTTAATTTCTCATATTCATCAGGGTTCATTTTATACAGGTTTTTATCACTCTCTCCAAAACAACTCCCAAATCACTATTTCGACCCTTGGGGAAAAGGCACCAAATCTTCTCCCAATGCAATTAAAATGAGTAAAATGGATTCCAATGCTGAATTAATGAACATGAAAATTATAATGAAAATTAATTAAATTCCATTCATCATACATCTATCAGAGATACATTCCTCCATTCAAAATAATCGGCATTACCATGGCATACATCAAAATAGAGTGGAAATGGTCATTGTTTGCTCATTAAAAAAATTTTGACATACAAATATTGGGTATTTCGACTTGAAAATTTATGAGAATTAATAATATAGAATATTTAACCTATTAAAATCATAAATATACGAGGATAATCTATCCCACAAAGTACAATGTCTCACCCAAGCCGCAATCCCTCCATGAGCATGAATATGCAATGAAAATTGGAAATGGTTGAGATGAAGTGCTGCAATAGAAAAAACCACGATATGAAATGTAGATTACACCTAAAATTAAAAATCCATTAAAAATCCATGAAATACCTGAGTTTCCTCTCCAAACACCAACTTGTATGGGAATCTTTCACCCTCGAAATTGGCTAAGGTAAGAAAACTAGTCATCCACTTGCCCTGACAATTTGGAAATGAAAATTTCTCAAATGATTAAAACATATTATCTTGTTTGATTCCTATATTTTATAAAAATACTTAGCCTTATAATGTTCCCAATCCATCCACAAACTCAAGCCAATTCGAATTTGGGTGCGTGCTCATGATTTGCCATGTCCTCCCTTTCCTAGCCTTCCACCTTCCCCAAATTCGAGGAGGAGCCCATTGAGCTTCCTCAATTCACATGAGAGATATATTGGATGCTATATTTCAACATTACATGTCATATATGTTATATGTCAGCCTTCATATCTGATTTGTGTCATATGTGTCATAGCATCTTCATCATTTTTGTCATAGAGCTAGGGAATCTAGTCCAAGTGTCCCACTAGCTCCAAAATGACTCTTCCTTTCCCATGTAAGTTACATTTATTTCCAAATTAGATCTATGATGCATATGGCCAAATGTATTATCCTTATAACTCATCCAAGAACCTTTATGATTCCCATGGATTCAAAATTTCAAGAGGAGGATGCTATGTGGCACAAAATTTATAGGTTTTGTGGGCCCCATAGTCTCCATGTGTCTCCATGCTCCATTGCCACTTCAATTTTATCTTGTATTTATTTAATAAGATACATTATTAAATATTTATCCCATTAAAATGTCTAAACATCATTTATTATCTCCCTTATTAAAATTCCAAATGTATCCATCTAACGTAGGGAACTAGTAGGATTGATGGAATTGTCCTGCTATGCGATTATTTGAATGGGGACATTACAAATTTTCACTTATATGGTGTGAAATGTGTGAAACTGATGTGTATGCCAAACCAAACAATCCACAATGAATATGTTCCAATCTCACTGCTAGGATGCAAATATAATCCAGTAAAGAGCAATACAAAACAATAAATATGTTGCAAAATAAAAAATTTCTTCCAAAAATAAAATGTACTTGTAACAAATGAGCAATAAAAGGAACTATAATCAAACATGAGAAACATGCATGGGGTATCAACCATGAATATCAAATAGAAAAAATCATAAACCAAGTAGGTGGGATCTCAAAACATACCAAGGGGCTGTAAAAAGATTAGATCTGGACAGAAAACAGGTAGAAACAAGGTTTGGGAGAGACCAAGGGTTTGAAACAGGAATCTAGAGCACAAAAACAGACTAAAATCTGCAGGTTGCACCTGTGAGCAGAACAAGTGCGATATGGGTCACATGGAATAGAGGTATAGTCATGATCTAAGCAGAAAAAAATCACCAGACTCGGGTCGCACAAAACAAAGGGTTAAGCCTGATTGGGTTGCTCGAAACTGAGTCACAATATTGACTAGGGTTGCTCCGGAAGCTAGGAAACGAGTGATATAGGTTTATAAGAGAAGTCAATCTTATCGGGGATAAAGGCGCAACCTAGGTCACACTTATCAGGTAAAATGGAGTGACTGGGTCGCAAATTTCGACCGGATAAAAGCGACTCGACCCGAATATAATTTTTTTAGGAAAAACAGATCCGGAGAAGGTTGGTAGGGTAGACACTAACACAGTAAATGTTTGGATCGGCCGTGAGAGTGTTCTATTTTCAATTTCCGAGGGAAGAAATAGAGGACAAACCAATAAAAACTTGAAAAAATAGAGATCCTTGTGGATCGACCGAGTGGAGTCACCAAAACTGTAATGGGGATTTCTCCCCTATTACCTGCAGATGCACCAACCTTAGCTTGTCCAGAGCATACAGAAGAGTTTGATGGAATAACAAAAAACTAGACAACTATAGCAACCACTATAACAAATATTATTTTAAGACTTTTTCATATATAAACTAACTAGTGCATAAAATAAAAACACAATACCTTTTCCCTGCAAGATGGGCCACCATAGACGTCCTCGGAAGTGGTTCCACAACTCCATGGGTTGGTTCTCTAGTCTTCTCCATGGACAATTGTCAAATGGGGGATGGATCCAAAGTGGGTATGTAGAGATATCAATGTACACTATGGGAAATGATGTGGCAATGGGAATAATAGCAGGAAATTATGTGGTATGTCTGAGAGCAAAATGGCACAGCGTAACCACAAGTGAATGAAAAGGTGAAACTATTTTGCGAGATCCCTTCACAATGTATTTATAGTATTTTTGACCCAAGGTGATGACCCATGGTATTTTATTTCCCATGGTATTTATCTGTGGTTTTTTTACCCTTTCTCTTTTTTAGGGTTTTTGACCCCTTTTTAGGGTTTTTATCCCTTTTTGGGAGAGAGTGAGGGTCAACCATAATAAATGATCAATATCCCTTCATTTGTGGGAAGGAATAATGATGTTTTGGACCATTTTTTGTGGAAATACAATTGTGAAGGTCAAAAGTAAGGGAAATATGGTGGGGATATGATGTATGTATATGGTTTAGACCATAAAGAGCTAGGTGAACACTTTTTAATGTTAACAGATTTCCCCCTGAAGTGTGAGGGAAGGAGCTCATCATATGGTTGATGGACATCATAGGATCATGGGAATACTGATGATAACAATGGAGAGACTGCAGAGACCCGCATAGAAGTGGAGCTTCCTCATTTGAACTATAGTGGATTTTGGTTTTTTATTATGGGTTCTCAAAAAATGGATGAGATACATATAAGGTGTGACATGTATTATGGACGAGGCGGGAATACCCATTCTCATTACAATGTCAAAAGAATAAATAATAATGGGATCAAGGCTCAATAACATGGGAGCCAATCAATACATATACAAATGATGATACATAATGGTGGCCTCAATGGGAGGCTGAATACAATGCTGATCTGGAGAACTGATACATACAAACAATGGCATTCTCATGGAATGCAATATCATCACAACTAATTCTCTGCTGAATCTGTAGGTGTACATATATATGGACTCAATGACTAAGAGTCAAAATATTTGGGGTACAATATGCAACATCAAGTACTGGAGATACATGGAAGCATAATAGTGGGAGATTCCAAACACTGTCAATAATGCAGCCCGGAAATCACAAGGGAAATGAGACTTGGTTCCCATAGGTAGAATCACCAATTTTTTAGAGTCAGGTGACAACCAAGGTCTTCTACCAAATAATGAACGAACCAATACCCTGTATGAATCTCAATGGTACAATGATGTATCTGAAGTCGAGCACATGAGACACAACCAACCCAAAAGGCACTAATGAATCCTCTCAAGTGGTCCAAGGAACTTATCAATGAGGCAAATGAAACCAGGATACAGGGACCTTTGGGTCTATCCTCTGGAATAGATGCATTGACGTCGACAAAGGGAGGCCTGCAACCAACTAAGGCAATGATGTTTCCTTTATTAGAAGCACAAGGGGGATAACCAAAGATGTGGGACAATAAGGGGACTGGCACACTAAATGGGGGAACAAGGATAGGGGAGTACAAGGGACTCAAAATTCCTTTGTTCAGTGTATGATGATAGGGATGACCTGGCAGCAAATGAAACTGACTCATGGGAGAGGGATCATAGCTATAATACCAGGAAAATAACTGTAATGTGAAATACTAAGGGAGGTAACTGGAGAAATACTACTCAGGGATCCAAGGAAGAATCATCACAAAATACTCTGAACAAAGGAGACCCAATGGGGGAAAGATACCAAACTATGATATCATTTGGGGTGGCATCAAAAGACATTGTTTTGGCCTTCTTCATAGTTTAAGGAGAACGAAGAAGGGATATAAGTAAGCTCAATATGCTACACTCTCGTGGATTTTTAGCAAGCTTGAGAAGGTGAATGCTCGATGGTGTTTTCATTTTTACAGAGTTTGAAAATAGGAAGAAGACTCCAGGGTGGTCTCTTTTTCGTATGCAGTCTCCTAAGCCCAAAAAAGGATAAAAGTGTACAAAGGAGAGATATCCCAACCTTTGGGGAAGGGAGACTTCTTTAGTGTTGGTAGTCCAACCAGGATAGAAAAGGTTAAACCTATAATGACTGGACGATTGTTCATTTAATTTTACGGGAATGAACAAAACCAAGTTTGCTCGATAATATTTTCTTGATGAGAAGGGTGGAAAAGTGCTTTAAGACAACCTATGATGATATTTTTCGTAAATTACGGTCCCAATGCCTGATAAAGCATAAAAAGATACAAAGGGAAACATTCCTGGCTTGAATGTGCCAGGGTGGTCCTTTTCTTATAATAGTCTATATAGTCCGAAAAGGGATATAAACGAGGCTACATAGACGCCCTTTCAAATACTTTAACGAGAGTGAAAGGAAGAAAGCGTGCTCGACAGTCTTTTCATTCTTTTGGGAGTCAAAAAAGATCTTAATAGAAACTTTGTAATGGTAAATCAAGCAAGGGGGAAGTGTTCGATATATGGAAAGAGGTTATGTTGTGAACATGGCTGATAGGAATAAATGCAGAACATTGATGGGGCCCCATTACAGGATGATGGATGGTGGTAAAATATGGCCAACTGTGTAGTATGGATGGAGCAGGTGGCTAGTGAACATGCTATTACATGTGTGGGGTGATTCGCGTGATGGTACACAAATAGAGGCAACATCCAGGAAATGGACCAAAAATCAGTAGGGAGGGAGGTATTCTAGTAGATCATTTCTTCACCTAAGAAATTTTTGCATAGTGGTGGCAGCTTCCTATCCTCATAGAGGATGATCCATACATGAGTATGCAAAAATGAGGAGATCCAAAGAGGCCTCAACCTCTAGGACAGGTCTAGGGACCTGATGGTATGTTAGTATGGTGGTATCTAGATCATACATGTGACATACTATGTGCATGTGCAGATGTGGGACCGCACCCTCCAGTGGGGTATCGACGATGCAGGGGCAGGGGTTATATCCACCCTCTCACATGCAAAGCATGCAAAGGAGTGCTACAATGGACTCACTTCAGATAAATGTGGAACATATACTAGAGGGGGTCACCGAATCGTGGTAAAAATGATATAAAACAAGAAAGAAAAACTATGACACAAGTGTATGCATGGTGGGTGACTTCAGGCATAAAACCTCTTCAGGTAGAGCCTGTTGCAGGGATTCTTCAAGATTTGGTCGTCAGAGTCATCAAGGATGTATGCCTCCTTGCCAAGACATCGATGGATGATGTATGGGACGTACCACATGGAATCAAACTTCCCTTTCCCTAACTTATTATTGGCCTGATCATAGACGAGGACAAGGTCTCCCTCACTAAAGGTGTGAGAGTGGACATGGGATTCAAAATGGGACTTCTACTGAGTCTTGGATGCTTCGATCATCTGGAGAGAAGCATGATGATCCTCATTGGTATGTTTGAGTGTAATTAGGCATTGTTCTATCAGTGAGGTATCAGGTAGAAGTTTGATGACAAGGAAGGGTGTTGGAATATGGAATTCAATGGGAAGAACTGACTCCACACGATGAAGAAAGTGAAAAGGGGTAAAACCCGTGGCGGTTTTAGATATCTATCTGTCATCGCGAAATTGGCATCGAGACAGATCAGGTGGATCTTCCACAGTTGAGGATGGGAAAGGAATACTAGAATTAGATATCATGTAAATGGTGTTGGTTGTTTCCAAGGAAGAAACCCAGGGGTGGATCTCCTCAAGGACAATAATGTCGGACCCACGAGAGTGTTTGCGAAGGTCGCAAAGGAGTGATCGATACTCAGGCAAGCCAAGGAAATGATGAGAATAGTGACCATATAGGACACAAACTGCACATAGATGGTTCGTACACAACAACTTGTTCTTAACCACTGGTGGATTAGGGATGGTGATGACTGGGGTTCCATTAGTCTCGTCTCTAGTGTCTGTGAGTGCGAAGGAGAAGTAACTCAAGAAAATTTTGTGTCTCATGGCCTTGAACATCGAACAAAGTACAAATTGGAGCTAGATGTGGTTTAATCGTTGCTTTGGATTCCTTGCCCCCAGTATTCCTTGAAGGAGGATGGACAGGCATGGAGACAGGAGTAGTCTTCGATGGACCCGGAGGCAGGTGCAACATTGTATCAATGGGTTGTACAAGAGTCAACACTACTTGGGGAGTTAGGGGTGGGGTGGGTGGATCGAGGTAGCACACTAGAATTCCTAGCGTAAAATTTTGTAAGTTGAGAGTATCGATGACATGATTTCTCATGATGCCAGACAGTGGAAAAAGGAAGGGAATCGTGTGGATAAGGAATGAACCCCAATAATTCCCCAATCAATGTGGATGAGGTTGTGACTGAGGTTGTGATGTGGTTGGGATGGTACCAGATGTGATAGTGCACAAATACGATACGTCATTTGGCGAAGGTGGAGGTGGTAAGGACAAAAAGGTGTCTGTCATAGGAGTGTTGGAAAACAAGCCCATGCCAAAAACAAATAAGGATGGAATAAATGCACTATAAATGATAGTCTCGACAGTGGGAAGGACATGTTCTGGTGTGGCCGACCCCTTCGGATCGTAGTATGTCAGTTGGTCAATGATGACGATTTTCCCCTCATGAGAGAACATCAAGAGTTGAAAGATGGTAGAGGCCACAAATCACATGTCATACATGTAGCTACATCCTATGTGCAGGTTGTAATCAAGTTAGGAATTGAAAAACTCAATGTCAATCAAAACCATTTTTTCTACTAACTGTAACAGGAATGTTCATGAGAATCCCTTTGGGCTGAGTAGAGAGGCCATTGTAGGTGTGAAGAGCGGTGGTTGAAGGTTGAAGGGTAGGAGATCTGAGTTTCTGCCAAACGAAGGTTGACATAACACAAGTGGATTCCCCCTCATAAATAATGCATCGATGTACAACCAAATTCCAAATTGTGATCAGAACATGGAATGTGATGGTTGATGGAATCCTGGGTTCTCCTTGATCCAGGTCGAAGGTGATCAATATAGAACCAGAGGGATCAACGATACCTAGAGCAGAAAAAAATGCTTTAAGCTAATATGGAAAATTTTTAATCACTTCTAGAGAGGACATGGTTGTAGGATAGTGGTCCAAGTCATCAACTATACTGTAGTTGAGGGATCGCATTGTTTTTGACATGACGCATAGGGAAACATGGGACTCTGGCCACCTCATCTGTGGGAGGTCTCAGTAAATGTAGAGACATGTCAAGAGTGGTAGAGTTAGATGCCGCTAATGGGTCAATGGTTTCTAGTGTGGATCCATACTAGTTTCATCGAGTCTGGAGGTTGACTTCGGACGATAACGTCATAAGGTGATGGACAAGGTTGGGTCGTAGTAGTGGTTGCAGGAGTTTTAGGGGCCAAGGGTTGGGTTGAAACCATTCCTTAGTGTGGTAGGGTATTTTGGATCACCATAGGTGGAGGACCTAGTGGTGCTAGGTTTGGCTGAGCCAGAGCAGCCACGTTGGGACCACGACTACTATCATTTTGGAGTAGTTGTTGGACATGAGTCAAATGAGGGAACTGGTGAGTGTAGTGGTCATAAGTGTTACATATGGCACACATATGGTTAGTATGTAACTGTGGGTTATTCCCAGGTTGAGCGGTACATTGCTGGTTCTATGTAGGAGGTTTGGCACCATTGTTTCTCAGAGGGTTCGCCTACTCGCTGCCTCCTTGGGATTGGTTGTTGCCTCTATTCCTACCTCTCTTGTTATTTCCCTTCACTTGTTGGTTATTGGGGGAAGGTTGGTTAGTGAGGTTATGTTGTGTGTAGACCCGTCCCGTAGAAATAGGTCCCATGTGTGGCTCCGAAGGTGGTAAGTGACGTCGAAGATGGCTTCGACGACATCGGTTCAAAGAACTGAACCGGGGGTGTTCCCCCTAAGCTTATGTGAGTCTCATGGTGGATCTACGATGACTATATGGAGTGTTTTGTAATGAATGAAACTCAAGAGGATCAATCGTAGGCTCAAAAACCCTACTACAACTGAGTTTGTAGAAGGAGAGCATATGAAATGGTGGCTTACAGGACAACAACAATATCTAAAACCAATATATGAAAATGGGTCACAACAAGGTGAGTATACAACAAAGTTTCAAGAAATACACCAAGCAACACTACCTAAAATAGAAAAAATGACTCACTAACCTATGGGGTATGAGTGCAAGCAAGATACTAACTACAAGCTAGAAGCCCCTCACAAATCGTAAATTCAGTAGGGTGATGAAATCCCAGTCAGACAAAATGAAATGGAAGAAATATATAGGATAAGAGAATCCCACTACTGAGAAGGAACTCTGGGTAAAAAATCCCTAGAAGAATGGCCACTAGGATACCTCATTCATGACACATCTGTTTGGTTTACTAGCGCTTAAGCCCTTTGGCCCTCGACCCCTTCTTGGGTGATATGAGGAGGAATGCGAAGGGTTAGCATTCGGTGCAAGATGGAGTGTGGTATTCCACCCTGACTTTCGGAACCCCTTCATTTGCGGCTTACTCCTGCAGAGCAGGGGGCTTCCCGACAGATTGGTTATGACCATGTCAACAAATACAAGAGGATTTTGGTCCCCTAATGGACAACAACTATGTCTCAAGATGAATGTGACAGAGGGTTGTTGTTTGGATTCCTATCCCCAAAGTCCTAACTTAGCTACAATATTGTTTTGTCCTCAAGTGAGGTTACAATGTTGGTTGTATTAAGTTAATTTTAAGGACTTCTCGGGGTCATGAATCGATATTTTCACTTATATGGTGTGAAATTTGTGCAACTGATGTGTATGCCAAACCCAATAATCCATGACGAAGATGTTCCAATATCACTGTCAGGATGCAAATATAATGTAGTAAAGAACAGTACATAACAGTAAATATGCTGCGAAATAAAAAATTTCTTCCAGAAATAAAATGTACTTGTAACAAATGAGAAATAAAAGAAACTATAATTAAACGCGGGAAATGTGCATCGGGTCTCAACCACAAAGATAAACTAGAACAAATCATAAATCGAGTAGGTGGGATCTCAAAACATACCAAGGGGCTGTAAGAAGATCATATCTGGATAAAAAATAGATCGAAATAGGGGTTGGGACAAACAGGGGGTTTGAAACAAGAATATGGAGCACAGAAATAGACTGAAAACTGTAGGTTAAACCTGTCGACGGAATAGGCACGATATGGGTCGCACAAAATAGAGGGACAATCACAATTTGAGCAGAAAAAGTCACCGGACTCAGGTCGCGCAAAACATAGGGTTAAGCACGAATGGGTCGCTTGAAACTGAGTCACAGTAGCGACTGGGGTCGCTCTAGAAGCTGGGACAGTAGCAATATGTGTTTTTAATCTAGGTCACTCTTATCAGGGCTAAAGGAGTGAACTAGGTCGCACTTATTGAGTGGAAAGGAGAGACTCGGTCACAAGATATTTTTTGAAAAAATAGAGCCGACAAGGGTTGGGAGGGCAGGCACCGATGTAGTAAAAGTTCAGATCGGCCATGAGAGGGTCCTATATGTAATGGCCGAGGGAAGAAACCAAGGAAAAACCAATAACATACCTACACAAACAGAGATCTGTATGGATCGACCAAGTGGAGTCACCAAAACTGTAATGGGGATTTCTCCCCTATTACGTGTAGATGCACCAACCTTAGCTCATCCAGATTACAAGGAAGGATTTGATGGAATAACAAAAAACTAAACAATCATAACAACCATGACAAAAAATATTTTTTTAGGGATTTTTCATATATAAACTAACTATTGCATAAAATAAAAACAAAATACTTTTTTCCTGCAAGATGGGCCACCGTATCAGTCCTCGGAAGTGGTTCCGTAGCTCCATGGGTTAGTTCTCCAGTCTTCTCCATGAAAATTTGTGAAATGGGGGATGGATCCAAAGTGTGTACGTAGAGATCTCAATGCACACCATGAGAAATGATGTGGCAATGACAATAATGATAGGAAAGTATGTGGTATGTTTGAGAGAAAAATGGCACATCCTAACCACAAGTGAATGAAAAGGTAAAAGTGTTTTGGGACAACCCTTTACAATGTATTTATAGTATGGTCCTAGGTTTTTTTGACCCAAGGTGATGACCCATGGTATTTTATTTCCCATGTCATTTATTTGTGGTTTTTTTACCTTTTCTCTTTTTAGGGTTTTTGACCCATTTTAAGGGTTTTTTTAGCCCTTTTTGGGAGAGAGTGAGGGTAAATCATAATAAATTCTCATCATACCTTCATTTGTGGGAAGGAATAAAGATGTTTTGGACCATTTTTTGTGGAAATACAATTGTGAAGGTCAAAATTAAGGGAAATATGGTGGGAATGTGATGTATGTATATGGTTTAGACCATGGAGAGCTAGGTGAACACTTTTTAGTGTTAACAATCACATTTATCTAGAGTATTCTGTGACGAGTCACCATTGAGTCACCTTCATCTCATATATTAGTCCCCCCCTTTTAGTATCCCCCATTTCAGTCATAATTCCTAGTATTCCAATTATGTCCCTCCTAGAGATCATTTTCACATATTCTACTAGGTCAACCATGCCTTCATACTTTGAAAAAATGAAGTCTAAGTCCTGATTACTCATTTTTCCTTATACCCCCATCACTATCCAAGTTCCATGTTGAGTTATATCACTCCTTGGTTGTATCCCTTATGATTTTTTCAACGAAACATCATTTCCTTCCCATTTGTAGGTCTCTCTCTGTTGACATCAACACATTTATTCCAAAGGATAGACTCAGAGGTACTCAATACCTTGGAATCATAAACATCATTGGTGATCCGCTTGGACAGCTTGGAGGGAGACCTGAGTTCCCTTCAAAATGTTTTTTTCACACGTGCTAAACAGAATCTACATTATCGCACCAATAAGATTCATACAGGTTGATGGTTCTCTCATTATTTGGTCCATGAACTCGAATTCCCATTGATTATAGTCAATTGCTGAGTCTACATAGAAACCCCATAACATTATGTTTCCCAAGATATCCAAGTTTCATTGGTGACAATGTTTAGAAGCCCCCCATTAATATGCTTCCTTGTGTGTGTAGTTCAGATGTAGTTCATTGTACCTATGAGATTCAAACTCTAAGTTGTTTGAGTCACTACATATGTTGGACCCCATCAGATCCAATAGTGCATCAGATATTGAAATTCAACATTCCATGAGAATGCCATTGTTTGAGTACTAATTATTCATATCATCCATGGTTGGAATATGATTACATTCCATATTTGTGTCCATATTGGACATTTATATTCAGAATAATTATCCGTTTATTGATTGAGCCCCCATTTGGGCCTCATTTCACTTTTTATATTTTGAGACATTGATACGAGCATGGGTATGCACATCACGTCCATATATTTGATATTATATGCACCTCATTCATATTGAGTATTGTATATGTAGGAAAGATCCCCTGTACTCTTGTTGAAGGGTGAGATACCTTCGACACAATCTCTATTATCCATACCACCATCACATTTATCTCCTAGAAAAGGATGATCCTATAACAAATATCAGCTATACAATGCGATATTGACCTCACACATTAGGGGAAAATATGTTAACACCAAACTTTGTCCACCTATCCTCGTCAAAGATATACGTCATTAACCACATTTTGTTTCCACCAGATGGACCTTCACTTATCCAAAATATCTAATTCAAGCATAAATGACTCATTAAAACACAAAATTTTTGAGTCATATTGCCCAAAATAACATTTTGGATACTTCCCTTTTCAGAAAAAAGAAAACTTGGAACTTACCCAAAATGATGGATAGGGATCTGGAAAAACAAGGAGAAAGAAAAGAAAAACCCAAAACTTTAAAAAACCAAAATAAAAAATATCAATTTAATCCTTATCCCTCCATCCTATCTATAGTTCCTATATATTGACCATGAAGGTCCCCCATTTACACACAACTTATCCATCTATTGCTTACACTTACTCTGCCAAAATCTCCCTTTGATATCTAAAACTCCCTTGAGCATTCGTTTGTCACAGTTGTTGGATATCTGTACCTCATGATGAGTGGTTGGAGAACACTAGGCTATTAGGAGACCAAGTACACTCTTCTTTAGAAAGTTGTATCCCCACCCGTCATTGCTACTCTTAGTTCACCCTTGGTTCATGTACAACCTATTCTTTTAATGGAAAATAAAATCATTCTTTGATTCGTTCAATGTGTTTGTTAAAGAATGCATCCAATGTTAATTTAGATTTGCTTAATTGTTTTTTTTTAATTTTTTGTTTATTTGCATGCTTAGAATATTTTTAGTTTTAGTTTATTAGTAGTTAAATTTTCCTTTATTGAACTAATACTAAGGTTTAAATAAACCTTACTAGGTTCCTTTTTGCACATACTGGTTTGCAGAAACTAGTAACAATGTCTCTTTTAATTCTTCATGTCTGTATTCATGTTGCGGATGAACATTAGGTCATGCTTTTGGCCTACACTATTGAGAGTGTTAAAATGTGTTCTAACAATATATTTTGGCCTTAATAATGGAACAAATATATGTATGTGTATTATTGATCGGAAATGGATCCATTTATAAATTTTCATCTATTTTGGTGATTTCTAGGTCGAAAGATGGGATGAATTAGCTTGTAGGGCCCATTCTAGGGCCAGGTCTCACTTTAGGGCCAAATCTCACTTTACAGATTTGGGGATCAGAAGCTTGTAGGGCCTGTTTGAGGGTTAAAATTAGTCTTTTTGGGTTAAATAATTCCATCACTTTTCCATGGCCCTTCACACAATTATACACTTAGATACCTTTCCAACGATCCAAGAATTACCTCAATCGAATATGTATGGAGGATTTATGCCTATAGTATGTTTACCAACATGGTATCGAGTGGATTCCAAATAATTTTTCATTTCTCAGACACGCGGAACTAGCTAGCCACATGTGGACTTTCAAGAACATTCAATAAGGTCCAAAACCCTAACCCTAATAAGGATTTGGGGCATTGAAAAACCTTGAAATTAACCCTAGATAGATATTGGGCCATGTTAAATACATAGCCATTAGGAGAAGAAGAGGTTCCATAGTTGAAAAATAAAAAGAGAGCGGATATTAAATCATACAAGAGAACGTATGATATCTCGTAGTAGACATCATGGGTGTAGAGTCATAAGTTACTCCATAAAGAGTACCCATTCCTTTATATTTTCATTCTATATAAAATAACAAGGAATAGTCCTCATTTCTGGATGGGTTTTTCAATGTAGTGGGTTTTCCCATGGTATATATTGTGTTATTGTGTATTTATTTTCTCTAGTTATTTTACTATTAGTTCCAATTAATTATAATTCAATGAAAATAAGATAATAAATAGAACTAAGTTCTAAGATCCAATTGTTCTAGCATTATATCCATGATAGATATCAAACACTTATGAATAGTATTTTTCAAGATTATCTTGATAAGTTTGCATTAGTTTTTATTGATGATATATTTATATATTCTAAAACTAACAAGAGCATGAAATCCATCACCAAATAGTCTTGTAGATATCAAGAGAACATCAAGTTTGTGCGTAATTTAGTAAGTGATAATTTTATTAGAAAAAAATAGTATTTGGGGCATACCATTACATAATAAGGGATATTATCAAACCTTGGAAAGATAAGAGATAGTGTGGATTGACATACTCATAAAAATGTAGTTGATATAATATTTTTCATGGGTATTGCTATTTACTATAGGATATTTGTAGAAGGATTTTCTAGGATAGCCTATCTTATAAGTCTTTTGTTGAAGAAAAGAACAAAATTTATTTGGTCCAAAAAATGTGAAACAAATTTCCAACAACTACATAATCTTCCTAATACATATTTACTAAAAATGCAGAATATTATTAAGAGTTTGTACACTAGTGGAAAAATTGAGATAAATGACTAAAAAATCTACTAAAAATCGCATATAAATGATTAGAATTAGTCACATGACTAATAGTCATTTATTGCTAGTCACTTATAATGCGACTAAACATGTGGCTAATTTTTTTTAGTTTTTATTGGTTGTTTTAATTGATTAGTTTGGTCATATATTAATTCGTTTTTTTAGTCATTAATTGTTGTTGATTGGTCAATTATTTAGTCATTGATTGCTATTAACTGGTCATTTGTTTAGTCATTGATTGTTGTTAATTGGTTATTTATTTAGTCATTGTTTGTTGTTAACTTTTCATTAATTTAGTGATTAAGAACATTTAATTGGTCATTTATTTAGTAATTGATTGTTGTTAATTGGTTAGTCATTGATTTTTGTAGATAGGGCACAGAGGAATCAAACCAATGATCTCCTTCATGTAAGGCCAATGCTCTTCCATTTAGCTAGCAACTTAAATATAATATATTCTATAACTATGCATGATTTATGTAATACATTAACTTGATGAATTTTCCAAATATTACAATGGACAACAAAAGAAGACATACCTAAGAAGACAACAGAGGCAAGTCTCCATACACTCTTTAAGCATCTAAATGTTCACGAGATCTAAGTTAGTGCTACTATGCATTGGAACCATGGGACACCATGTAGTCATGGATTAGGATGGTTTTGTCGAGATAATATTGTTTGAAACATGTATTTCGTTTAAGGGGAAGTCATCCTTTTGTACTAGCATCCATACATGTAAACCCATATAACTTTAAAATACCAAAAATAGTAGGCTTGTGTCCTTTTTCCAACCAATTTCATGATATGTAGTGTTCAACACCTAAAACATGGACCACTAAAACAAGTAACATTCTAAAAATTGTTAATGAAATTTGTGGAATGATAAGTGGTTGACATAACGCGGGAGTTTCAAACTTCAAATGTAGCTTATGGTATCTCACCAATATATTTAGATGTGATATCTTCAAAAGTGAGAAAATTCCTTACGATCAAGTAAGATTCAACACACAAATTAAATATATGCAAGATTTCTTTACATTATGCGCACAACAAACATGATTTGCATAGGTAATCCAATATCCATAATACATAATGTTGGGTGATTCATATAGGTTCTGCAACTACTACAAGCTGGGTACATTCAATCAATTGCATCCTTTTAATCACGTTTCTAGATTGATGTAGCTCTTTGATCCATGAGGTAAAAATGATGCATTTCTCTATGAAAAAAAAATATCCAAAATTCTTACACAACATGTTCAATAAAATCAATAGTATCGTTTGAGCATTGAACTATAATCACTCATTGCTTAGAGAAAAATATCTCTATATATGATAACTTATTTGTAGGTAAAAGATGAGCATTAATATCCTGAAAATATGGGATCTAGATAATAGTTGCAATTTAGGAATTCACACTCACCTTTAGGGTTGCTCCCTCTTTATGGGATTTTTTTGCAGTTGATAGCAAACCTGATTGTTTTATAGCTATGAAAACTAGCGGAGTTTCCTAATTGAAAGGAAAAACTCCAGGGGTTGAGAGATGTAACAAGAATTAATGATTGCACAAAAAAAAAAATTAGACATTTGTAATAATATAATCAAGAAGTGAAATTGTTTAAACATTAAATTTGTGTTTTCATTTCTACTAATTTATGGCTTAAATTGATAAAACCATTGCTCCTACCAATCCCACCTCTTGAAAAAATTGTCATATTATGTGATGGTTGGTTGTGATGTTGGCTTCATTTGAGATCAAGTCCAATAGATTCCCCAACTACCACATAATTGATTTTACCGAGTCTTTATCTGGAGTGTTTCCATTGGTTGTTTCTAGAACAAAAGGTGCTTGTTTGTAATGAACGTGTTGTACAACTGAATTTGCTTCTTAGCATATAAAAAACAATGAACAATTTAGAATCACAGTGAACCTAATGTTTAATAACAATCCATAACAACATTAAAATGCATGAGACATGTGAAACATTGTAAAAGCACATGCACATAACAGTCCAAACGAGTTGCTCAAAAATTCGTTGCATCCAAATATTGGATATTGCCTCCTTCATACATTGAAATTTTGATTTCTTTTGTAGAAGAGATGTGGCATGGGAGGTAAGTTGTTCCATACAATTTTGGATGGGAGGTAATAAAAAAATAGAATCTTTGGTGGCATTTCTAGGACCGATTTCTATATTGCATAAATCAACAATGAAAATTTACGGGAGTGAAAACATACTAGATCAAAGAACTCTTTAACTAGGGTAAATACCTTTTCAATGAAAACATCATGTATAAAAAGAGTATCATTAGAAATGATAGAAACCACTTCTGATGTGGTGGTGCCTTGGGTATCGAAGAATCCCTCATCTTACTTCAATACCACTTTCAAATATTTTCTAAGAATATGCGATGCCTTTTTCGAGTCATTGGACAAGAAAATGACTCTAATCAAGAAAATAAAATAATTACTCATCCTTAATGATAATATTATCAACATCCCTTAGAACGCAAGTGATTATAATACCCACCTACAAATGCAACAAACCATGCATCGATTGATACATACATGATATATATAGAGTACTACAATATTGACAAACATGATATTCTAGTCATTACTCAATCCTAATATATCTAGAAATGTTGATGAAGGAGTTTCAGGTTTAAAAGATGTTAGTGCTACCTTGTTGATGCTATGAAGGAAATATCTACTATTTCCTAATGGACCATTTCCTACTATGTTCATTAATTTACTTAATATAAACATCATTGTGGACATGGACATTCCATCTACAACGAATCCCAAAGTACTGAATGGAATAAGCCATAGATCATTTGAATTAACAAACTTGAATAAATTTCCATATATATGATATGTTAGACATGACCTTTTAATGTCCATCCTTCTCCTTCAAATTGTCTCATTTTACCATGGCATTTTCCTCTCGGATTCAATGCGCAGGAGCGACATAGGGTCCTCTGAATCCAAACAATTTTATGAGATTATCACTATGGCCAAATGGTTGAAAATCCACCTCAGGAATATGGAGGTCTCTAGGGGAAACTACACCTTGAATTAATTCTTATACCGGTATGGTATTCCAAAGGAAACCAATATTGTTACAAAGTATAATAGTTATAAGGTTGCAAAAATTTACAGAGAAAAAGTACAAGCGTTATCCGAAGGTAGGCCTTGGGAGGCTCCTAATCATGTAGTTCAAGAAAATGATTTGGTATATAACTCACATGATAAAGAAAATATTGTTAGAACAAATTATTTATATAGTGGCTATCTGAATATGTTCAATCCCCCTTTTTTCTTCAATTTAATCCAATTATTCATTAATATATTTCTATTTATCATTTCATTCTAGAGATTACTAGAAAGAAGGGCTAGTATATTTCGATGAATGGTAGTGGGATATAAAAATGTATACCTCATGAAGCTGTAAACTCTAAGTTAACTAGCCCAAATCCCAAGCACCGGCGTAGGAATTGGGGTAAGAAAATCAATCAATAGAAATACTAGTCATTGAATCTGTAACATAGACATAAGTTCACTTTAACTTGGAATAGCTAGATAAACTTAAGTGTCAAACTTACCACACATAATTTATTATCATTGTCCTCATATAGATATATTTGTTAATCTTTGAGGATGAGTGAATATGAGTTGCCTTGGATTTGAAGAAAGAATGCTAATGAATGTTGTTTGTTGAGGAATGTTAAATACTAAAAGAGACAACAATTGCATGGTGATTGTGGGGTCTATTGTTGCTATTGTGTTGCAGATAGGTGTTGTTACAGTTTGGGTGAGTACCATATATAATTCACCCATATAAGTTTGAATGAGCTGCCATGTTCAGTAGTAAGCGTGTTCAATAGTAAAGGATAGAGGACTTCTGTGGTCATGGAACCTAGAAATCAAGTCTAAGAATCAAATGACATTTTTTAAGGAGCCTCCATGAGATATTTTTCTAACCACATTTTTGGTTAGTGGAAGAGCTGACAAGTTGTCATTTTGCGTTTCTAGTAGTAATTTGGGCCAAGTCAAAGCATGGGAGAAGGGTTTCTTAAGAGCTTGTGGAAAGGAAATTGACATACTTTCTCCATTGTACCTAAGCTCTGATTTGAGTGTTGAAACTTTATTAAATCAATTATATTACTTTCATTCTGATTTCTAGTTTCAATTACATTTCTTTTTATTTTTCAACAGTGTATGTGTATTAGCAATTATTTAATGATATATATATATATATGTGTGTGTG
>LPNX010303088.1:706755-731937 GCA_001517045.1 Pseudotsuga menziesii
ATATGTAGATATGTATATATATATATATGTAGATATACATATGTATATATATATATACATATATATGTATATATACATATATATGTATATACATATATGTATATGTATATGTATATGTATATGTATATATATACACACACACACATATATACATACACACACACACACACACATATATATACATGTATATATATACATATGTATATATATGTGTGTATATGTATCTATATGTGTATATATCTATACATATATACATATACATATGTATATGTATCTATAAGTGTATATATGTATACATATATACACATAAATATGTATACATATATATACATATATACACATACACGCACACACACACACATACATATACACATATATTAAAATTCTAAGGAGATGAGAACATCTAAGGCTGCAATGACCGGGGATACATGAAAGAAGGAATTGCTCTATCTATAGAACTCACCTTCACTGAGCATAAGTTTTGTTTTACCAAATTTTTATTCCCGAATACCTTTTCTTTCCCGAAAAACTAAGAACGAAAAAAAATATAAAATCAATATACTATCTCTATAATAGGTAAATGCTTCTTTTTCCCTCGAAATGTACACATATATATACATATGTATATAAAGAAGGTTACATTGTGATTAAATTATGCCATTTTCCTTGGAATCAAAATGATATAAACATACAACGATGTGGGTGTGAGTATATGAAGGTAACACGTTGATGGAGCACATGCCAATTATGTTTGTATTGGGACACCAAATATCCACTCTAATATAAGCAATATGGTATCACTATTTTACATACTTGATATCCACTATTTTAATATTAACCTGAAAACACTTAATATATTTTTCATGTGAGATGTTTAATATAAAATTAGTTTCTTTACAATTTCCAAAATTTTACATCTTTCTTTTAAATCCCTTCCTAGAATGGTTACTCCTACTCTTGAATGTGCAACCCTAAAACTGTTATAAGGTAGTGAGAGACGGTCTTCCTCGTTCTGTGGGAGGAGAACAAAATCTCTATCCAAATCTATCGATGATGATAGAATTGATATCATACTTTTTATGGTCGGATGGTTGGTAGATCCCTGTGAATCCAACTATGGATATCACATATTACCTTTCAACTCCTATGTATTGTTTTAGGGTTTCTTGACATGATGAAATAGCTATAAAATTACCCAGGGAATTGTGATTAAGACCTCTTATTGTCTCATGTATGTACCCACACCTCGAGTAATAGCTATTACACCACCTCGATCGTATCAATCCTCATACATATTGGTATCGTTGAAAAAAATATGGAAGGGTTGGGGAGAAATTAGAGGTGGACGGGATATGATCTGAGCTCAAAATACAATATTTTTTTGGTCCATATTCCCTAAAAAAAATTCTCTGAGCAATCATTGAGTACATGTACCATAAGGAATGAGGGAGTCCAAATGTCTCATAAATCAACCATTTTGAAAGGGTTTCTTAGATATGAGGCATCTCACCTATATATCACAGAGATAAAAAATCATACTTGAATCCAGACAAGGAGAAACGGTGCAAGAACATCCTTCTCTCCATCCAAATCCAAGTCCAATGTTTGGATCAGACCTAGAAGTGGTCTTCATTTTCTGAATTAATAGTTCTTGAACTATTGTATTGTAAATAAACCTATGTTTAAGTGCGGTTCTAGATGGATGATGACTCATTTAGGTGAGTCACTAGGTGAATGAATGAGTCATAGAGTCAAAGTATGAGTCATATAACAAATCCCTCATCTAATGGAAGCGAGTCATAGAATAGGCTTATGAGTTTTCCTTATTTAGAATTAGTTAGAAGTTTGTTGAGGATTTATTGGATTTGAAATAGGATTGGTTTTAGAATCCTTCTGTATATATGTATGTAAGCCTACGAGGAAAATAAAGGACGTCGAAAATAGCAAAAGGTAGCCAAACAATGTAAATATGGCTATGAGTGTGGCCAAACAGTGTGAAATTAGGCCAAGGACAATGATTAGATCTGTATCAGGTATGTGAATACCATAAAGTAGATTCTGGATCATGTGAATGTACATATTCCTTATATTGAGTAAAGGAAATCCTATTTCGGCATATATTTGTGTAAATGCAGTTCTTTCTAAATGTATGACTATATGAATTGAAAGATTGATGATCTCTGTTAATGGTTAATATATCTATGTGTACGTATTCTGTAAATTAGGTATTTTGAGGTTACAAAAGATGTCTTAACGATCCCTGTGTATGGTTACTAGCGTAATTGATATGTTTGTTGTGTAAACCCTTGGATGAAGGACTGCATGAGTAAATTTGCAGAGTTGCGTGAAGGATGAAGCTATAGAATATATGGATAGATCCAACGAAGAATATCAAGTCCTGAAGAAGGTAGATCGAGTTGATTGATCGATCTTCTAATAAATCAATGCAAGATTGTAGATATTACATTCAATTCATTCGATAGAGATTGGACGATACAGATTAAAGGAGAAAATATGGATCAAATATAGGGAAAGAGATCATGAGGTGAACATGCATGTGAGATAAGAGATACACAAAGTAAAATGAATTTACAAACTTGATCAGAGATCAACGAACATGAAATATTTCGCAAGAGATCAACGGTTTTGAGGAATTGCGGGAAGAGACTTGCAAGAGGAAAATTGCGGAAGCCCAATTTTGGGAAAAGTGGGAATGTGGATCCACAATCCGCATTGTGCAACATGATTGTGAAAAGCACCATTGCAACTGCATAGTTAAGGAAGTCAGTTTTTGGAAAATTGGGAACTGCACACCTACAACCAGCAATCTGCAATTGCGAAAAGGTTCTTCCAGAAAGAAAATTATGGAAAAGGAAATTGCGGAAGGAGTCAAATTGCAGAAACTCAATTTGAGAAAGATTGTGTTGCAGAAAGACCGAGGTTGTGGAAGCAAGCTTGCGGAAAGCTAGTTTGCGAAAAGATAGCTTGCAGAATAGAAGTTGCAGAATTGGACTTGCGAAAACAAAGTTGTGCAATAGAGTAAAAGAAATTTGGCCAAGTTGCTAGATTTAGAGGTTTTCTAAATGTAGAGCAACCTAAACCTAGATTTAGGGATATGGTGTTTTGGGGCTCCCTCCTGCATCATGTGGTATAATAGCAGAAAAAATGATGCGTGAAGATTATTAGAGCTCGGATAAGAGCCAAGAGGTAAATCAAATTTTTATTTTCAGTTTATGTTAAAGTTGAAGACTAACAATTGTGTTAAGAGGGTTGGTCAAGTTAGAGTATTCATAATTGATTTAAATCAAGAATTGTAGACATGGGAAATGTTTTCAGCCTAATATACAAGTGGAAAAGTCTTATAGGCATGGACTGATTGATGTTTTATTTAACTCTGGTTGTAATAATTTGTTTGAAACAAACAAGAAAGGTTTGGTAGAAGTAATGGAAACTAGAGGAGATATATCAAGGATAATTGTATTCTTGAGGAAGATTTTGTGAAGTCTTGGAGAAAAGAGAAAGCAGTGGCAGAATTTAAAGAGCCGACAGAGGTTGGACAAGAAAGGGAGCAAGTTGAATGTTCTTAGAGGAGAAGTGGATGATCTGCAAAAGCCAAGAGGAGAAAAGGAAGTTGCTCAAAAGGTTCTAGAGGAGAAGAACTATAGATACCAAAAGAATAATCTCAAGGAGAGATAGCTTGTTGAGGTATAGTAGCAGGTATGAAGACTTACTAAGAGGAGGCTTGGGAGAAGTCCACAAGTGAACAAGATGAAGTTCAAAGAACAAAATAATATGGAGATGATGACTACTGGAAGTCATTTCAAAGGTTCAAATATAAACCATAGTAGAGGAAAATATGTCAAGGTAGAATACATCAACATGATGAGTCAATAGGAGTATGATAGAGTATTAGTTGACATAGGATTGCAACTTATTCGTTTGGAGAGACTTCTACAGAAAGAGAACCAGAGGTATGGTTGGATCATGAAAAATAAGAAGGTAAGATGGCATTCACTACAAGTGAAGGTACAACAAAGGATGTCTATCATATTGAAGGAAGAACTTAGGATAACTGATTCTCAGATAGATGTTTTGATATGTGAAACTGAACACGATCCTTTGCTTGGAGTAAATGTGAGTGAGGATGATGAAGAGAGACTAACTGAAAGTCTCATGGATTTTGTAGAAAGTACAGATCAGCTTATGGAGGAGATTACTATGAGTCCAAATGAGACCAATATGTCTTATTTTTTTGAGAGTGATGTTTGTTTGTGATTACAGGCTTTTTTGCAAATGATATAAGTCTTTTGAAAATGTATTAAATTTTGATGAAGTCAAATATGATGAAGAAGGTCTCTCAAATGAGGAAAGGCCTTAAGTGTCTCAACAAATTGAACTCATTGATGAGTTTATTGATGGAGGAACACAATCAATTGGGGTTGATTTGAAGATTAAGGAAGAAAAATAAATGTACAAAGGAATTTCTATAGGGAATAATCGGAATTGCATTCCGATGAAGGAAAACGTTGAACAATCACCTTGGACTGGCATGAAGTCTGAGGGAAAATAAAATGTGCTTTCCAAAAGCATGACAACAAAATATAATTCTGTTGTAGTAAGAGATGAAATGGTATCCTATGAATATTGTATGCATCCTGTAGCTCAGACTATTGAAGAAATACATGATGGTGAAAGTTTGATGTTATGTTCATACTAACACAAAGGGAGGATGCCAGATAAAATATCAACATGGACTTCAGAGTATCATGTTTTTGAAACTGATAATTGGTGTGTGTTTGCAGGTATTGAAAAAAGTGAAGACCTAGAGAGGAATAAATCTATAATCACAAAGGCATAGACCATATTATCTCAAAAGGGTGATTAATACCTAGAAGGACTTGTTGTTGCAGAGTTGGATAATGAAAACAAAGAGAAACTTTCTAACCTCAAAAAGTATAATGAAGAGTTAGAAATGTTGGAGTATTGCTTGATCAATCCAAGGATTGATAAAGATGACTACTTAATGCTTGATTGCAACATTGGAAAATAACAGATAGAAGTTTGAAACAATGAATTTCCTTGTAAGCTAGTAGATGGAAGCATAGATCCAAAGGAATGCCAACAATTTCAGAACACAAAGATGCAAGTGTACCAACGAAAGGATAGACTGGACATGGATATTGAAGAACTAAGGATGCTGATGGTGAAGGTGTCTCAGAGAAGGAATGAAGAAATAATGGATATTTACATCAGTAGAGAAAAGAAACAAAACAACAACATGAGATAGATGGCAGAAGAAGATTGTGAAAGAAAATCTAGTGGAGCATTGCAACAAAAATTATGGAAGCCAGGAGAATTACAGCTAGTAAGAAGACAATAGAACATCCATGAAGCAAATGGAAAGATTCAGTACAAAGTTTGGGATCCAGACATACTGAAGATGGAATATTATGATAAGGAGGTCATATTTCTTTCTTCCCGTGGAGTCTGATGTAGGAGCATCATGCTCTCCATCCAAATCCAAGTCCAATGTTTGGATCAGACCTAGAAGGGGTCTTCATGTTTTGAATTAATAGTTCTTGAACTATTATATTGTAAATAAACCTATGCTTAAGTGTGGTTCTATATGGATGATGAGTCATTTAGGTGAGTCACTAGGTGAATGAATGAGTCATACAGTCATATAACAAATTCCTCATCTAATGGAATCAAGTCATAAGATATGATTAAGAGTTTTCCTTATTTAGAATTAGTTAGCATATTGTTGAGGATTTATTGGATCTAAACTAGGATTGGTTTCAGAGTCCTTCTGTATATATGTATGTAATCCTACGAGGCAAATAAAGGAGGAAATAAGTAATAAAAGGTAGCGAAACAATGTAAATCTGGCTAAGAGTGTGTCCAAACAGTGTGAAATAAAGCCAAGGACATTGATTGGAGTTGTATCAGGTCTATGAAGATCAGAACAAAGATTATGGATCATGTGAATGTACAGATTCCTTGTATTGAGTAAAGGAAATCCTATTTCACCATATCTCTATGTAAATGTAGTTCTTTCTTAATGTATGAATATATGAATTGAATGATTGATGTTCTCTGTTAATGGTTAATAGATATGGGTGTACGTATTCTGTAAATTAGATCTTTTGAGGTTACATAAGACATCTAAGCAATCCCTGTGTATGGTTTCTTTCATAAGTAATATGTTTGATGTGTGAACCCTTGTATCAATGCTTGTATGAGCAAATTTGTAGAGTTGCATGAAGGATGAAGCGATAGAAGATACAAACATATCCAACGAAGAAGATCAAGTCCAGAAGAAGGTATATCGAGTTGATTTATCGATCTTCTGATCATTCAATGAAAGATTACAGAGAGTACATTCAATTCATTCGACAGAGATTGAACGATCCAAATGAAAGGAGAAAATATGGATCGAAGATAGGGAAAGATATCACGAAGTGAGGGTGGATGGGAGATAAGAGATCCACAAAGTAAAATGAAGTTCTGCACTTGATTAGAGATTAATAGTTAGGAAACATTTTGCAAGAGATCAACGGTTCTCAGCAATTGCAGAAAGAGACTTGCGAGAGGAAAATTACGGAAGCCCAATTTTGGAAAAAGTGGGAAGGTAGATCTGCAATATGAAATCCAAAATATGATTGCGGAAAGGACCATTGCGACCGCATGATTAAAGAAGCCAGTTTTTGGAAAATTGGGAATTGCATACCCGCAACCTGCAATTGCGGAAAGAATCTTGCGAAAAAAACCTTGCGAAAAAAACCTTGCGGAAAGGTTCTTATGGAAAGGAAATTATGGAAAAGGAAATTTTGGAAGGAGGCGAATTGTGGAAAAGTTGTTGTGAAAACTCAATTTGTGAAAGATTGAGTTTCAGAAAGACCGAGGTTGCAGAAGCAAGCTTACATAAAGCTAGTTTGTGGAAATATAACCTACATAATAGAAGTTGAAGAATTGAACTTGCGGGTCCAGAGTTATGCAAAAGAGTAAAATAAATATTTGGCCGAGTTTCCATATTTAGAGGTTTTCCAAATGTAGAGCAACCTTTTCTTGAGAAAGCAGTTGGGATATGGTGTTTTGGGGTTCCCTCATACATCAAGAAAAAAGTAGAAAAAAACACTACCAAATATACTCTTGAACGAGATGAGACAATATGCAAACCCTCCGTAATGAAAGATAATAGAAATGTTAAACTAAAAAAAAAAACCCAAATTTCTTTTAGATGGGAAAAATCCGCCCATTTATTTTTTATGATTTTTTCATTGCTACCCAATGCATGCCTGAAGCCAAACACGATGAGAACAAAGTAGAGAAAAGTGTCACAACCACACTTCGCAAGCGCTCTTAAAGAACCACAAGATCTACTCCTGAGTGAAATGAGCCAATATGCAGACCTCTTGTAATGAAAGATAATAGAAAAGTTAAACTAAATAAAACCCCCAATTTATTTTAGATGGTAAAAAAACCCCAATTTATTTTCTATGAATTTTTCATTCTCATCCAACCCATACCCGAAGCCAAACATGATTAAAAAAAATAGAAAAAACACCACGAGATCTACTCTTGAGTGAGATGAGCCAATATGCAAACCCTTTTCAATGAAAAATAATAGAAATGTTAATTAAGCAAAAAACCCCAATTTATTTTCTATGAATTTTTCATTCCCGTGCCATGTGAATTTGATTTTCTTAAATAATTTAATATTTTTATATTATACATAATATATATTAAAAATATATTATATTATTATTAAAAACATTAAAAAATATTAGTATTAATATTAATATCCATATTCAAATTAGGATTAAAATATATTAACATTAATATTAATATTAATATTGTTAAAAACATTTTATATTAACATTACATTTTGCTAATGGTTATTTTGAATTCATTGATTGAGTGAATGGTGTCATAGAAGATGGTCATTAACTATTGAATGGGTAAATTTGAGTGGGAATCATATGGTATTTGTGACTTCATGGCTTTTAGGTAGTGCACTAGTAATGTTTGCATATTTCATGTATATGTAGAATAATTATGTACACCTATTGTTGTTTTTTTAACAATAAATTAACATGTGGTGTGATATTGGAAACTATATATAGGGAAATATATAACAAAACCTAATATATATGAATATGTAAATTATTAAATGCTAGTTTATAGGAGCATTTAGTTATTTTTTGAGTCAATAGGGGTATTTAGTAGTTTTTAAGTCATTTGTAATTGTGTGACTAAGTTTTTTTTATCTAACGATTAAACTAGTCATTTTTTAGTCAATTTTAGTTGTGTTTCTCTAATTTAGTATTTTTTTAATTAAAAACAATCACATGACAAACTATTTCATTCATTTAGTCATTTATATCACTTTTTCTACTAGTGGTAGTATTCACTATTGTGTGCAAACAAGGATTATGGAGGGTACTTTTAAAAGGCAATCATGTAGTATTCTATGTGCCTTTGAAATTGAAAGACCATGAAATAAATTATGCAACTCATGATAAAGAATGAACTATGATAATTCATGCATTGAAAATGTGGCAACATTATTTGGAAGGGAGAAGATTTGTACTTATGATAGACCATAATAGGTTAATATATATATTTGACTAGCTTAAGTTAAATTATAGATAAGCTAGACACTTAGCATTTCTAAGGGATTTTGATTTTGAGATTAAACATATTAAAAGATAGGAAAATAAAGTGGAATATTCTCTCATAAGAAGCATACAAATGATTCATAAGGCATTCATCAACACCCGTAAATTTAATTTGGAACTCAAAGTCAATGAAGCTTTGAAGAGTGATAAGCATTTTCTTCAAAAAAGGAATGGTTTAGAGCCATAGACATATGAACCCAAATTTTTAGGTTATAACTTAACTGCAAAAGGATTATATTAGTCTATAAATATAGGTTAAACATTCATAATCATGGTGATATAAGAAATCTTCTTATGAAATAAATGCATAAAAAACCATGCTTAGGGCATCTGGGATACCATAAAATCGTTACTTTTATAAATAAGGAATATCTTTGGTCAAGAACGAAAAAGGTTTTAGCATAGCATATTCCAAAATTTATCAAGTCTTAATGGGTAAAGAAATTACACCAACATCTTGTTGGTTTGTTACAACCTATACCATTACCTAAATGGAAATGGGATGTAATTTTCATGGATTTCATTATAGGATTACCTAAAATAGTAAAACAAAATGATGCTCTTATTATTGTAATGGAAAAATTAAGGAAATTTGGTTATTGTGTTTATGTCCTAGCAATTAAGTCTCTTCGGTCCCGTGCTGTCAACATGCTACTCAACACCCTTACGGGCTACTAAAACCTATTGACCCCTATAATACATTCCTTGGAGTCCAAAGAGCTATCCAGTTCGTGCTCCGATGTAATATTGCTTTTTTCAATTTGAGCCTAGCTCACCTTAATAGCATGACGATCACTTTTTTTTTCTCTTTTTTTTGATGGGGAATCACCTTCTTACTATCACTGCAAGTGGAATAAAGCATCCTCATAGTTCTTTGCGCTTCATCAGTGAGTATTGCGTACCACATATGGGGCAGTTGGAGGGTTTAATGGAGATTCTAAAATTAAGAAGATGGCAAGTTTACTTATAAAGTAGTGAATATTGCATAATTTTTTATGAAGGATATTTAAAGAGTTCATGGAATGCCCACTACCATCATATATGATAGAGATTCTAAATTCACTTCTAATTTCTGGAAAGGATTATTTGAGGGTTTGGGTACCAAGTAAAAATTTAGTACCTCTTATCACCCTCAAATAGATAGACAATCTAAAATAACTAATTAGATATTATAGGACATGTTTCACATGTATGTTATGAATAATCCCACTAAGTGGCAAGATTATTTGCATCTTGTACAATTTCCTTATAAAAATGGGTATCAAGCATCTATGAAAACGATTCTTTTTGAATTACTTGATGGAAGAAAATGTAACACTCCCATTAGTTGTAATAATACTATAAATAGGGACTTTCTTAGACATGACATGCTAAAAGAAATAGAGCAAGAAGTGAATAAATCTAAACATAATTTCAAAATAGCTCATGTTATCTCTCGAATCGGTACTTCTCCATCCGACTAATGATACTGAATGTTTTGTCACACAAAAGGACAAATGGATTGAAGAGCCCAGTTTTTATATAGGGATATGGTCTTAATCATTCGATGCTTACTCTAGTATTTACACTTTTTTTATGAGTTTAGGGCATACATGTGGCTGGTAGTTTTTCAACTCATATTTTACATGCAAGTTGACCACAAAAGGCTCACATTTTATCCTAAAAGTTGCACAAGCATGTTTCCTCAAGGAAACCTATGTGTTACATAGTTTTCCCTTGTTACATTTGCATATCCCTTAAAAATTTGTTAAAAATAAAAATCAATTAGTTTAAAAGGTGGTTGAGGTCGATATGGTAACCTCCCCACCCTTCCCTAGCTGATCTAGCCTCGTAAATCCTATTCTCATTTGATCATAAAAGGATGAGAGAGGCTAGAGGAAAGGATGAGACCATTGGATTTAATGTTATGCTAGAGGATTCTCATTGGAAATGAGGAGCAAGGAGACCTAGAACTTGGTTTCAGGAAGTGCATTTCAGACTAAGGTAATAGTACTTATTTCAAGCATTAGATCAATAAAGAGATTGTTTCCCTCCCAATAAATGGTGTAAACTTTTGGTTATTGAATGATTTATGTTCATGAAATTAATATTATGGTAAGTTTTAGTTCTTTTACTTGTTTGTATTTTGGATTTATAATATCCAAAGTTGTTTTGAGAAAGTAGTTTGTCTCTATCATGTGTTGAAACATTTGATTGAGGATTGGTTTGGAGAAAGATTTGAATCTAAGATCAACCTTCAAGGAAAAGGTATGCAATTTCAATCATTTGAACCTTGTTTTGTTTTTTATTAGAGTGTAATATTGGTTTGAATTTATGTACAAGTGTGGTAGTCTGATTAAAAAACCTTGTACATTGGTGAACTCCTTAACCCCAGTCATTGGAAAAATTTCCCTAACAGCAGAATTGGCGATCATACTAGGGAATATTAGTTGCTTTGGGTTTTTCTTGTAATTTTTTCTTCTAGTCTCTGTATCTTTTGGTTCTGGTTTGAATTTGCAGAACTTAGTGTTTTCTGAGTCCAACCTAGACGTTTGGTCTGTTTTATTTTTAATTTTTTTTAAAGATTTTAGGATAAAACACGAGTGCATACTGTCTGTAGTAGCGTGTTCTCTGAAAAAAATGATTTGTCTTCTGTGCATTCACGTGTCACACTCATGGTTCTAACTGAACATACACGTGTTTTCCCACATCTATTGTTTTCAAGTTAGGGTTTCCTTTTTTAGTTTGTCCTTGAATCTTTGTGAGTTCAAAGCTCTTCCAAGAGTCTTGTTGGTGTACTACCAACACTTTGGTCTCTGATTTTGATAATTACAAGTTATTTTAAGTCATTTTGGTGTGAGGGGTTTGTGAATAATACTTTGTTTAATATTTATAATTAGTTCATATTTGGGTTGAATGTGGGTTGGATCACTTCCTATCAAGCTATGTTGATTTCCTTCTCAAGTCTTTTTCTTGTTGCTGGATGATTGAATCACCATTTTTATTCCAAGTTGCACAAATTTTTCTTAGGTGCATTGTTGTCTTTCCAAGTTAGTTGTTGTTAGGTCTCTTAGGTTGTTTAAGGTCTATTCTTATAAGACTTAGTCCAGAGTCTGATTTGTCTAAGATTTTGCATCTGATTGACATATTATTCATAGTCCATTTTTCTTATTCCAGTTTGAAGAAAAATAAAAACAAAATGTAAGCTATATGAATTATAGGCTAGTTGCATTAGTTATAGGTGCATTTGCATGTTTTTGAACTTTCAAAAGGAAAAATAAAAAGTTTTTATTTTCAATTCACATAGTTAGTTTCAATTATTTTGAAAAATAAATACTAAGTGAAAACATTGTTTTTGAAGATTATTGCATTATACATGTTTCACTTTCTTGTTGAGTAAGAACATTCCACTATTTTCACGACCACTTACTATTTGAGTAATTAACAACCTTTAAAAAGAACGCTCATAATTAAAATACCTTTGTAATTTTTATTTTTGGGGACAACACGTACTAGTTTAGGCTAATGTTTTGGGTTAGTACTAATATTTAAACTATCCAAAACTATTAAAGTGGACATTCTTTTAGGAAATTCAACCTTGCAAAGAGGTGAACTGAAAATATCCTCTCACACAAAATTTAAGCACAAGGCCATGCGAGATTGAGTTGCGAAGATAAACCTCCAATATTCAATTGATTATACACCAAAGTTGCTGCGCATTCAGGGATTCATTCAGTGCCACCTTTGGACCCATGTGGTGTCAGTGTTGTTTGAGTTTCAGGATTGGTTACACTTCCCATGCGCATTGACTGGACTAATGACTATTTTTCCAAACCATCTTTGTGAGTTTGGTATCCATAGTATCTTGACCTTTAGGGCTCTTACACAGGTGATGATGGAAGGTTATTTCCACTGTACCTAGGATAAACGTGGGAGGAAACCTTGTGTAAATCTTTGGAAAATAATTTGGTGATTCAAATTATTTTCCCAAAGTGATTATATTGTGGACCCTAGGTAACAGTCCTTCACCCTTCACTAGTTAGTCCTAGGCCCTCATCATCCCAAACTTCCGTTTGGAAGGTATCTTCATTTGCTTGGGATGGATACATAGGAATTTTATAGTAGTGTACTGTTTGGATTGCTTATGCTTTATATTTTCCTTAGGTGTGTTTTATTTAAGTCATTAGCTATGAAGAATCAATCCCTATGTAGGTCAATGAGGTTACAAAACCTCCCCCCACTTACAGTGGATCCCCCACCACCACCTCAAAGGAGATGATTTAACACAAGTGTTTCTTTTGAACCAATAGGTATAAGTGAAAGTCCTGGGGAACCTAAACTTAATAGACGTACTACACCTACTCCTCATCCATTAGAGGTGGAATATCTACAAGATGAAGAGTTTGCAAGAAATTTTAATTGACATTTGACTAACTTGGAGGATTCAGTTCTTTTGCATGTACTTCCATTTGGTAAGCCTAGGATTGGTGTTACTTTAGGCTTTGTCATGGATAACACATGGGAAGTATCATGAGACATATACACTCCCACATCAGCTATGTTATCAGGTGGATTATCTCTTCCTCATGTAAGTGTACCAATATCCAATGCTCACTCTGCACCAGTAGTGTCTTTGAACTTCACTTCAACAACTTCTGTTTGACCTAGTACTTGAGTGATTAGTCCTCTTGTATCTGTGAATACTACTATTTGATCTTCTAATGTAGTTGTTACTAGCATACCTAGTGTACCTTTTACGTCCTCCCCATTATTTCATAAATTTCAAAAAAATAGTAGTAGTTCTGCCCCTTTGGTGTAGGTTTTCCTTGGTATGGGGGACACATTCATCTTTAGTCACCATTTTTTGGACCTTTTCCTACTTACTTTGATGCATCTTTTGGAATCCAAAACCCCTTTACAGGATTTAGTTTTCAAAATGTTAGCCAAACTTCGACTATACCAGTTGGGAGTTCTTATTTTTCAATATATTGTCGAAGGAAAATTACTCCCATGTCTACAATGCCTATTTTAGTAAAAAATAGTCAACCTCAATATAGTGCACCCTAAGGAAGTAACCCTTTAGCTTTTGGGTGGAATCCGTTTCAAACTATTTTCACTTCACAAATGGTGGCTGGGGGCAACCTCAACCAACCTCACAAGAATTTTGGTTCACGGACTTCTTCCCACTAAACTCCTCAAACCTCAAAATATGGATAGACCCTTTCTTCCTTTCCTGGAAAACTTAAATTTCTTGGGATATTATAAACCCACTCCATACTTACGATAAAAATATTTAATCATTGTTGATTAATTTCCTACCGACTAGCCTAGATAATTGGCATCCACTTGCACCAATTGGTCAACACTTTCCATATATATCCCATGAGCACCTTTATCTTGATTTTGGTTAGATCCTTCCTACTTTATTGACTACCAGATTTAGTAATTGTGCCTTCCTGTATATTCTATCTTTATCCTGCTTTATTTCATCTTTTCAGTGGATAAGGTAAAGCTAGTCAACTAGGAAACTACTATCTTTTGTTTCCAACCCATCCTCCATGATTTTCTCTCCAGATTCCAATATTATCATGTTTTTCCATCACTCATGCTTTAGATAATTCGTGAGGTCCTTGACAGAGTTGGAAAGTGATCTATCCACCTATGGGGGTTTATCATATTTAGTAAGCCTAATTTATGAGCTAGCATGAGTTATCTTCCACCAACTCAATTTTCCTTTATAAGGATGTATTACTATTGTAATAATAAATCAAGTCATTGATTCAATAATCAATTATTCATTATTCACTTCTTCATGTGATTCAATCTCTTTATTCTTCTCTCTATTTTCCTTGTGCACACTTGTGATAATTATCTTGGAGCTAGATCTACATCATGTATTTCTTATTAGCATAGGGGATCTATTTATTCATAGCATTAGAGCTGATATTTATACATGGTATAAGATCTCACATGTTGTCAAGTTCATAGCACAAGTTTTCTTAAGTTCTACATAGTTGAGGAGCTATCAATTTTCTACATTAGAGCACATCTAGTCTCCTATTCCTCTCTGAAGAAGAGATTGAATTGAGCTTACAAGATTTTATCCTAGTTTTTATTTGTCCTGCAGAGAGTATCTTCTTGAGTTCATCAAATTATTAGCATCGATTCCTATTCAACTATGATCATAATCCCCTTCAACTATCATAATTGGAAATCCAAAATTGGCATTCTATTGCACAGTAAGGGACTATACAGAGTTTATTTAGCTTTAGATAATGAGACCAATGCTATTGTTGAGAAAGATAAGTGTCATAATAGGTTGGATTAATCCCATAGATTTATTTTCCTCTCTATTTCTCCTAATCTACTCTTTCATCTAGATGGTTTTACCACTCCAAACCAAGTATGGACTGAACTCGAGTCTCTCTTTGGGGTACAAGATGAGATAATATCACATTAGTTGGAGAATGAGTTATTCCCATTGAGTCCTGTTGGCAGTCAACAACAACCCCTTCATTTTTTTATTAAGATGAAGGGAGATCAACTCTCTTTTATGATTTACCTTTAAAAATGATAAAAGAGTGCCTTCAGAATTTCCAATTTTGAAGGTACTCTCAATTGTAGAAGAGTAAAGTGACATATTTGAGGTTTATGAAAACATTTTTCATAAACTTGATAATTAGCAGCTGTCAGTTTCATAAATTTTTATATAATCAATTCTATCATTAATTAATCTATCTGATTATATATGTTGATTTAAGAAATTTAAAGAGATAGTATGCTGATTGGGGTTCAACGAAAACACATTTTGAATTTGATTGAAGCTGGTTATTGATAAGATATTATAAGTTCTTAAAATATCCAGAACTAAAAGTGAATTATTAAATTAAAATTCTTATTAAACCTAAAAGTTCACATTTCATATGTAACTTAAATATCTTACCATGACTTTGTAAAATTGTGTATATATAGCTAGAAGAAAAGCAAATAAATGAGTATCATTTTGACATCTTCATATGTTATAGTTTTATATCTTTGTATCCTATCAAATTCGATTTGGGATATTAATGGATAGGATTTTGTAAAGTTTTAAACTATATTTCAAAATGAAACTTTATGTATATACATGGCTTAAGTGTTAGTTCGGATCATTAGTTAGTTGTAGTGCAAACATTAGGGTTTACTGTTTTGACACTATATTATTATGTTAATAAACACTACCACCTTTCACGTATAATCTAGAATAAATCATCAATTGACTGTTTTTATGAGAATACATGATCCATATGTCAAATAATTAACACCTGTTACTTGGATCGCTGCGTTGGCATGAAGATTTGGCTAACACCTTTCGTTTAATCGACAACTGTGAATGTATTAATGAATCGTATCAGCAGGATTTAATGTTGTATATGACTGTTAACCATTCCATTTCGTGATGCTGTACGATCTCATCATGCCAAACTGTGTGTAATCAATGTCTCGATTTACGATTCATGAGTCGAATAATACCTGATATATAGAATTGGTTGGGATTTACAGTTAGTCATGGTTAGTCATGCATTTATCATAGCAAAACGCTGGCTGTAGTGTTCATCATCGCTAAATTCAATTGAAATGGCCAAACTTAGAGCTCTCATCTCTGTCAGGGATGAAGCATGTGAGGATTTGACATTTCCCATCATGTATTTTACCTGGGTGCCTATCCCTTCCCTCTTCACGAATCCATTCATTCCATTTCGTAATCAGGATAGTAGTGAGGAAGCCATGACTCCGCTGAGTCGTTTTGAAATCTCAGGGTCAGAGCTTGTTGAAGCAGATGAGAAGGTTGCCCTTCTATTTGAAAAGGTTGGATGGGGTCAGTTCTTTAGGTGCTTTGATGGCCATAACGTGGAGGTTACCAGACTGTTTTCTCTGAGTTTGAAAGAAAATGTAGCACAGATTGGGGATTTCAGGTTTACCATTGACAAAGACAAAATTGCTGAGGCCACGAAGCTCCCTCAAACTGGAGAGCGATGGTTTAAAGGTGGGAAAGTGAATAAGAAAAAATGTTAGTCCTTGCTATTGCCTTTGCCGGCTAATGCAAAATTGAAGATTGGGGTTTCGGTCAGGTTCCTAAAGCTGGAATGGAGAGCCTTCTATGAGATCTTGGTCAAGTACGTATCATGCGATGGACGATTTTCTCACCTACATTATTATCACCTACGACTACTGTTAGCACTAAAAAGCTATAAGCTTTAATCTGCCGTTTTACCTATGGTAAAGTCTGCAAAAAAATGTCGCATTCGGTTCAAAGTTTCGAGAATCCTGATAGAAGTCTATTTCATCATGGTTTAGTCAAAATTATAATACAGCATCAACTGTCTCTTAATGGTAAATCGTGGAATGAATTTTTAATTGAATGTCAATTTGGGCTGACTCAATATTGGCCAAACCCTTCCCCAAGGACCTGTAGGAAACGAAAGGCTACTGTAAAACCCAAGGTTAGTAATGTTCATGAGGCTGAATCAAAGGATAAAGGGCTTGAGGAAGTCAATCCACCTATAAATACTGATATCAGTGATGATGGGGTCGGGAACGTAGCTCCCTGTGACTTTGAAGCAACCTTGAACCAATCCCCATCTAATAAATGCTGTAGTACTCCTGCAAAAATAGAGGACAGGTTAACCAAAAATGAAGATGTTAACACTGTTGATCATAAAAATATTTCTGAGCTAAATACTCCTCATAAACATGGCAATGATTCTATGCATAAGCTAGAACAACTAGCGTAGGTATGCTGTGATAGAGGGGGGTTTGAATCAAAAAATCTTGTGTTCGTTCGTGCGAGAAGGGTTACTAGAAGCATGAACAATACACCTACAACTTCTATTCCTATGACTACTCAACAGAGTACTCAACCAACAATTATCCAGCTTGAGGACGACGTTCCATCGTCGGTTCCCGAAACTGCTTGTATGGATGATCCTACTCTTATAAGGAATAATAGTGCAAAATTGACCGAAGACATTACAGAGTCGGGTAGGGCAGAAGTTGCTCCATCGTGTATGGATGCCTATGGTTCAGGCCCCGAGCCATCTTTGGGGAGCTTTCCATCACCTGTTCAAGATGTAGAAAAAAATGATTCTTCTCAGGCAGCGGATTCGTGCCATGACAAGGAGGAGGAAACTATCCAACAAGTCCTGGACAGGGTATACAAGACTAAGATTGTAGAATTGAAAGATGAACTTAAACAATGTCAATCTAATGCAACTTTTATAAAGGTGGAAAATAAGACGTTCAGGGAGGAGTTGTTGAACTGGATTAATAGGTGGAAATAAATGAACATAAAAAAGGCAAAAAAATCAATGATAGGTACCAATCAACATCTGCTTGAATAAATAGAAAAACAAAAGTTAGTGATCATCAGGCTTAAAGCCAAACTAGCCGAAGCTAGAAGAGTGGTTGATCTTCAAAATAGAACTTGATGATTATTTCCATTTTCAGATTACGTGATTTGTTTCTCTGTCAACAGGTAATCAAAGTTTTTTTTTGTGCATGCCTGTAAAATTGCAGATTTTACAGGCACACATTTAAATTATGGTTTCTTTTGTTATTTCTGTTATTATTGGTTTTTAAGATGCTTGTTGTTTGTTTAAAACAGGTGGGCATGTCATCGCTATCCTCTACAGTTTCGGGACGTTTCTAATATTCTGGGTTTCAGTTGGAAGACGTGGATGTGTATTGAAGACTAGAGTTTCGAAACAACCACGAATTTGCCAGTTCCTTTAAACCAGCAACTGTTTCAGGCTAGTTGTTTTTGTTGTTATCTTCTGGTGACAAGTGTCTGATAAAAGATATTCGATACTCTTTGATAGTGATAGGACTCCTATAGTATTGCATATAGCATTTATGGGAAAACTGAATCGTAAGACTGGTAGTATTATATTATTTGGTAATTTTTATGAGTGGGAGGAGGAGTGATTGAAGCAAAAATACTTGAAATACTATTTTGATACTAGTTTTGTTCTTGGCTGAAGTTTTATCTTTGGGAATGGGATGTGACTGGAAATCTCCAAGTTGATATTGTGGTTGGTATTATTTTGGATACTCTTTATATTTCAGTATATGATCTTCTATCTTTAACATTAATACAGTATACTTTGTTATGCTTGTGTTTATTAATCAGTATTTCACTTTGTCAAAGCAATATTTTATTTGAATTAGTATATTATTGTAACTGAATGTTTTAGTGTGTCTAGTTTTCGGTGCTACTACTGAAAATTCAAGATATGATGATATATATATGTTTATGTCTGTTTGATTTCATTTGTATTGTTGCAATGATTTCATACTGAACATTATTTCTTATTCAAATTTCTAATGTTGGTTATTAATTATTAATTGATTAGACATTTCAGAAAATTCGAAGTAATTATTTATTTCAGTTTCTCTGTTAAGTTATTTTATAGCAGAATGATTTAGTGTAGATGATCTAAGTATTTTTATTTAGATCTTACTCCTTATCTTTCTGTTTATCATATTATTAATTTATAATTAATATAATATTCAAAATCGCTCTCAGTTGAGATAGGATAGATAGGATAGTTTAGATAGTTCAGATTAATATTATTTTAGTATAGTTTACATTTAATAGTTGCTAAATAGGATTTGTGTAATTTTTAGAATAATTTTAATAGTCTTTTATACTTAGAAAATTAAATATAAAAATCTTCAAAAATCAAAGAATTTCCTTAAGAAAGCAATTATAGGACAACTTAGGTAGTTGAAAATAATTTTAGGGTTTATTTAGACAGAGATAACATTAGGATAGATTTTTGCTGAATTTTAGTTTCTCCTTAAGAGGAAAATTCAGTTGGTAGTAGGACCAAAACCTACAAGATTTTGCTATTCCAAACACACCGGATGCTGCTTTAAGCTGATTGTGTGGGAAAAATCTCCTTGTTGGCCTAGGTCAAAAAATCAGGCCAACAAATGGCGCTAGAAGGAGGGCCTGTTAATGATTAATGGCAGGACAAACTAATGAGAAATTTTCAACCAGCCAGCATCCTCCAGAAGTCATTAGATCACCATTTATAGAAACTGTTAGGAGCATCCTTGAACGTGATCATATCACATCTCCATTTACTCCTGAACAAAGTACTCAAACTTTGGAAGAATCACGACATATTCTTACAAGAGAATATGCCAATCAACTTGGTGTATCTCCGATAGATTATGGTCTACCTAGGCATCAACGACATAATCCGCAATTGAACATAGTTTCTCAAGGTTTGCAAGAAGTTGATATCACTCCATGTTATCAAACGAGAAGTCATCAGATTCAAACTATTCAAACAAACACTGTTAGAAGACTAACTGCAGAAGGCGTTTTTGATCAGCCACCTTCTCCTCTTGAATAACCACCCGATAGTCCAAGATCATCCAATTCAGGGAGTTCCTCAAGTTCTGAAAGAAGTCCAATGGCAGGAAACATACCTGTGGGAGGAGGAGCTAATCATCCACCTAATCCACAACTCCCTTGGTTGAGAGCAGCTGCTGTAGCTGTCCCTGGTATACAACATCCTTTGCCTAAACACTTAGATAAACTTCTTCCTAAGTTCAACCCAGATGACAAAGAACCCGCAGAGGTGCATGTTGACAAATTCATGTTAGCTGTGCAAACTTTGAACGTTCAGCATGAAGATGTCGTTTGTAGATTGTTTCCTCTAACTTTTGAAGGAAGAGCCTCTACCTGGTACTTCTCGTTAGTACAGGGATCAATCACAAATTGGGGTGAATTTAATAAAGCTTTTTTAGATAAATTTGGGGAAGATAAAACACCTTCTCTTTTATCCCTAGAATTATCTCGAATTAAAATGGAATCTAAAGAAAGAATTAAATATTTTAACCAGAGGTTTCTAACATTAAAAAATAAAATTCCAGTTGCTTCTCAACCACCCGAAGATATAATTATTTAAAATTATACTTCAGCCTTACCAAAATATTCTGGGATGTTTGTTAAGAGAGCTGGGAAAACAACATTAGTAGAAACTTTTGAGGAAGCCATTAAAGTCGAGAAGGATTCTATGTCCTATGAACCAGATAAAAGTGGGAAATCTGATACCTTTCCTCGTAGGAAGATTGAAAAACTTAATTCAGAAAAAGATAAAGCATTTGATGTAGAGCAGCTGCAAAATGCTATTCATGCATTAACCAATGAAGTTGTAGGATTAAAGAAAACCAATTCTGAAACTTCCTCTTCTAGGGGATATTTCAGAAATCAGTTCAGACAAAGTCAGAATACAACTAATAAAACAAATACACCACCTGACATAGCAACAAATGAAGAAATTTTTAACACAATTCGAGATGTTTTATCTTTATCTGAGACTCCTTCTAATCAAGAAATAACAGCTGAAAACGAAGAAGAAGAGGAATCCGAAGATGATGAGGAATTAGAAGAACCTCAACAAGTTAACGGTCATTTCTGGGACAGTCTTGTAAAGGAATATGAGAGTAAAATCCCACCTACAGGACAACATGCCTATAATACTCGTAGTAGAACATTCACAAACACTCCAGGAGCTTCGTCAAGTTCTACTCATGAAAACAACAATTCACAGCCTAATAAACAAACTCAATCTGGCAAGCAGACTCAAACAAACAAAATTACCCAGCCTGTTCAAAATGCTCCAAAATTAGATTTACAATATGATATAATTGAATATTTAAAGAAGACATGTGCAAACATCAGTATGTATGACCTTCTTCAAATCTACCCAATGCCTAATAGTCATGTTATAAATCCTGCCATGAGTTCAATTATTCCTAATGCAAAACAAAATGTTGCTACAAACAGTTCCAATAATGATTCAATAGCAACTGATAAAGGAAAAGCAACGGCTGACAAAGCCTCGCTTATAGGTAAGAATTATAAATCAACCACACCTCCATTCTTACTTACCTTTGAGATTTTTAATAGGAATGTTCATAATTGCATGGTAGACTCTGGAGCATCCTCCAATGTCATGCCTTTATCAGTATGCAAGAAGTTGAATGGGAAATATGTTCCATCGAATTCTCAAATAACTCAATTGGACAGGTCAAATGTGAAGGTTGTAGGGGAAATGAAAGATGTCTTAGTCAGGATTGCTTGTAACCCTTCGGTGTATCAAATTATAGATATTGTTGTTGCAGATATTCCAGATGCATATGGGCTATTTTTAAGTAGGGATTGGTCTCAACAATTGAATGGATTCTTTTCCACGGACTGGTCAACATTATGGTTACCTAAGAATGGAAAGTCAAATTAGATAAAGATAAATAGAGAAATATATATGAAACATACTGTCACAAAACTGCATGATCCTAGTGAACCTGTTTTATTCTTAGATTGCATTATGGGGAATTACATGTATGAATTGGGATTTGGTAATTTTAAAGTTGAAAATTCTGCCTTTTCTAAAAATAAACAGCAATATGAAATTAGAAATGTGACATATATTTCTCCTAACTCTTCATTCAAGGAAACCATTAATGATGTAGATAATCTGAATATTGTAAATATTATAGAAAGCAAAGTAGTTGTTAATAGTTCAACTTGGACTCTATATTTTGATGGTGCGAAATCTAAAGAAGGAGCCAGAGCTGGTTGTCTGTTGATAGACCCTCAGGGAAATAAAACATGTATAGCTTGTAGGATGGAATTTAATTGTACAAACAATACTATGGAATATGAAGCTTTAATACAGGTGTTGCTGCCGCAACCTGTTTCCCCGATTTTAATCTTTTACTTAAACTCAGGGACCCCTCCTTGTTATTAGTTGCTCGAACCTACTGTTGAAAGTTTGGCGTCTTGGAGCTTATCTTGTGTTTGAAGTCGATTGCTCGACTTTTAAGTGTTTGTCCAAGTTAGCTTGATTCGTGCGATTTTCCTGGTACCCGTCAAAGTTTGAAAATTTCGCATGAGTAGGGGAAAAGACGGTTTTTAGGATGCAAGTTAATTCTAGCTATGATGTTTTTCTCTCTTTGGATCAGGCCTCTTTTGGAGGAAGTAGAGTCTTATCTCACCCGCCGTTGCGGCCCTCAGAACAAAGTCTCCCCCCGACCCACTTCCCTCCGACGCCCGATTCGAGTGGTGAATCGCTCGCCCCAGAGTTCCTGTTCACCCGACGTTGCGGCTGGGGAGATAAAGTCGGGCCCCGACTTGAGTTTCACCCAACGCCCGAACTACCGCCTTTGCAGTTTCCGTCGCCTGTCCGTAGCTTGCATCCCGTCCGCCGTTGTGGGTGGCAGAGCAGTCTGCGCGCCGATCTACTCTCCTCCGCCGCCCGATCACCTACGACGCTCGTTTTCCACGTCCTCTCTTCCCGTGCTCGCCCGCCGTTGTGGCTCCCCGAAACTTACCCATCCGATGCCTGATTATTAGCTCACCCGACAGCCGTTTCTCTTCATAAGTTGTCGCCCGTAAAGCCAGGCCAATTTCTTTGTGAATCTTTCACTAGGGTTATAAAATTTTGATGTTCGATGTCTCAAGTTAGTGGATAATGCGCATAAATTACGTGCAGGGAAAATCACATGGGTCACGAAGGCGGCCTGTGGCAAGAAAAGAGACAACCCAAACGGATGAAAAAGGCGCCACTGAAGCGTTTCAGCAGTTACTGTCAGAGGGTAAAGCGTTTATTCAAATGATTGAAGAAAACGAAACGACCAGGAGAGAAACTGAATCGCCAAGAGCGCTGAAAGGTCACGCGCCGAGGGAACGCAGGGGACATCAGTTGTTGTTTAAATAATGGGAAGCCCGATGAAATAGAGGCTTTTTCCTTTAGAAAAATTTGTAACGGTGGACTTGTAAGAGGAACTATTTCGTTTTGCATAGTAAACTGCAATTTTGTCTGCTGGAAAGAGTGAAGTAGTGAAATGTACCAATGCTATTCAATGAATAATGCTGAAGAAGGACTTTTCCGTGTTCAGCTGTATTTCATGTGCTGTAAGGATATTTGATGTTTGGAACCTAAGTTCTTGTTAATTATTTTTGCAGTCTTTTCTGGGAAGCATTTGCACTATGAGCAATAATTGTTGTTATAGAATGATCGGCTAACTGGTTATTTGAATATTTGTGGTTTTCATGTGCTGTGGGAAAAGTATCAGCTTTCTATGATTTTCTTACCGTATGTGATTTTATATTGCTCAGTTAAGATGATAGCCTCGCTCCCTAGGGATAGCTTAGATAGTTAGTTATTTTTGTTCGTATCTGGTTTGTTTGCTTGTGGGTCTAAGACGAGAGGTAAGAACCTGCACATCACTTTGTGACCGCCCTTTGCATTTAAGCCAGCCTGCATTTAATTAGACACGTGCATATCATTCCTTTAAGTCAAAATACAAATTCCGGTGGACCGGGCCACAACCGGTAAACCTTTGTTGTTACTTTGACCTACGGTAGCCGGACCGCAAACCGGACGGATTCCCTATACCAAACAGTCAGCGGGCTAGTTGGGAACGCTGATTGGGGAGAATCCCTTACTGTTGCCGCCTGCGAATTTCCAGGCATCAACAGTTTTGGTGCTAGAAGGAGGGCCACCAGTGCATGGATGGCCAAGGAAGCTCGTTTTCCCAAGAATATTCCACTGGTCACAGTTATGAAAGTAGTGTACCACGCAATCCAATTCCGGAAGAAGAAGAAAGAGAACATCTATACCCTGTTCGCAACGAGATTGTTAACGATCTGAGAAGACACACCAGGGCATACTTAAATAAGATTGGAGGATTACCTATCATCCCTGAGTTGCCTAAAAGAGAATATAAGAGAAGAGACCGTCCTTTAATAGAAGATTCAGTGTTGGTTGGAGATTGGCAGGAGCTAGTAGAGACTGCCTTACAAGAGGTAGAGCTACCTTTGAATCAAGAAGGCCCTGAGACTCCCTACATTTCTCCTGTTCACACCCCTGTTGTTTCACCTCCGCACTCTCCACCCCGACTCATGGCCGGTGTTAACGCCAATCAACCCCCACCTAATCCTCCACCGCCCGCATGGAAGGCCAGATCACCTCTAAATCTGACCCCACCGTTGCACGACCTACCCCAGGCCTTTGAGAAGCTACTGCCCAAGTTTGACCCAAATGATAAAATCCTGGTGGATGATCATCTACAGAGTTTCTACTTGGCGATAGAAGGTTTGAAAGCCGGGGAACACGAATATGTGGTGTGTAGACTCTTTCCTCACACCTTCAAAGGAGCTGCAGCTTCATGGTATTTTGGTTTGCCTACCAATTCCATTCCAGATTGGAACACCTTCGAAAGAATGTTTAGAAGTAAGTATGCAGTCCAAAAGACGCATGCTGCCCTGATGAAAGGACTGTGTGCTTTAAAAAAAGAAAAGAAAGAAAAAGTACACAGTTTTACACAAAGGTTTACAGCCTATCTTAAAAACTTCTCTGATGCGGATAAACCTTCGGAAAAGGTCCTAATCGAATATTATACATCAGCTCTAGGTCCTGACCTGGCCATGTTCGCAAAAGGTAGGGCCAAACCCACTTTGACG
>LPNX010303120.1:0-35769 GCA_001517045.1 Pseudotsuga menziesii
TTAGGAATGATCTCATATGAATAAACCAAAATTAATCATTTTTCTCTATTTAAATTGGTCATTGATCTTCACCCAAACCGATGTTAGACACCATTCAAACAAATGCAAAGAGTTGGAAGCCTTATAACTATTTTTTATAGTAAAAAAATGGACTTAATTGTCCTCTCGAAACTTAAGGATCCTCTTAGTTTTGAATTGGAAGCTTTCCCTTTTGTTTGTTTTCGAAACAACATGCCTCCTTCGACCTATATTCATTATGTTCATTGAGGTCAGTAGAGTTTTTTATCAATGAAATGAAGAATTGGGCATTGCCACAGGTCAATAATTAGGAAACCCTAGATAATGGATATGTTCCTTCTGAGTGGCTTTGTTGGGATATTCTCTCAATTAATTCATCATGTTTATGAGATGAATGGAATTTATCTTTTGTCACATGTCGGATGTGGAGAAATTATCGGCTTCAAATTAGAAGTGGGAATCAATACTTGAAGCACTTTACACCCTTTTTATATGCCAATATTGAAAGTGTTGAGTTTACGTTGGTGTCTGTACCGCTATCTTATTTCCCTTTGATTTATTATTGATTTTTGGCCACATGAGACCTTGGTCATTTCTTTTTCTTTAAAGCAAACATATCTTGATAATTGATTTTTGGTCACATGAGATCTTGGCCATTTTGGTCATTTCTATGAATCTGACATGTCTTGTCGTGATACTTGTTCGACGACCATTCGCTCGTATACTAGTTGGATTGGGTCTATGGGAGTGTTTAGGTTTAGCTACTAGTATGAAATTGATGAAGGGTTCTTGTTCTATCACATGGAACAACTTGATTATGTCGGTGTCATGTTTCGCTTGATTATTTAATATCATGTTTTGGTGTATTTGTTGTACCAATTGGAGAAGTCCATAGATCAATGCTCGAGCCTCCGATTGACGAACCGTCAATTCCTTTGGATTTGTGACATGGGATTTTAGCTAGTGTGGGGCCTCTCCCTCCTATCCATTGCCTAGTGACCTCCGTCTACGGTGGTTTCTGAAGCTAAGGTTTCTCTCAGTAGGGACAATGCAGTCACGCCAACAAGGGCCAAAGCTGGAAAGCCACGGATGGTGGGGATGTGGTTGGCATTGCCATATTTCCCATGACCAAACACACTAGTAGGAGTTGACAGAATTCAAAATTGCTGCTCCGTGAGGTTTTTTGCGCACAAGGCCCAAATCCACCAGGTGTCCCTGAACGGTATCTGGAGGTGACCTGCAACTCACCATAGATCGATGCTCGGGCCTCCGATAGACAAACCGTTGATTCTGTTGGATTTGTGACGTGGGATTTTAGCTAGGGGAGGGGCTCTCCCTCCTGTCCATTTCCCGGTGACCTCCGTCTATGGTCATTTCTGGAGCTAGGGTTTCGCTTAGTAGGGGACAATGCAGTCATGCCAACGAGGGCCAATGCTGGAAAGCCACAGATGGTGGGGACGTCATTGGAATTTCCATATTTCCCATGCCCAAACACACTAGCAGGAGTTGACAGAATTCAAAATTGCCGCTCCGTGAGGTTTTTTACGCACCGGACCCAAGTCCACCAGGTGTCCCTAAACGATATGTGGCGGTGACCTGCAACTTGCCATAGATCGATTCTCGAGCCCCTGATCGACAAACTGTCGATTCCATTGGATTCATGATGTGGGATTTTAGATAGGGGGGGGCCTCTCCCTCCGGTCCATTGCCCGGTGACCTCTGTCTATGGTCATTTCTGGAGCTAGGGTTTCTCTCAGTAGGGGACAATGCAGTCACGCCAATGAGGTCCAAAGATGGAAAGCCATGGATGGTGGGGATGTGGTTGGCATTGCCATATTTCCCATGCCCAAACACACTAGCAGGAGTTGACAGAATTCAAAATTACCGCTCCATGAGGTTTTTTGCGCACCGGGCCCAAGTCCACCAGCTGTCCCTGAACGGTATTTGGAGGTGACCTGCAACTCGCCATAGATCAACGCTCGAGCCTCTGATCGACGAACCATCAATTCCATTGGATTCATGACGTGGGATTTTAGCTAGGGGGGGGTCTCTCCCTCCTGTCCATTTCCCGATGACCTCCGTCTATGATCGTTTCTGGAGCTAGGGTTTTGCTCAGTAGGGGACAATGCAGTCATGCCAACGAGGGCCAAAGATGGAAAGCCACCGATGGTGGGGATGCGGTTGGCATTGCCATATTTCCCATGCCCAAACACACTAGCAAGATTTGACAAAATTCAAAATTGCCGCTCCGTGAGGTTTTTTGCGCACCGGGCCCAAGTCCACCAGGTGTCCCTGAACGGTATGTGGAGGTGACATGCAACTCACCATAAATCGATGCTCATGCCTCCGATCAACGAACCGTCAATTCCGTTGGATTCGTGACGTGGGATTTTAGCTAGGGGCATGCCCTCTCCCTCCTGTCCATTGCTTAATGCCCTCCGTCTACGGTGGTTTCTGAAGCTAGGGTTTCTCATAACTAGAGGCATAATTCAACTTTTAGATCCCTCAGTGTTGAGGAAAAATTAATTGATGTATTTCTACATATTAGATGGTGTATTTCACGTTTGAGGAGGGATTCGGAGTAAAAATATTTTGTTCAAGGAATTTTCTACATTTTAATAAGAAATATCTTTGCTTGAGGAGACACCATGTGGAACTTTTGACATTGTCAAACTCTCAAAAGAAGAATAAATGTGTGCTTTAATAGGATGTCACGAGTTAGACATATGAGAATTAGCAATGTGGACCTATTCAAGGAATTTTATCCAATCATAAGGAAAATAATAAGGGATTGCTCCTCCTTAGGAGGAATCTAGGGATTTCTAAAGAAATAGTATTCTATGGGAGATTTGTTCGAGGTGAACTCTATAAAAGGAGATCATTCTTATTTATTCAAGTCATGTTTGGAAGAGGGAATCATCTCATTCATACAACAGCTCAGACTTGGTCAACAAGAGTTTGGATCAGTTTGGTTCAGTTTGGATTAGTGGCAATAGTCTTATACAACCATTATCCTACAAGATCTTTCTTGGAATGTGTGCCCTAGAGGCATGTTCAAACTGATGTGAAGTCTGCTTATTATCTGCTCATGTACAAAGTTCCTTTAATGCCGAGTTCTCATTCTTTGGATTCTATTGTAGTTCCTTTAATGCTGAGTGATTAGTCATTGGGTGCATGAGGTTTGTTTAATAGTGTTGTTGGTTATTGATGAAATGTAAAGCATGTATTGCACTTAGTTTTATTAAATTACACTTGAGCATTGACTTAACTTGTAATTTAATGAATCCAAACTCACAATTTTTAATTAGATATATCCAATTGGTGTGCAAGTAGTGAATTCATTGAAACCTTGAAATACATTGTATTGCACTTATTTTTATTAAATTACATGAGCAAGAACTTTGACTTTAGTGTGCATGTATTGAGATCATTGAAACCTTTAAATATAATAGTTTTTTATTTTGACATAGTGCATTCATAAGTAATAGATAATCCTCACAAATCAATACAATAGATTGACACAAGAACATGTGGAAACCAAAGAACAAATTCAAAGTGAAATGTATATTGCCTCGTAACAAAGATTTTTCCTATAGACACATGATTATGATTGGAATGTTTTCTGGATTATCAAGAATGGGAGTGAATGTACATTTTTTTCATTACGTAGTTTATTGTAATTGTGCATTGTTCTCAAATTTATAACTGATATCTCCATACAATCGTAAAATCTATAAAAAATGGGGAACATTACACATAGAAACATTCTGTGCCACACATGTATAATCACACTTAAAAGACTGAACCATGAATATCTCAAGAGCCTTGATATCCAATATTTTTTATACCATGAAAGTTATAATACAAAAATATAAGGCCTAGATCTATGGCCTGTCAATGTACATGTATCAAAAACATATTTGATGTACATGTGCAAACAAAAGTACATCTGTTCTGGACCAGGCCCCTATACTCTAACTCCGAACTGTACATAAAAATACATATTTGTACTGGACTAACACATCAAAATTCTAACTTTCTCTTGTTTTTCTTGGACCCTGATGCTCTTCAGCTCCGTCTACGACCACTGTGCATCTCTGGCGACTGCAAATCAATGACAATATTTCTTGATTAGGTAACTAAGCTAGTACTGTCCATCAATAACAAAGTTTGAAAATTTAAAATATGACTCAATTGTAAATTAAACAAAGACTCACTTCATCCATTAGGGGTATAGGTGCCTATGGTGTCGAGGGTGTAGGTTCCTCTGGTGTACTCGACCTTGCAGCGAGCCTCCTTGCCGTGCTTCTCTACGAATAAAAAAAAATATGTCGATTATCTCAAGAACTATCAACATGTACATGAATGAGAAAGTATTAATCAATTATGTAAAAAATGAATATTTCACCGAAAAAACCATTTCTAGGAGATGAGGCTGGTGCTCTTCAGTAGTAAGAGGAGTCGTAGGTTGAACATCAACCTCAGTTGCATGCACTAATGGACCATGGCATGGCTACATTCACCAAATGATTAAATAGTTAGACATCGTGCATGTCCAGAAACAATACAAATGAAATGTACAATTACAAATATTCAAGTAGATGTACCTCACTGTGACTTATCCCTATTGTAGATTTGGCATTGACAGCGGAATCAACAATCCCACTAAGGTCTGGCATGGATGACTCTACATGCTGATCCTCATGCATAGACGCTCTGTTCAAGGAAGAGGGACCTCATCTGGTGTAAAAAACCCCCTTATCTTTGTTTGGACTACTGGGAGATCTATACCAAAGAGGTAGTGCAGGGATCTGTGATGATGTCTGCATTCATAAAGTGTTACCATAGTTAGACATGGATTTGAATGGATGGAATAATATGTACTAGAAAAATAACATGTTGTAATATACTTACCCCTTCCTGGGACATATCTCCACCACGGGAGTGACCGCTTCCATCAAGTTGGTGCTCCTCTTCAGATGCGTCTAGCATCCGCAAGTTTAAAAATTATATTTACATTAGCGATCTCTATAAAGGAGTGTACCGTAAGAAATTTAAATAATTCAAACAAGATTCAATCATAACCCATGTGCCTACATTCTTTAAGTAGTCGTAAATACCACCTTGGACTATGTCGTTGATATCTTCATTTTCAACATCATGTTCCAAGTGGGCTTCCTGCAACTTCAAAAATTGTAAATATTAGACATTTTAATAAATTAATCAAGACTAACACATGCATTAACAAAATTATACATGTAATAAAAAAATGACAAGTGTTTAAATATTACCTCAACTGTGGTTCTCTGGGTATCGGGTACAACCACACTGAGTGCAGTACCACCCCCGTGAGAGGCATCAAACTCCTGCAAGAGTAAATATTGCATATATATTACGAATCTTTTAATATGTTAGATATAGTATGGAACAATTAAAAATTGAGTTCAATAACAGATTTTTAAAAAAAAGTCCTTACCTAACCACCAGTCATCATACTGGAACCATGTCTTGTTCCAGGACCATAACAGGGTCCCCCACACGATGTGCAGACGTGTGGCTCGCTCTGAGGCACATTGGATGTTGTTCTATCCCCACCAACAAATGTCCCTCCACCACTAGAAGCTGGTGGTTGTACACCCGCAGAGGAAGAGGGCACTCTCTGGTTAATAGTGGTCGTGTGTCAAGAGACCATCTCAGCTAGAGTAAAAAATGCATCTTGTGTCTGGGAAACCATGTCATGTGCAGGAGGGATGTCTACCCTCGGTAGCTGGGCACAGAGTGCAGGTATCTATGGATTGGAATATCTATGCCTAACACGGGGTCGATGTTGGGGAATTCCCCTACCAACTCCCTGGAAGCCCAACATGTCAAAATAGTTGACATGTTTCCCCATCACAAACTTTGCATACAATTTTTGAAGGAAGTACATCGGTACTTCCCTATTGTTGTGAGGGGGGATGTCAAAAACCATGTACCACCTATCCATCCAGTTGTCTCTGATGGGTGGAAAAGTGCACCACTCAATAGAAATATGTGGCCTACTGATCTCCAGGATGTTATCCGTCCCAGGCACTCTAAACAATGAATAGATGGCTTGTTTTGTTATTTTCATCTTTTTTACCTCATTGTAACTCAAGCCATCAACATACTGTTGAATTTTTCTCTCCCTGTAAGATTCAATGCTATACAACGCATCATTCAATCTTGCAATCGTATCAACAATAGATAATAATGAATCTGACAGGGAGTGGCAGAGCTCATCTCCACCCCTCCAAGCTGGAACCTATCTCTCTCAAATGGCCAATGAACCTCAGTATCTCTGCAATGTTATGATCCATAGTAGCCACTGTAATCATAAATACAAATAAAATAACATTAGAAATATAAACACATGATATAATGACATATATAAGAACTGAAAATTGTATAACTATTGACATATAAACTAAATCTATCATGTAAAATTAAAGATTGATCTTGAATTTTACAGTAAAGAATAGGAAGCATAAGCTATTTAGAGTGTTAGTCTATTCATATAAGCTATTTATTGTTAATGAGAGGGGCTATTGTTGAATGAAGTTGGTAATCAATTTCTAAGCCATTTATTAATAATGAAGATTATTATCATTTTGATGAGGGTGATATTCAACAAATATGTAGGAGCTATGATGAGGGTGAATTTCTAACCCATCCTTATTTATTAGTGATCATTAGTCTCTCATGAGGTAAGAACAAGATGAGTTAACCTGGTTTCAATCATTATACTATGCCTACATCGAATAAAAACTTAAAGGGCATGTGGAAGCATGACACCCTTGGTATCAAATATGATTACTAAACATCCATAAAAAAAAGGCATATGTATTTCATTCATTATGAAGAAAATTTGAAGAAAATGAATATGTATTGTTGATTGCCATATAAGTGATGTATGATTTAAATGTTTAGGTAGCATAAATAAGAAATAGGAGTACAATCGAAAGTTGTGCCTAGAATATGAACTAAATATTTTTTATTTAGAAATGACTCACACAAGTGCACACATATCATAAGGATAAGAAAACTGAACCCAGAAAACATATGAAAATAGGAAAGTGTGTAGAAGTGGTTCAATGAAATAGAATGAAGTTGATGAATAATATTTATTTGGAATTTAAAAAAAGATCACTTGTGCATGTAGTGTCACATGGGTGGGTGAATAGTATAAAAATATGTAATAAATTAGTATTTCTATATTCATTTGAGAAATTCCTTTAGCTAAAGAGATTATAAAAGAAAGGCTTGATCTGGATAGATCATATATTTGCACCTTAAACTTGGATGATTGTTGTAGTGCCAATATTTTTTGGTGAATTGTTGATGAATTTGGTCTAAATTTTGAGTTACTATTGAGAGATGAGGTTCCTATCAATCTTCATGAATATCCATTCATATCAGTGAAGATTTTACCACATTGATATTTCAATTTATGGCAGCCTAGAAACTACTGGTTACCCTCTTCCCATGAATCATTTCATCTACAGCAGCAAAATCTTGAACTTCTTCTCCACATGAAGACCCATGACTATATACTGCCAGGAGAATGATGATGGAATACAAAAGTGGAAAGCATGAGGGTAGTAGAAATCATGGAAAGATGTATACATGTCCTTCCCTTGATGATGACATTGCCAAAACACACTTATTATTCTTGTGGGATGAGTATGGAAGTTCTTATATTGACATTGCTCTAATTTTGAAAGCAATTGAGTTAGAATATAGGAGGTTGGGTATTGGTTGTGTCAAGCTCTTATGAAGAGGGACAAGGATATGTAGCAAAATATGGAGTCATGAATCCCTAACGTAGGGACCTCTCAAACCCATGACAACGAATATGTTAAAATGTTTAATTTATATTGGCAAATGAAGTCATTGCTCAGGAACTCTCTGTTAGATAGTAGAGAACCGGGCATTAACAATATTGACGTGGGTGTTGTATATACAAATTGACTTAATGCTTTTGGTGATTAATAGTACATTTTCTATTGTGAAAATGACTATGTTCCTTCAGATTTTTAGAGATGGAATTTTACAATAAATCAGAAGTTTTGCCATAGAGCATATTAAATTACTTTGAATTACAAAATATGATTGCTATTTTAAGTTTTTTAAAGATTCTTTTAGAAATGACGTGGCTACAAATGATTCAACATAGAGAGGACTGATGTAGCATTCTTTTAGTGCAATTTTTTTACCTCCTAATCATACTACAAAATTATTGTAGACAAGGAAAATAAATTGATGTAGAAAATGAAAAAAACATGACAAAAATTGAAGAAATTGCCTCAAAAAGGGAAGGTTAAAATCCAAAGGTGGAGATGGTTGGATCAAGCACACCCAAAATCGCTTATGCACAGTCGAGGTTTCATCTTTGTTTGTCCAATAGCCGCGCTGAAAATGAGAAAGGGACAGCCTCGTCTGGTTTAAAAATAAAAAACAGGTTTTAATAATCGCACCTCCATTATAGCAAAGGAAATTGTGCACGCGATTTCCTTCGCTAAAACGATGGCGCGATTTTGTTTACTAGCCTAGTTGGCATGACCATTGCCAGCCTTGGGACTAGGCTTGGCAGGTTTGGTCTTGCTTGGGTTGATTTCTTTTTTTTGGATCAAAAGTGAATGGCTTCACTCCACCATTGCATCTCAAGGGTCCCTCAAATTCTTGCACACACCCTGTTTTCTTATGCATTTGTTTATATTTAGTTAATGAATTATGTAGGATAGAATGTTTGCATTATTGGAATTATACTACTAATATGCATACGATGGGTAAGTAGCTCATGGTGATATAAAACTCTCCATTGCTACTTATCTAGAATGAAACCTCTTTGTTGACATATTGGATTAGTGCACAATCTCAATGTTGTCTTGGTAGAGATGGAAGGCATCTAGAAAAGTTTCTATGAGATATGGATGAATGTTGTATTGGCTAAAGTAGTTGCATGATCATATATTTATGCATAAAAAATTGGCAGTATGAATATTCTTTATGAAATGTTTCTAACCATACAAGTGCATCTCACTTGTAGGAAAGATCCCATACATAATTGGCTACAAGCAAAGAAGGATGAGACTTGTTCCGAAGAACAAGTGACGACATTTCAAAATGAAAAATAATATGACGAATGCAGAGACATCATTGATGCAGAACCTTCCAAGAAAAAAGGGAAGATCAATTCAAGAAGAATGATGTCTAGAATGCAGTATTGATACATGAAGGAAATTTGATAGTTCCATCATGCAGTGGATGGAAACATCATGGGATACAAGGCAAGATTCATAGCATGAGGCTTCTTAGGAAAAGAAGGCATAGACTACGAAGAGACATTTGCAGCCAGTGGGAGTTGAGAAACATGATAGGAAGAATCATGTGTGAAAATAAAAGAAGGCCTTGTATGAGTTCAAAAGACACCCATGGGATAACACATACATGATGAGCTTTATGAAGATATGAACCTATACTACAAGGTTGATAGAGAATGACAAGCTCACAGATGGGTGTGAGACATTAGAGGCAATTTGGGGTCTAAAATGGGCCTTATAAGAAAACATCCCAAAATAATTTTTTGTGAGTTGGAATTCAAGAACCAATAGAATTTCAATAAAATAAGTCAACCATAATGGTTGAATTGACATATTTGTCATTAAAAGAAACTAGTTTTTTTGTTCGTATTTTCGACATATCTCATTGTGTTTTTACTCAAATTTCGATCGGGAGAGCTCGTTGGATGTAAAATTTGATTCCGCATCCAACGAGTACCCACACTGCATACTTTTGATGGACCCCGCTACCCCAAAAACAAGAAATACCTAAAAAAACGTGATGATAACATCATCATCACGTTTTTTCAGGTATTTCTTGTTTTTGGGGTAGGGGGGTCCATCAAAAGTATGCAGTGTGGGTACTTGTTGGATACGGAATCAAATTCTACATCCAACGAGCTCTCCCGATCGAAATTTGAGTAAAAACACAGGGAGATATGTCGAAAATACGAACACAAAAAGTAGTTTTTTCTTTCTTCCTCCAAAATTAATCAATATTATTTTATTATTTTAACTATTATTTTATTATTGTAACTATTATTTTATTATTTTCCTTAGGAGGCCCATTTTAGACCCCAAAATTCCTCTAATGAGAAGTTTTGAAAAAGTTCAAGATAGAGGATCTTGGTATCGAGTGTCACTCCAATACATAATGTTTCAGTGCATAGAGTACGGAAGACAGAGGAAGTATGATGCTTCAGAGGGAGTGACTGTAGAAGATCTTGAGGTTCAACATGGTACGATAGGATGGATATATTACTAATGACTCTAGGATTTATTGAGAATAAAGCAGATTCCATCCTTTGCTTCAAGGTTGAAGGCGGAAGACCAGTGATGCTCCTATTATGTTTTGATGCACTACGTTCTAAGCATGGAGGCGTGGACAAAGGAAGTATGCAGTAGAGATCCTGGATAGGTTTAGGATGATGGAATGCATGACCACACTTATGGCATCAAACTTGAAGCTATTGATTGTTGCTTCATCACATTCGGTTGATGCCACAATGTATTGTCAGATGATTTGTTCATTGATGTACCTAACGAATACAAGACCCAATATTTTCTTTGTTGTGAACACATTGAGACATGTTCACTTGATGGTTGAAAAGGGTAAAATTGAGTATGGGTTCAAGTATGATACGAATCAAAAGATTAACCTAGAGGTTTATGTTGATTCAAGTTGGGTGGGCAGTGCCATCGATAGGAAGAGCACTTTAGGATGTTACTTTAGTATGGGATCAGGTGTGATCTCTTGCTTTAGTAGGAATCAATCCTGTGTGGGACTGAGTACAGTTGAAGCAGAGTATGTCGCAGCTTGTTCAGCTAGTTGTAAAGTAGTATGAGGAAGCTATTGTTTGATTTATTTGATCTCCATTTGGATGCTACTTGTATACATTGTGAAAACCAGAGTTGTGAGAAGTTGTCAGAGAATCCAGTGTTCCATGACAAGTCGAAGCATATTGAGATCAAGTATCACTATATCAGGGATATGGTACAGAGGGAAGCAGTGAAGCTCCAGTATGTTGCAACGGATGATCAGATAACTGATGTGTTGACAAAGCCATTAGCCAGAGTGAAGTTTGAGTACTTCAAGGAGAAGCTTGGTGTTCTCTAGATCGAGGTCCCTTCCAAGGGGAAGTGACGAGTCTGGAAGCCATTCTGTCATGGTGAGATGATTGGTTCCTTCCATGTCAGATGTGAGTGCTGAGCCATTCTGATGTGACTATAGGATTGGTTCCTACATGATCAGATATAAATCTTGAATTCCATTCTTGGAATGGAGGTATGTGGTCAGTTACCAGGAATACTCAGTCTGGGACTGAGAACCATTCTGACGAGTAGGTCAGATGTAAGGGCTGAGCCATTCTATCATGGTTAAAGGATTAGGTTCCTTCCATGTCAGATGTGAGTGTTGGCCATTCTGACAAGTAGGTCAGATGTAAGGGCAACTGCCATTCTCTAGGAGAATGGAGGCACTTGGTCAGTTAACAGGTAGCTCAGTCTAAGACTGGGGGCCATTCTAATGTGATTGTAGGATTTTTTCCTACACAATCATATGTGAGTGCATTCCCTTCTGACAAGTAGGTCAAATGTAAGTGCTGGGCCATTCTGATGAGTAGGCCAGATGTAAGGGCAACTGCCATTCTCTCGGACAATGGAGGCACCTGGTCAGTTACTAGGTAGCTCAGTCTGGGACTTGGGGCCATTTTGATATGATTGTAGGATTGGCTCCTACAAGATTAGATGTGAGTGCATGCCTTTCTGATGAGTACGTCAGATGTAAGTGCTGAGCCTTTTCATAGATGATATTAGTTGTGTCCTATCATGGTGGTGAATGTGAGTGTTGGGCCTTTCTGATGTGATTGTAGGATTGGTTCCTACATGATCAGATGTGAGTGATGGGTGTGCCTTTCTGATGAGTAGGTCAGATGTAAGTAATGGGTGGGCCATTCTAATGAGTAGGTCAGATATAAGCACTGAATAATACCTACATGGTGGCTAGTCCTACAACTACCATGAAAAAGGGTTGACTCTGTAGAGCTTCCTTTGACGAGAAGAATCTTGCGATAGCACATATTATGATGAACCAATGATGATCCAGATCGAGTGATGATCCATATCCATTGATTGTGATCTAGTAGTGATGATCCAGATCCAGTAATGATGTCTAGTGATGAACCAGATTGAGTAATGATCTAGATATAGTGATGATGATCCAGATCCAATGATGATGATCTAGATAAAGTGATGATCTAGATTCAGTGATGATGATCCAAATCGAGGGATGATCCAGATAAAGTGATGATGATCCAGATCTAGTGATGATGATCTAGATCGAGTGATGATCCAAATCCAGATGAAGTGACAAGAACTCAATGATGATCCAGATGATACAAAGAAGAAAACTTGTGCTGATAAATTATGTTGAGAGAATACCTTCCTAGTTAAGAGGGAGTGTTGAGGTATTTGTAACTTCAGAATGTATTCATCCGTATTGCTTATGTATTGTAACCCGATGTTTATTTTGGGATGTATTTGTAATGTACTTGAGTCATGTCATACCTCGATGTTTATTTCAGGAAGTTTCTATAATGTAAACAAGTCATGTCAATTCATTGTGGGTAACCCTCCTATTGGTCAAGGGTTAAAGTCCCCGCAGTTGTGGGGCCCTAGGGTTATTAGACTATCCTAGAGAATTCATGGCATCTAATGCAGAATCTATGGTGAGAAGATTTATTGTCAATGTTTCGAACCAAGCGTGGTTCATCTTCAGGCATCTCCTTGTCGTGAAGATGAACCATGCTTGGTTCGAAACGTTGAAAATAAATCTTCTCACCGCATATTCTCCATTAGATGCCATGAAACCTCACTGAGGAATATCAGCTAACCTTATCCTAGAGAAGTCAACCCTAGGTGATTCATTGTAAGTCGGGGAAATATTCCCCACCATTGTGTTAAGGATAAACCTCCTTGTTGGTCGGAGGAGGCCAAGTCCCCACAAGTCGTGGCACACTAGGGTTATTAGACACTCCTAGAGATGTCGACTCTAGTAAGTAATTGTTAACTGAGGCCGACATGTTGGAGTGGGTTTCAAGTGAATGAAAGAATATAAATAGAGAGTGATCCTCTCTATTTATCACACACACATTCACTCATTGGGGTGCATGAGTGAGAGGATAAGTTACAGGGACAAGAGAGATACTGCTGCTGTCAGGAAATCATCTTTATGTTCTTGGGTTTTACTTTTGGTGTTGATTCTATCTCTGAGGAAGTTGCTGGGTTTTCTCCTTTATGGTTTCCTTGAGGAAAAATTATTTGTTTCTCTTGTCTCATGTGTTTATTGTTGTGCATGTTATCGTATTAGTTAAAGATCCTAAGATCATAATGCTAGCTTGAATGATAAAAATATAACAGCTAATTACTCTTATTAAATTAGTTTTAAAGAACAAAATCCACTAAAAGATAAATCTTCTGTAATTATTTACAAATATGAAAAATAAATGTATTTACTTTATGGAAACTCGTATTTTCATGTTCTATGTGATTATTCTTGATTATGTTCATGGGTTTTCTACTTTCATGAGTGCATATGAAGGTATGCTTGTTGCATTCCAGTGCCTATTTTAAATTTGCTATATGTATGCATTTCATTTAGATTTGTCCCTCATAGAGAGGATTTTTTTTTTAGCATTATGGGGAAATTACATGTGAGGGTCAGCATTTTATATCCTTATTTGTGTGTATCTATCTCTTGCTTCAAAGAGCTAGGTGGAGATGGTACATTTTGTGTGGATGGTTTAAGTTTGTAAACACAATAAAACCTACTAAAACCCTCTATTATATGAATCAATATTCAATAGATATGTAATAAATTTATTACATTGATGCTCAAAATATTAAAACATACTCTTATAGTTAACATTAGAAGTATCTAGTTCTCCATCCATAAGACAAATTGTATTACTTACCATTTAGTTTTTCTAATTTATGTCACAAGTAGCTGGAACGACAGAAAACAAAGGTACAAGGACTGGTTGGAATTTGAGAAGTTGGAAAAACTAATACAATCCTAGTGGAAGGAAAGGGGGGCAGCAAAAAATCCTCCCTCGTAGCAGATTCAGCAAGGTTGAAGATCGAGGACATCCCATAGATCTCGATCACACGGATACTTAGATAGAAAGATCCATGACGTAGAAGCCAATGCAGTGCATGCATAAAGTGGGATTGATTCTCTCCATGACGATCACATATTCAAAGATAAGAGAAAGAATCCACTATATCAAATATCATGCGCTGATAGGGAAATTCATAGGAATACAACCCTCATAAAAGGACCTAGTTTGGTGGATCAAGTCTACCTAGAAACCCAAGGGGCACTATGACCTTCAATTGGCTTACAAGTGGTTCTTCACAATCTCCTTCATTAAATTGGAGAATAAAAATAAAGTTATGGATGGGGGGGAGGTGATGCTTCTTCTAATCAGCATGCATGTTTTTGAGATCTTGGAAGGAAAATTTCTGCGCAGAAAAGGAGGATACGAAAGTTGCGCCATTTTGGATGAGGTTATCTCCTTTACCTGGTGAATATTAGGATCCAGAAATATTGGATAACTTGAGGAAATGTCTTGGGAAATCAAACAAAATCTCACAACAAACATAGATCTAGCGTTATAGAACCTATGCGAGGATTTGTGTCTACATGGATCTAACAAAATAGTTTCCAGAATCCATTCGAATGTCATGGGAGGATGAGGATTGGGTGCCTACCCTAGATTATGAACAGATCCCATTCTCGTGTTGAAGGTATCATCAATATGTCCATTTATTTAGGGATTTCACTATGAACAATCCGAATCCAAATTCAGGGAAGGAGGAATAAAAGGAGAAAGGTTTTGCAAGATCCCCATCAAGAAAGAGAGGAGGTTGAAATAAGGACAACTAGGAGGTGCACAAGAAGATAGTTTGCTTAAACAGATTTGAGGTTCTCGAAGATGGAGAGGAGGAAACCCTAGACAATCAATCGGTGGGAAAATAGGGTACCTCACCCCCTTTAGAGATCTTTGGGATAGCTACTCAAATGGAGGAAGAGAATAAGGAGGATAGTCTGTAAGAAATGTTGGAACGAGATAGAGGTAAGGAAGCCAAAAGCAGGGATATAGGTGATATGGATTTGGAGGGGATTAAGAAGGCCTCTAAAGATCAAGGGGACAGTTACATACCTTAGGAAGAAGTAATCATGTTAAGAGAATATATCCTTAAAGCGTGGGCCTCAAACCAACTTGGGATAAGCTTAGAATCTCATAAGGAGACAAAATAGAAAATTGAAGAACCATTCCAAGAAGATGGGTAGGAAATCAAACAAACAAAAATTTGCAAAAGATCGAAGGCATTTGGTAGATTCAAAATAGTACCCTACAATTAAAGATGCTCTAGGCTTGTAAGATTCTCAATGAAGATATTGTCATGGAAAATCAAAGGCCTAAATAGCCCCCCAAAAGTTAGGATGTTAAGAAAAACCATTAAGAAGACAAGCCCAACCATTGTATTTTTACAGGAGATGAAGTGCCAGGCTAGCTGGATCCAGGAGTTGAGAAAAAAAATTGGAAGGGAAGTGAAGGGATAGGAATATACGCAAGAGGATTTGTGGGAGGCTAAGGAGTTCTATCGAACCCCACTAGGATTAGTCTAGGGGGTTTTGAAGGAAATCATTGTTTTCTATATACAGATTTCAAGGTTGTATGGTTTTCAGTTTAAGGGGTTTTTGTGAATGTGTATAGACCTAATAATGATGGGGATAAGAGGGATTTTATCAAATCCCTTCAAAAAATGCGGGATAGAATGTATAGTGATGACTGGTTTTTAGGAGGGGACTTTAAACTCATCACCTCCATTGAGGAAAAAAAGGGTGGGAGATGCACACTTTTTTTTGTTAGCAAAGTGGTGGAACCCCCCTGACTAGCATGGTTTCCATTGGCTAAGTAACCACGAACCAAGGGAATCTAAGCTAACAAAATCACATGGGGATCACACCCAGCCTAGACCACACCAACCCTTAACATGGTTGGATTTTTTGGTATCCGACAGGATTAGAACCGACAACCTTTTACCTTAGGGGGCGTCTTAACAATACCCCTCCACCAACTATTCTAAATCTCGCATATGGTGGGAGACCCATATTGGACGATGAGCGTGAAACAATTAAAGAGACCAAAAACGAAATGGGACTCATAGATATCATTTCTAGAGAGGTATGGTTCACTTGGAACAATAAAAAGGATGGGAGATATACATATTGATTCCAGACTTGAGCGGTTTTTGGAATTTGAATCCATTATAGATCTAGGGACCGAGATTCATTCTAAAACACACCCTGGTATGGGCTCAAATCATTTCCCAATTGAATTAATGTGGAGTGGGTTGGTATATCATTTCAAAAATCCCTTCAGGTTCGAATAATTATAATCTGAGCATCCATACTTTGATGAGAAGATTAGGACTTGGTGGAAAGAGGCGAGTGAAGGAGATGAACCAAGAATATACAAATTGAAATAGAATTTGAAATGATTGAAAGAAAATATTAAAAAATGGAATAAGGGAGAATAAGGTAATATCTTTTGAGATAAAAAAATTCTAGAATGCCGCTTCAGGAGGTCCAAGCCATTGGGTTAAATGAAGGGTATTCGACTGATTTTAAAATGGAGGAACAAAGGCTATGTTCCATAATATAAGAGAGAGAAAAGCAGGAGGAAATACTATGGTGACATAAATCCAAGAATCAATGGCTAAAGGGAGGAGAGTGAAACAAATTTTTTTTCCAACGTTTGGTCATTCATCACGGGATACAAAACAAGATTTTTTCCATCAAGAATGTGAGAGGAGAATGGGTGGAAACTAGGGAAGATATAGATACCACTTTAAATCCTCATTTTATCTACATACGATCTAATCCAAGGTAGGACAGGTGGGAAGATATAGACATGATAAGAAGACTTATCCCATCCTTGGTTACCCATGAGAAAAATGATCTATTGATGAAACTGATAACCATCATTAAAGTGGAGGAAGCAGTTTTCCAGATGAAATAAGGAACTACCCGAAGACAAGATGGATTCACGGTGAAATTATTTCACCATTTCTAGGAGCTAATTTATAATGGAAGTGTGGAGAATAGTGGAAGATTCCAGGGCTTCCAGTAGGATTTTTCCATCCTTCAGTGCTACCCTTTTTACTCTCATTCGAAAGAGTGAAGGTGTTGATTCCCCAAATAAATTCAGGACCATAACCCTTGCAATGTCATATACAAAATCACCATGAATGTAATAGATAATTTCCTGAAACCTATTCTCTCGGGATTAATCTCTCCTGAGTAGTAAGGCTTTATCGAGGGAATGTATATCATAGAGTGTGTTGTTTTTGCCTAGCAAATGATTCATTCTATCAAAGTCAAGAAACTCCCAGGTATGATGGTGAATTTAGATATTGATAAATCTTGTGATGGTTCAACTAGAAGATTCACTACAATAAAAAAATGAAGAGGACCCTAAATCTCCCAAGGTTAGAGACACCACGACGAAAGAAAGAGCTTCAAAAGAATATAAGAATCATGATGTGAAGAAGTCATAGAGAAAAGTAGATCCACCTGAAAATATGAATAACAGCTTGGGCATGAGAGATCATCCAAGATGAATACAAAAAGGTGAAGAAACTTTTAAAGAAAGTAAGAGGCCTCAAACACACTCTAGTTATGTGACACTGCTATGTGACAATAATGATGCATATCCTTCCAACTATGAAGAAGCAACCAAGAACAAACAATGGAAGGAAGGTATGATCAAAGAGTACGAGTTCATCATTGTGTCTAAGATGCGGTTTTGAGACCTAAACGTAGATCTGTAGTGTATTCAATGTGTATCTATAATATCATGCATGCAAGAGTTGGTAGCATAGAGAAATACAAAGCAAGGTTCATGGTTCCTCTCAAGAGGGAGCAGATGATCGAGAGAAATTCTCCATGGACCAGCCACACTTCTCTAGTAAAGTAGAAGTATCAAGCAGAGAACCACACGTGCGTACAAGGATCTGTATGAGCTCAAAAGGATCCCATCAGATAAAAAATACACTCACATGAGGATCTTGAATATCACCTAGAGTGATGGAGATCTCAACCTTTTCTACAAATTTGTAGATAGACTCCTACAGAGGATGAAAGGCTCATAGGTGGGTGCAAGAGGAAATTCACAAAAAGTTTGAGATAGAGGATCTTGGTACATAGAATATTAGTAGTAGAGGAGGCTACCTATCACTCCAATATAGAAGGTTCTGAAACATAAAGTACAAAATGTAGAAGGAGGATAATACTCTGCTTCAGAGATAGTGACTACAGAAGATCTCTCAGTTTGAGAATATTGACATGATACAACAAGATTGAAAAATTTCTTATTAGCTTAGGCTTTACTAAGAGAAAGAGGATTCTTGTTTGGTATATGTTATATTCCTTGCATGTGCATGCGGAGGGAACACTCGCTTCTCAGCATTGCATATAACAATCCCTGCAATTGGCTATTTTGGGGGAATTTTCTAAAAATATGTAATGTAATCCCAGTTAAGGGATTCGGGTCTATTTTATAACATGGTTTAATGAATTAGGTTACTCGAGCGACATAATACCTATATTGTGTTGTGAGTCATTCATAATGATAATGAGAAAATAGGGGGTCTGGCTCCAAGGTTTGTTGGTTTTCCTGGTTAAGGGTTTCCAGGGTAAATCTTTATGTTTATGTGTGAATGTTGTGGTGTAATTTAAGTTTTTCTTAAAAGAATCTATATTATTTAATTCTCTGCATAGGTTTAAGACTTGCATGTGGTATCAGAGGTTTATTATTAGCATTAGGGGGATTCCTTTGTTGTTGAGGGTTCAATGCGGTTAATATATATTGGGTTTGTGATAAACTTGGGTTTAGTGGGAGCTTTCTAGTGTTGATTTGTGCATTGAAAGAGAATGGTGAGTAGTTCAAGAATTGAGATCGAGAAGTTTAATGGGCATAACTTGAGTTATGGAAGCTCAAAATGGAGGATCTTCTTGTATATTGGGAATAGTGGAATGCTCTGGATATAGGTACTAAACCCATTGCTACGTCACCAGATGATTGGGATAAAATAGAAAGAAGGGAAATGAGTACAATATGATTGTACTAATTATATTTTTTTGAATGTACCATGTGAATATAGTGCGGTAAGGTTTTGGGGGAATCCAGGGAGTTTGTATCAATCAAAATCCCTTTTGAGTAATTTGTTTCTGGAAAAGAAATTGTTTCACCTCAGAGTGGATGAAAATGAAAATGTAATAGACCATCTGAATGTCTACAATACTGTAGTAAGTCAAATAACCGCTATTGGTATTAAAATGGCCGAAGAAGATAAATGTATTACATTGTTGTGTTCTTTTCTAGATTCCTAGGACATCCTAATTATTTTAATAGGTAATTCTAGGCAAGTGACTTTAAAATTTGATGAAATAGTATTATCCCTACTATCAAAAGATATGAGGTGAAAAATGATGGATAATTATAGCATGGATTCCTTGTCTATCAAAGGTCTCCCCCACAAGAGAAACAAAATAAAGGACATGGGGGGATATCTAAATATAAGGCTATATCTAAATCCCATGAAAAGGAATAAGGAAGTGTTTGAAATGCAATAAAGATGAGAGCTATAAAAAGGATTGTAGATTTAATAATATTGATAAAATAAAGGGATATGAGGATACCCCTTCAATAGAGGACAATAAATCCTGAGATGAAGAAGGGAATGTGTACCTAGCTTCCATGTGTAATCGTTCAGAATGTGCTATATGGTTGATTGACTCAAGTGCGTCATTTCCTATGACCCCTCATAGGGAGTGGTTTTATGAATATCAAAAGTTCAATGGGGGATATGTGTACTTGGGAGATGATTCACTAGCTAGTATCATTGGACGTGCTAGAGCAAAGCTAAAACTGAAGGATGGAAATATTAGAACTCTACCTGGAGTGCTACACATTCCAAATCTATAAAGAAACTTGATATCTGTTGAAAACATGGATGTTATAGGTGTAAAGACTATGTGTTGATATGGTGGTTGCAAAATGGTTCTAGGATCAATGGTATTGATGATGGGAGTTCGGTATGGAAATTTGTACAAACTATTGGAAATAACCATCTTTGCTGAATGGAGTAGATATGTGGTGCTTGCAGAAGGAGGTAAAGATGAAAAAACCCTGATTGCATTAGGAGGAAAGACAGTGATATGGAATCAAATCTTGGAGCATATCATAGAAAAGGGACTTCAATCATTACAAGGTAAAGGTATTGTTGAAGGTATGAATGATTGCAGTTTGTATTTTAATTTATGTAAACATTGGACATATGGAAAACAAAATAGAGTAAGATTTGCATCTGGTGCTACAAGAGGAAGTGAAATTCTATAATTAATACATAGGGATTTGTTTGGACATGTTCTTCTTCCATCATTAGAAAAATATGTGTATTATGTTTGATTTATAGATGATTTATGAAGGAACACATGGATATATTTACTTTGAAAGAAATATGAATTATTTTCTAAATTTAAATAATTAAAGGCTCTTGTAGAAAATCATTCAAAAGAGAAAATAAAGGTGTTGAGGATATATAATAGTGGAGAGCTCTGTGGGAGTGAATTTGAGGAATTTTGTAGGAAGTGCAGTATAAAAAGGAAAAATAATACTCCATACACACCTCAATGAAATGGAGTTGTTAAGAGGATGAATAAGACATTGATGGAAATGACAAGGAGCATGCTAAGAAGTGTTGGGATAGGACAAGAATTCTGGGCAGAAGCAATGGGGATAACATGTTACTTTGTAAATCATTCACCCACATCAGCATTGATTGATAAAAGTCCACAAAAGGTATGGATTAGTAAGAAACCCTCTATTAAGCATATGAAATATTTTGGTTGTGATGCTTCTGTACATGTTCCAAAGGCGAAAACGAGCAAGTTGCATAAGAAATAGGAGAAGTGTATCTTTATTCCAGGATATAAAGATGGAATGAAAGGTTATAAGATTTGGAATCCTGTTACTAAGAAGATTGTGTACATTCGAGATGTTGTATTTAGAGAGGTCAAAGAGGTCCCCACATAGGAAGTGAATCCAATGGAAAAGGAACCATAGTAAATAGAGTTTGAGTTAGAAGGTGAAGAATCTAAATCAACAAAAGAAGTTGAATTAGAAAAAGAATAACCTCATACCCCAGTTTTGAGATCATCTTGAGAAAGAAGGAAACCGCAAACTGATTTTCACACTCATTTTTCTTTGTCTATTACTGATGATGATATTAGAGATGTGAAGGAAATTGTTGATTCATAGGATAGTGATCTCTAGAAGAAGGCCATGTATAACACCCCAGTTTTTACCCCATTTGCATTAAAAATGTATATGATGTTTATATTGTATTTAATTGTGGTGTGGAGCTAAAGGAAAAAACCCCACCATTTATTTATCATTTTAGGTTCGACGATTAAAATCAATGCCGATGGTATTTCATGCTAGCCGACACATTATAATTTTGGACATCATGTAAATATGCAATTTAATTAAAAACACACAACCAACTATGTCAATGCAAGAAATAATGATATTGGGGCATGATTTCCTAAGGATAAAGGGCGGGGGGAATATTCAAAACTTTGGGGCCAATGGGGAAAATCCAAAATGTCAAAGGGAGAACCCATCAAACTGTCAACTACCTTTCTTGTCTCATTCACCCAATCATTTATTACTACGAGGAATTGGTTGAAGTATTTATTGCATGGGAATGGGAGGAATATGGGAAAATAAATTCGAATTTGTGAAAGCACCCATTTTTGAGAAAACGTTTTTTGACTTATAGTTCCAGTTGTTGCCCAAAAATGCTTAGCATTCCCTCATGCATGGGCGTCCTCCTCTTCATTCACGTTTTTGGAGCTCCTTGGCACTTGGACTCACGTTTTTGGAGCTGTTGTGCATTCCCCATCGATGTTTTTGTAGATTTCACCATTTTCCCCATGACTAGGAAGCCATTTTTGGAAATCCCAGTGGCTGGGCTCTTTGCTTTATGGTTTTTACTGTGGTTTATCCCCACTAGCTAGTTGGGACAAACCATTCTTGTGTTTCCCAATGATTTGAAGGATAGACCTTGTTTTCTTGAGTGTTTTTTTGTCTGTTTTGGCAACATCCCTAAGAATCTAATTGTTGTTAGGGGGTTATTTTCGCCCATATTGGCAATTAGTTTTGTTTCCAAAACTATTTTCCTCAACCTAGAATTGTGTATCTTGATGTGTATGCATCTGTGCTTTGGTATGAATTGAATTGGGAGTGGAAATGGGGTTTGACAAGCATGATAAACCTAGTGTGTGAAGGAACCTCACAAAAATATCTAGGGTGCTGGTTTTCTTCTTTGCACACCTTAAATAGCATTGGAAGGGAAGGCATAGCCTGAGGAAATTTGTAGCAGAGAAGGGGATGCTTCCATGTGTTCAGTGTGTAGATGTCTAGAAGTAAGGCTAGATTTGGTTGAGGTGTCTGTAGTTCTGTTGAGGAGCTCACTAGCTTAGTATTGGCTTGGCTGAGTATTTTTGTATCCTTTCCAGCTCCTTTGTAGCCTGATAAAACCAATTGTATTGTCTTGGCTGAGTTTTTTTGTATCCTTGGCTATGTGTGAGCCTCCTAATGTTCCTTATTCCTTGTGGGAACCATGCCCAACTTGGGGGTAGCAGTGTTGCTAAGAAATTCAGGAGCACACTAGCCTATGGTTGGGTGGAACGTTGCAATGACATAGATGGTTGTAGGATGAGCTTCTTTCAAAGATAATACTCTCTTATGTTAATATCCGCACTGTATTTCTTTAATGAAAATTATGAACATGTTTATGCTTCAGTCGTATGTTAAATATTTATGCATCTATGCATGTATTAGTTCAATGCATTTCATTCTATGTTTATGGGGATAGTTTTTCTGGATTGTTAATGGTAATGTTGCGTCCTCTCCACTGGGATGAGGGGTGGGTACATGACACCATGGTTTAAGAAATGGATGCCTTGGACAAAAATTAAGCTTGGAATCTGGTACAGTTACTAGCTAGAAGTAAATCCATCGAGAGAAAATGGTTCTTTAAAAAGAATCTGAATGCAGAAGGTAAATTGGAGAAGTACAAATCCTGCTTGGTAGAAAAGGGATATTCTCGGGTAGAGGGAAATGATTTTGGTTAAACATTTTCTCCAATTGCAAAATTAACTTCGGTTATATTTCTTATTTCTATTGATGCTTGTTTTGACATTGAAGTAGAGAAGATGGATGCGAAGACATCGTTCTTACATGGGGATTTGGAAAAATAAATATACGTGAAACAACCACAAGGGTTCATAATTAAGGGAAAAATGAGCTGGTATGCAAAATAAGGAATTCCCTTTATGGCCTAAAGCAATATCAAAGGATGTGGTACAAAAATTTTGACACATACACACTTGAATTGGGGTTTGTGAGAAGAAAACTTGGTCACTATGTATACTTCAAACAAGTTGGAGATCACTTAATTAAGATAGCATTGTATGTTAATGACATGTTTCTAATTGAAACCAACAAATATGTTATAAAGGTGGTGAAGTATCAAATGTCGTCAAAATTTGATATGAAATATCTCGGTGCTGCCAAACTCATTCTGGAAATGGAGGTAAGAATGGTATTGCAAAGCAATAGAGCAGAGATCTAAAGGAGATGGCTACATGAATGATGGAAGAAAATAATTTGAATCCTAATATATGGTATGAAACTATAAATTATGCTGCATATGTTCAGAAAATATCTCCACACAAATATTTGGAAGGAAAAACTAAATTTGAGTCTTGGAGTGGTCACAATCGCACTGTTTGTCATTTCAGGGTTTTTGGCTCAAAGGCTTGGGATAGAATTCCTCCCGAGAAAAGAAAAGGCTTGCAATATCAAAGAAAGGATTCTATTATGGTTGGATATGATGAACATAGAAAGGGATACAATATATTTTATCCCTCATGTCTAAAAACATTCATTGAAAGGAGTGTACAGTTCGAAGAAGCACCCATGCAGGAGGCCAAACTAGCTCAAGGGGAATGCTCACATCCTCCAGTCCATGATGATGTAAGTGATGATTATTCCTCTGATTTTTTTGATTCTGATGTTGATGATGATGATGATGACATGAATTCATATCATGACTCACAGATTATATGAAATTGGTATGAGAAAACCATACAAGCAGCTAGTGATGTTGTTGGAGATCCATTAGACTCTAGGAAGACTATATCTCAATTTCACAATTCCTTATCTACCTGTGAATTGAATATTTTAGAGAGATGCTTTATTATGGTTGGATCTCATCCTCAGACACATAAGTAAGCATCACTTGGATGTGAAGAGTGTTTTTATTCATGGTGGACTTCATGAGAATTTATATATGCAATAGATGAAAGGTTTCATTCACTATCTTTCAATTTCTTATAGTTTTAGAAAGTCACTCTATGGCCTCAAGCAATCCCCTAGGGATTGGTACCCCAAGCTGGACAACTTCCTTCTTTCAATAGCCTTTGAGTGATGCAAATATGATCCTAACATATATTTGCAAAATAATGATGATTTAGTATAGGTCATATTTTTGTATGTTGATGATATTTTTATTACACGAATTTGTATTGATGATCTAGGATAAATAATGTCATCTTTTCATAGTGAATTTTCTATGACTCACCTTGGATTGTTGAAACTATTTCTTGTCTTGAAGATTAAGCAATCTAATCCAGGGATCAAGGTCAGAGACTAAAAGTATGCGGCATCTAGTTGTTATTAGATTTCAATATGGTTGCGTGTAAGGCAGACAAGTTCCCATTACTTTCAAGAATAAAACTAGGTGATTTTGGTGCATCTCGATCGGTGGACAACTCATTGTACAGACAACTAGTCGGGAGATGTTGTATCTCACAAAATCTCAACCAGATTTGGAATATGTTCTAGGTTATGTTGAAATATATATTTAGGATCCTCATGAAATCCATTGTAAGGATGCAAAAATAATCTTCATTATGTGCAAGGAACCAGAAAGCTTCAGGGTACACTATGCTGCTAGTTCTCCACTAGAACTAGTTGGATTTACTGATTCTGATTGGTCTTGAGATTCCATTGACATAAAGTAAACCTAAGGTTATGTATTCATGCTTACACATGGTCCCATAGTCTAGTTAATAGAGACAATGCAATATATCCATTTCATATACTGAGGCCAACTACAGAGGAGTAGTGAACATAGCTACACAATATGTGTGGTTGCAAGGTATTATTGGGGAAGTTGGATTTAGATTTGATTCACTCAGCGTACTTTGTTGTAATAATAAAAGTGAAATCAATATTTCTATTGCTCAGGTGAGGATACAGAGGACTAAGAACATAGAGATACACATGCACTACATCAGGATCTTGGTGAATAAGGTGGTGATATCATTGCATTATTTCCCGTATGCATAGCAAACTACCAATATCTTCACTAAGGGCTTCACAGAGAATACATTCTCCTATATGACATCACTTCTTGGAGTGGGTGACACATGGTGATTGCTGATGTTCACTTAGATTATCTCCATGTCCATTTTTGAGCAGAGGTTTTGTTCCCATGAGTTTTTCCTCCTTACCTTGGTTATATGGACAAATAAACTTTTGTAAGAGGTGACTTGAGCCTTATTTTCTAAGGCCTCAATAATTCTATGATATATTTAGACTATGCCATGCTTACGGGGGGTGTTATAGAATTGTACCACCTTATTATGATGGTAATATTCCTAGGACACATTTTCATTAGTTTCATACTTATGTTATATGGTCCAACACTAGGTTGTCTTGGTCAAGCAAGGTCATTTGGTCTTTTGGACTCATTAATGCACCTAAGATCCAAAATTTGATTATTATGGTTACAAATTCACCCTCATTTATGATATTTTATTCATTGGTGTTGTCCCTCTCGATAAAACATGGAAACTGCTTGACCATAGGCTCCCATGCATCGTTTTTTGGTGTTTTTGGTCCTTTTGGACCAATTATTAGTTCCTAGAGACACTCCCACTCACCCATGCACTCCATTGTGGCTACTCTACCTTAAATTATATCATATAATTATCTATCGACATTCACACTTGCATTCGTGACAATTTTAGGTGGTTAGGGAGCTCATTGGTCCACCTAGGGGGGTTATGAGGTCTAATCTAAGCCTTTCACATGTATGCATACAATTTTCCTCCAAAGGATAATTTTTTTCTCCATTTCTAATATAAACATGTTCCAAACATATTTACATGTTGGGAAATGATAATAAACTTTGCTATTGGCTCTACCCTTATGTGTGAATTTTAGTCTTTTGATTATTTTTTTGCATATTTCATTAACATATTGAATTGTGATGATTCCATTAGCTCCTACATATCATTTTGAATCATATTGTCACAACAAATAGCATGTGAAATGCCAAGAATAAGGTAATAATTTGCTAAAAAGGTATCAAATGTGATTCTTCCATCTATTAACGGTCGTTGGGTTATTGATAGTATCCTTCATGAAGTGTCATCATGGAATTGTTGTCATGTGACCTAACATGTAAGTGTCGACGTAGATAGAGAAGTGCCATTTTTTCTAAAAAGGTATATATATATTAAAATTAGTCACTTCATTTACTCTCATGAGTAACATTTTCATGCCTTATGAATTTGATGCTTAACCTAGCAAATCCATATAAATGAATTTATTTGTATTCATTTATTTTTATTGAAATTTAGCTATTCCATTACTCATTGTATTTTTCAACAAGTAAAAAAAAGACATTTTCAACTGTAACATGTATAACAACACTTTCGTTTTATCTAAATCAATAAAAAAATAGAAACTTAAGAGTGAGAGTTCCCCCTCTTATTATTATCTCCGTCCAAAGCTACACAACTATGGTTGTTATGTTGCATGGTATCTTTCACTTTGAATTTCACGTGCTCGTATCACCTAATCTTAAATCCATCTAAGACACACCACAACTGAAGTTAGTTAATGTCCTCACAACCCGGGTGTTTCTGCAGTTTTCTAAGACGATGCTTAATCAATAAGACCACCACAAGTCCACAATATCATTCATCACTTATTATTATTACTAAAAATTTTACTCTTGTTATTATTATTCTTATTAAGTTCATTCATTATATTGGGCACCTCCCTCTCGCTCCGGATTTTGTTAGTAGGTTGAAATTTTTTATTTATTATTTTATTAATCTATTATCCTTTTATTTTGTATTTCTTTCCTTCTTTCCGAACCTTCACTATATCACCATCTTGAATAATTTACAACCTTTTTTTAGCTAACACATCTTCAATTTACATGCTTATCCATGCATAATTTGCGAAGAGCCATGTATACAATGTGATCAACTGAAGGAAGTCTATCATTGGATTGCATAGCCTTCTATTGAAGGAAACAAATGCTCAATCCAATCTACCAAAGGAAACCCATCCTTGCCTTGCATGGGATTCTTCTCCTTTAGATTTTCTTTCTTTCTTCACTTTCCTTCTTCATTATGAAAACACCTACTTGCATATTAAATTACTTGACAAAAGGCTACATTTAATAAAATACCAGTAGAAACAACTCAGAATACTATAAATTTTCTCAATACTTTGTTTGGAGAAGAATTTAAAAAAATGGGAACTCAAAAGATAGTTAAAATGATAACTTGGGAGAGGAAAATTATTGGAAAGAATCATCACATTGAAAGTTTCCAAGCAAAAGATGACCAAATGTTACATCAAGTAAAAGCTTTCAAAGAATTATTCATAGACCTATTTTAGAAAGGACTCCCCTTTTTTTGGGATGAGGATGGTAACTTATATCTCAGTCTGAAAATCAGGCTCTATTTGTTAAGGCTAGGTTGGATCACAACAAATTTGAAGACATGACCCATTCTCTAACTGGGAAAGTTATAATTGACAAGATAGTTGTGGATTTTGAGATATTGGATTCATTTAAAATGATTGGCACCAAGCTGTTAGCTCTTTCTTATGTAGATCATGTTGAGCTAAGAGTATTGGCTAAATAAATCTCAAGTTAGGAAGTTCGATCTAAATATAAATGGAAAACCATTAAATGTTTTTGGGAAAATGAAGTATAGGTTGCATTGATGAATACATGCATTATAATGCTCCAGTAAAAGATGTATCAAGATGCACTTCAAAGTGGAGTTAAATATTTTCTATTATTTAAGGTGATTTAGTTTATTAAGTTATATGATAAATGTAATAAGGCAGTTAGAAGAATCCTATTTTTATAATATAGGTAGTTAGGTATCAACTTGAGGAGAATTTTAATGTATCAAAGAATGTTCTACATTGTAATTTTGGTTGGATCCCATGAGAGTGAGACTCTTTTTTTTTAACTGAGCATCTACAATTTAATAAAATTTGCAGAGCCAAGCAAGGATTGTCCATAATAGAGATTCTCTTATTGTTGTTTTATAGTCTGTATTTTCCTTTCTTGTGTGAATGTTTTTCCCATTATCTTTTCCATTGTGTTATCTTTTCATGCTTGAATAATTTTGTATTGGATCAGAATTAATAATCATATGGTATGGCCCATAGGATTCAAGTATTCACAACCATATTTCCTCTAAAGTTAATATTGGATCCATCTCTTGGTACCCATAATAATAGACAATTCATTTTTCTTCTCTACCACGAGACAATTAAAATCTTGATTTTGAAAGAGAAATATCCCACCACTTTGAAGAAATATTGTTGCAAAATCCATGTTTATTTGTAAATACTTATGATTTTGACTCCAAGCCCAATGAGACCCTCTTGGTTTATCTATTATAACCATTAAATTTGTTTATGTAAAAACATCTCTACCCATTGTATTCATTTGTTGATAGATCCCTCTCTAGTAGGAAGGAAGCCAATTTTCCTCCTAAAAGTTGGCTTGAAAAGTTACATTGTAACTGTCCTTAAACAACCAAAGGATATATTTTGAGTGATAACATATTAGTGTTGTTTTAAGGAAAAAAAGGTGAAATATTCCTTGGGAGAAATGACAAATATTAGAGATGATTACTAATGGTGAACAATAGTCAGACATAAAAAGGGTACACATCAATATCCTTGCGGCTCAACTATTAACAGAATCCATGATTCAAAGCATCACTAGTGACTTCACTGTCTGGAGATCATTTCCATGGAAGCTTACAAATATACAAGGTATGTTCCTATGAATAATTTACACATTCCACATTTCCCAAATCAAATGCCTTGTATAGATTGTAAAACATATATTCCCAAATTTAAAAATGAGGAAGGAGATGATGTTGTTGTGCATCTGATCAAAATTCATATGCATATACATAAGCTAGGGGTTGAATTTAAAGAAGATTTACTTATAAAAATGTTCATGGCTACTTTGGAGGGAAAGGGAAAGGATGGATCTTACATACTTCCCCCCTATAATTAACACCGTACTCAGTGTTACTTGTTTGTCATCCCTAACCTTGCTAGCCCCCTTTGCTTATTTTCACATTCTGGTGAGCGAAAACCAATTCTGCTTCTTAACCTGTTTTCCACCAGACCTACGAAGGCTATTGTCAGATATTACATACTTTAATATTTATAAGAATGAGGACTGCATTATGTTCCCAAATTGAAGCACTACTTTAGATCTGCATCCTATCAACAACAATGTATAACCAATAATTCAGCATAATTTAGTTTCATCATTCCTTCACATTTACACATTAAGACATGTAACTGTTTATTGACCTGGAAAGCTTCTAATGCAACTTTCATTTTTGTTATCTTTTGAAATCTCCCTAGAGTTAAATTTTTGGGTGGACTTACATCTATTTATGAGGTTACTCTCCCTTTTGACCACTAGTAAAAGTTTTCTCCTCAGCGACATCAGACAACGTCCTGTCTTCTAGATGTCTAGTTTTGCCTAGGTCTTTTCTTGCCACACCATGTGCCTAACACCAATGTGCTCATGTGGCAATCGCTTGCACACTACTTGGTGCTTCGCATGACTTTTATTGTCATTGTCCTGACTCGTGAGTCAGCTATACGATTAGTCAAGGCATCTATAAATAACTCAAAATTTTATTAACTAATCATAAGTTGCAGCGGTTTAATCATCACTTTATATAACCCTATAAATTATCCAAGAAATTATTCCTTACACATTTCTGAGCAATTTGAGCGCAACTTATTTATGCAGGCGGAATTTATATATCGTAGTGCACGTTGATCGCCACATTGGTCATAATCTTGGTGAAAGATGCAATGTCAATATAAAAACCACGTAATCCATGGTTAAATCCTTGGTTTATAAAATCTTAAAAATTCGACAATCTATAATCAACATTTCTTAGCCTCATTATTTAAGACAGCGAATATTTTTACTACTAGTCAATCCTGACCGATAGTGTTACTAACATATCCTGCAGTGTCAGTGTATAATGATATGCAACATTCATCAACTCAAATATAAATAACTTTAGACATCCTTTCCCATCTGTTGTTTGGATAATTACAGTGGAGGGACATTCCATCTTTACACCACATTTATGTGTGGCAAGCTAGGGACATAGGTATTCTAATCACATCAAGAATTCCAAGTGAGCTACTTACCATCATCAGCCACTTATTTTAGGTCTGATGACATTCTTGTTTGTCCAATACGAGTGTCTATATTTAGTGCAATATAACTAGAAGCATTATCTATTTTATGCAGAAGATACTTTACCGTTCACTTTTGCTACACTCTAGCCAAATTTCATAGGTAATTCTAGTTAATTTACATTCAATTATTCATTTATGGTCCCACTGGGACTTCCACAATTCATCACCTACAAAAATCCCAATGCTTTGTGAGTTACCATAACATACATGTAATGTCATTTTAATCATAAAAATATCATAATCCCTACTCAACATATTCCTTCTTCCAGAGCCTAGAAGCTCCTCCTCAAACACAACTTCCATATCTCCAGGAGTGCTTGATGTTTCATGCCTACTCGCTCAACACCGGATCCATGTGGTAACTCGATATTCCCCATGCTCCATAGCTTATGATCAATATATGTATACCTAAGCCCTCTAGACCAAAGTGACTTACATTATACATCCAATCATAACTTGATGTTCTAGTGTTAATACATATATAGACCATCTCAAAAGTTTCTTATACTAGAAAGTTTTCCAAAAACTTTTTGTAAAGTATATCTTAACATAACAAATTATTGAAGCTATGGTTTTTAAAATTTCAATATAACTAATCAAATCTTGGTAACCTTCATAATACGCAAGGAAATCATACAGAATCCAAATGTTACCATTTCTACTAAGGATTTCATCTTTCCCTCTGGTCCTCATGTGATGCTGCTTCTTGTAACCGTGCGCACCTGCATTATCTGCTCACAAATTCTTGCCCAAAATAAGTCGCATCTTACCCTCATAAGCAAATTACATGATAACATGTTCTTATTTGACTGCGACAAAATATTTTTGTGCATAATATCAAGGCTTTACTTCGTCTTCAATATCTTTTTATTATGCACTTAATCTTACTAAACACAATTTTAACTTGCACTTCACTTCATCAATACTTATGTAAAACACATAAATATATCTTGCTTTAGAAAAGCCTAATAGTGTCTTCATTTTCTCATTCCCCAAATTAGACAAATAACCCTCCCTGTATTTTAGTGCATGCAACTAACTTCTTGCATTACACATAATTCTCAAAACCTCATGCAGAGAGTTCAGCAATATTTATTTTTATAGCGTGCATTATAATATCACATAGTTCACAACATACCTGCATGTCGATGATTCCATCAGGTCCGAGTGTTTTAACTTTGTTCTAATACCATATGTAATGTCCCCCTTAGCCCTTGATGCCAATAAGTGCGGAAAAAGGGTAAAGTTTTTGTTTTTTTATTACTACAAATGGGTCCAACCTGTTAGCGGCAAAGTTTACAAGAGATTTCATATCTAATATGTCAGAACCATGTGCATGAAAAAAACAATCATTTAAGAATTTCTTTTAGATTAATTCACAACATGTCATCTTCATAATGCCCTCAAAAATGACAAGCTATGCAATCCATAAAATAGTAAGTTAACAGTGACAATTTTATTATCTGTTAGAGTATTACCTTCCATCTACACCACAAGATCGCATGTACAGAAAGTTCGATGAAGAGAGTAAAAGATTCAGACAGATCACACAGAGACACAAATAGAACGGCTTGAAGCGAAAACACGATCCTTATAACTTGTTCTCCTTATAAGTACAACTACCCTACCTGTCAAAAGGCCTTGGGTGCAACAGCCAAAGATGATCCGAACAAGATACTTCAATCTATGCATCATAATGAGGATCTAGAAGTGATAGAAGTTGTTTTACTTAGAAAAGGGAAATTCTTGTGCCAGATAAACCCATGAAGGATCTTAGTCTAATATTTGTAATAATTACCCTTAGTTTAGTATCAGCCATAAGACGGAAATATTTAGTATTTATCAACCAAACAGTATAAGCCCTATTAGCAAGGATCTGCCCACTTCTCCAATTACCATTTCTTATTTCTGATCTAGTTTTTCTACATGCTAAAATACTAAAAAAAGGGGGCCACTTAAAAGATGACATTAAGATACACGCTTATGTCTTATGCAAGTTCATGAAGGATTTATATGATTTCTTATCTCCCCCTTAAATTGACTCTTAGTTATTAAAACTTCAACCAGAAAAGAAGGATCAAAACTGTTATAACATAAACTGGGAGTAGCCATTACTGTCTAACAGCCTACCAACATTTTCCTTGTTTGAATTCAAGCATTGTTGGTCTCCTTTTAATAAACTCAATTAATAAATTCTGGTGACACATATTTAGACAAAAATTGCAAAAAAAATCTGGGAGCCCTTTTGTGTATGGTTATTTCAACGAATTTGATACCGGATCATTCCATATAGAAAATGAAGTACATAATACAAGAACCAATTAATGCAATAAAAATAGACTTCATTTTTCTGGTGATATTCGTTTTCAAAGGTGTTATATATGTACTTCAATCCATTTGCATCAGTATCATTTATACAAAAATAAAAGGGAGAGAGTAAAAACTTCATGTGCATGAAAAGGAGACAAACAAGAATGTATGTGGTTCACCCCAACCTTGGGGTTACATCCACCAACCGTTTAGATTTTCTATTAAATTCTTCAACCAAGGTTACAAAAGTGCATTCTGATACCGCTTCTTTTTCCAAAATACCAAGGTCAAACCAGAGCATGAGTAGCAGGCTGTAACATTTATCTCAAATACATGAATACCGCCTACATCTACGTATTTCCAATTTTCTTTTGGAACCTTTAACAGAATACAGTTCCAAGGAAACATTAAAAGGTATTGACTTACAGAACAAGATCTTGCTAAAATGTGTTGTTCAACATGGGCATCCACAGGATAGTAAATTATCAGGATGATGTTCCCCCCTACCAAGTGCCCAAGGGTATTAAACATTTGGTAACCCTACTGTGGGATGTAAAACCTGAATTGTAGCTGGCTAGTCCAGAATCAAATCATCAAACATAATACAAACATTTCACAAATTTCATATATATATATATAGTCCCCATCCTCAACAAACTCCAAAGACATAGATAAGAATTTAAAAATTAGTACATTCTCTAAAAGGACTATAGTCGGCCCAATAAAAAATTGCGTTTGCCTGTCCAGCCTTTTCTGGATGCCGATAATGCAATGTCATGTTTTAGCTTCTTAAAGTTGCTCTCTATTACCTAAGTTTAACCCACTCGCAAACTAATCCCACTTGCATGACCTTTATGAAATTTGGCAGTTATCGGGAAGAAACAACCTACCGGCTAAAAAAGAATTTAAAAGGATACTAACAGATAGATTGGACCTTCCATGAGATAAATCTTTGCAATAATGGCATCATGATGCCTGATTAAGATGGCATACAAAGTAATCCTTTTGGACAGAATTAGGGATGAGTAGAAGGTTTAAATGCACTGAAAATGCTGAGGGTTCAAACATAATATTTAAAAGATATTCGCGCTTCTGCAAAGGGAAAGCATTCCCAACCAAACCCGCACCAGGTAAAAATTTCTCTTCCTACTAAGCATGATTTGTAACAGCACGGAGTCTATTACAAGTTTTCCAGTAAAGAATGATCAACAAGGTCGTGCCCTGATCACTCATATGCAGAAATCTGTAACAACCAACGTTCCTACTTAGTATAACTTATCAGTGCAGAATAGAATCAGCACTGTTATGGTCACATTAAGGTAGATCTACCCCACAGTCTATATACTGAAAGTTCCTAAAATCTACACCACTACAATTTCCTGATGCAGATACTACCATATCTCACAACGCAGGGACTGGAGAAAAGAAAGAAACTAGATTTGCTAATGGATAGTTGCTTGCTCTCAACAGGCAGGAGCACAGCCATGATCACTAAGGTAAGGATTTGGTTTACGCAGGTGTGGATATACAAGGTGACATTCACTCAGGGCAGCACTTCAGAATCACATTTGCAACGTGCGAAGAACCCTCCTCGATGGATCGGGAACATATTTCAGTGCAGACATCACTATTGTAGACTTCAAATGATGGACCATTAACATATTTCACTATTCAGTGGTTACATCACTATTGTAGACTTCAAACGATGGACCGGGAACATATTTTAGTGCAGACATTAGTGCATTTTAGGTCCACATAGAATTAATAAAAATGAATCAATTTCAAGATGCTCGAAAACCCATAATTATAAATTCAAAGCAACCCTGGCAATTAGGGGCGTATACAAAATGACCATATCACCTAAATTGAAAAAACAAAGAGCCGAGTCATACCAGATTCATAGGGTAAGATTTGCAGCATGGAGATTTCTCCTCAAATCGAAAAGGATCGAGAAGGCGTGCTTCTTCTCTTGTAAAAAAAGATTCCTTCCCTTGATAGGTAGCATATCCCTCTATACTAGAAAGGAGAGAGCCTTCCCCAACGCCAGCTGAGCTCTTCCTTAGCGTGTAGAGACTCCTTCCAAGAGGATGCGAAGCCCTTTTTATTTTATTTCTATTTTTATTTGTTTCCAATAAGTCCACAGCGAGGATTTATTCTCCTCCCCGCCCTAGCGCTTCCATGATTAGTGCTTAAGGATTCCTGGAATGCCACCACCATGGGCATTCAGTCAATGCGACTAATTAATGCCTCCAAAATTGGTGACCATAAAACAAGGCATTCATGATCAACGTATATTAGCTTAAAATCAGCAATAACGCCTCCTCAATATTCGACGCGAGTCCAGGCGTTTCAATAATGCCTCCACAGTTAATTTGTTATAACTCAAGGTGAAATAAACTAGTGTTGATATTTTCCACCAATATATAATCATATACCATAATTCTTTGTTGTCGTTTTTCTTTTGTGTTCTTCATAATCCATAATAGATAGATACATAGATAGAGAGATAGATAGATAGATAGATAGATAGATATCTCCAATATATATATATATACATATATATATATATATATATGTATATATATATA
>LPNX010303120.1:36944-73847 GCA_001517045.1 Pseudotsuga menziesii
TATATCCCCGTCATACATATAATGTTCTTCATTTATAAGAAAGTCTCAAGTGCCCTTGATTAACTTGGGGTGGGAGTAACCTCATTGAGCTGAGGGTTTTCTATTCCTCCTAGGCGTATTTATGATTCATTTTCTATTTTTTACGAGTTGTAGTCCCTCTTAGGTCTTCAAGGTGGGAGGGGGATCTTACATCAGATCAGATCATAAATACTGCCACAACCTTTACATAGGGTCCTCAGTCTTAGTAGAAATAATAAGAATCTGAAGGAATTGTTTCGTCTCTTAACTAGGTACCTCTAAAGTGCAAGGACATGCATTAAAGGTGCTCCGACAAAAAGTAATCATTTACACCAATTCATATGAAGGATAATAGGGAAACAGAAAATGTTAAATAGATCGAGTGCATCCTTCAAAAACAATTACAACCTAATTGGTATGTCAAGTAAATACATCCCTTTCACCTTAGTAAATTTCTCACTAAGACTTCAACTCAACACGTAGTTCTCCGTATGATGACGGACTTCACGTAATGGATACCATTGATTCTGAAGGGTGGAGCAGTGATCTAGATGGATATCAACGGACATGCACCTATTCCTTTGGCTCAAAATATACTTTTGAGTTAGGTAGTTTTTTATTCATATGACTAGTTTAGAGTTGATATCAGTGGCCACTCACCTATTCCACTACTGCAAGACAATTTTTCTAGTTTGGTAGTTTTTCCGAGTTTTTCTTTCCAAATGTTTTGTTGTTGTTTTAAGCGCCTAAGAAATGTTTTTTTTGAAACTTCAATCCATGCATAGAAAAATCTATTTTATATGTCGAAGTTGTCTTCCACTTGGTTAAACCTTTCCAATGAGATACTACATTACCTAGATGGATATCGTATGCAAACATTATTCATGTGAGTAGTTGGCATCTCAATTAGAAACCTCGATACACGCAAACCTATTTACCATCAATCTTCTAGGATTTTGATTTTGATTTTTAGGATTTTTACTTCATTTTTATGATAAAAATACCCTTTGACCTCCTTTTATAATCAACTTGTCATCAATCAGCATAACCTTACATCTCTTCTAAGATATATAGCTACCACGATTCTACCTGCTTTTATTTTACCATCTCTTCAGTTTCATTCATTTAATGTAATTTGAGTTTATTATGTAACTATGTTTATTGCAATATCTGTGTGTGTGTTTGTATATGTTATGCTTCATTTTTTTCACACACAAATCCAAATAAGTGGTATCAAAGAGTTTTTGTTTGATTGTTTCTTAGTGTGTGTCATTGATGACATCACGGTAAAGAGTGTAGGGCATTGACCTAGTTTCTCTTGGGTAATACCACTCTTTCCACCCTAGGAAAACTTCTATGGTGGAAGAAAATAGACATGAAAGAGTAGAATATCCTATCAAGTTGTTTCTTTGGGAAGCCCTTGTAGAACATAGGAACGATATTATAGAAAATATTGTCGAGATCCTTCAGCAGATGCCAATGTCAATGGATGGATCATTAAGTTATCATTTCAAAGGAACCACCTTAAGGATACAAGTTAAATTTTATATCCCTTTATTTGAAATCCAAACCAATGTTTATTCCCTACATAAATGGTTGAGTCTACTAAAATGGTATTTCTGTGTCAACATTTTTTCCAAAATGGAAAAGATCACCTTTGTTCTCCTTAAGGCTACACAACATGTCAAAAATTAATGGGAAACTTATTGTGAGTAATACTTAATAGAGGATTCGGGAATGTTTGAGGCCAATCACACTTCGACCACTTTTATAGATGTTGTTAAGGAACAATATTACCATATGGGAAATTATGATGACCAACACATAATATGGACCACAGTGTGTCAAGAGAGATACCACGTAGTGCTAGAGTACAACAATAACTTTAATATGGTTTGCACAAATATGGGTATCAAAGACTCGAAGAAACACCAAGTTATGAAATTTTGCATTGGCGTACATTAGTACATATGAAAATAGATGTAACTCCTAGACATCTCTTCACTAGGATCCACTTATAAGTATGTTGTAAAAATAGACCAAAATTTTCAGCAAAATATTAAGTGGGATTTTGGCTCTGCAAATCCATCATAGTAGAAACATGGAAAGGATAGCCGAGAGTCACAAAATAAAGTACAACACTAGGATGACCTATCACATACCCCAATTTTGTAAAATAATGTTAATTGTTTTAATTTGATTTCCTAAGACATTATGTTAAGTTAATGCTAAGTAGGAACTGATGACTCAGCAAAGTCAGAAGATGTGGAACGTAATTTTGAATATTTTATTATTAATAAATAAAAAGTGGAGACAACAGCTTGGGAGAGCTGTTAATAAGAGTGTCACTGGTCAAACTTGTGGAAGGAACTAGGTGGATAGCAAAAGACAAGTGGAAGCATCCTCAAACCCTTCCTATGTTACAGGTGGCAACTTCCCTATATTTGGGGTCATGATCCCCCAAGAAAGTGGGATCAGAGCAGGTGGCTCAATAAATGACAACTAACCCAAAAAGACCTAGGCAATTTTTTAAAAGTACCCAATGAATAGAGCTCAGGCTGCTCAGATATTTTCCAGTAGAAGAATCATTCAGGAGGAATGCACTTCAAGGAATTCATTGGGGAAAAGGGAAAATTGTAAGGAAGGTGTTTTGAGAGATAATCTACAGTAAATTGGTCTGATACAGCTTGCTAGCTGAGAGAATTTACTCATAATTTTAGAATTGGTACTGAGTTTTAAGACCGGTACTTGATTATTGCTACACCTAGTTCCAACCAGGGAGACTAGAGCAAGCTCGGGGGTCCTAAGGAGTCGCTGTTTGAGCGCCCTCCAGGAGTTGGTAGGGAGGAATGACCTCCCATTACTGTTGTCGTCCAAGCTCAAAGAACAGGTTCTGTTATTTATTAATTTTTTTGTATTATCTGTGGATGATTGAATGATGCATTGTAGCTTATGATGTAAAGATTTAGATGGTTTATTAAAGAAGTTGTTCTTAGTTTGTTTAGTAATAGAATAATTTTGATAAGAAACAAAACCCTACCTGTGTTTTTCCTCATCTGGAGTGATCCAAACCATACTCCAACATAGGTGGTGAAATTATAAATAAAGATAGTATGATTAAAATGTAGAATAAAATGTTAGTGGAATTATATAATATTTCCTTTATTTTGTTATGAGAAGAAATATCTTTTATACCAGGAGTAGTGTTAAACCTGGACTGAGACTGTCAGTTTAGTAGAAACAGAAAAAGAAGCTATATTATTTACTGATAGTAGTATGTGTGGGTAGATAAAACAGTTTTGATACAATATTTACCTTCAGTAATCTTATGGCTTATTTGAATTCAAGAAAAGAGTATAATAGCTAAACTAGAGTAGGGTTAAGCTAAATAAAAATGAAAGAAGAATAGCTAGAATCTTTATTTTACTTCTACAGATAATCTAGTTGATTTCAAAATTTATTTATGGATTGTAATGTAAGTTATTCATTCATTTCTGTTCTATTCTAGCTAAGCATAAACAAAAATATACAACTTCCAACCTATACTTTTTAAGATGTCAACAAATGTAGCACATACTTAGTTCTTTTACTTTTATTTTATAAATATTAACGTTTACCATAAACAAGACAATATAGAATACAAAGAGTACTTCTATAAAATATTTAGTACAGTAAGTATAAAAAACACATTAATAAAATACTATCTTATTCTATGATTATAAATAAACAAAGAACAAAGCTAATAAATATATAATTATAAGAACGGTATTAATATGTAGATAAAGTAATGTTTTTATCCCATCATAGTAAACAATAAACAAAATATAATTTCTGTACTCAAAAGCTGTATCTGACAAATACAAAGTACTTCACTAAAAACATGGATATCTTTTATTTTCAAAGGTTAAAAAAATATATAACAACGTTTACAAATTCTATTATAAATTCTTTTATAATGAAGTAATCTAATATAAAAACAATGTACAGAAACCCTCGTAGTAAATAATTTAAATAATTTACAGAGTGTAATTAAGATATATTAGATTACTGAAATCTAAGTAACAGAACTTAGATATGCTCATTATGCCGAGCTTAAATAATATATTTATAACACAAGTAAAACAAATAAATTTCAGTACTGTACTGTAAACAAAAAGATATTTTCAAAAGGGACTGTATAGACAGCTTTACATCTTCGAGTTAGGGTAAAACCCTGCTAAAACCAAAGTAGACAATGGAGTTAATAAAAGGAAAGATTCTAACTCCTTTATGCCTCTCGGCCTAAAAAAAAATTCCACAAAGTAAGGCTTTTATAGCCTGTACATCGTTTACATATATATTTACACAATAATCAAAATAAAACCAAAAATTACAGTCTCGGCCTAAGCTAGGATCCCATACCAAGCGAAGGGTTTAACTTATTAAACAAACATCGAACGGGTCAATCTAATTGAACCAAAAATGCAAGGGTTACAGGCCACGAACACCAACCCACAACTGTCCCATAAGGGACCCAACAAGGAGGATTTTCCATGGATATCTAGGGCTTACCGTTAACCAGCCATGGTCTCGCACCAGCCACGCAGATGGAGACAAGCCAACAACTGCAAACAAGAAGCACGATAGTGTTAAAACCAGTAAACAAAATAATATTACTATATTAGATTAAAAACTGTGAAGTTTACTAGAAGGGTTCATAATGTTTCTTACCTAGAACCTTACGAAAGCATGACCACCCACAACCAGAAGGGAAACCATCAGCGCGAGGAGAAGGAAACCCTTCATTGCTGAAAGAAGGAAGGAGGTTACCACCGAGCAAGCAACCAACCACGAATAAGAATGAGAACAACAAGTGCAACAACTATTTAGGCTCGGTTCGTCACATCATATTCCGTTAAAGGAACTACTCTGCGATGAAACCCTATGCCAGCAGCCTTGAATCAAAAAGCCACGACTCTTAATGTCAGGCCAAAGAAGTAGGGACTCTTTATAGTCGAAGAGTTTGGGACTAAGCGTGCAAGATGGTGAAACCTTGAAGAAAAATCACTTACCTACGCTCAAACAAACAAACATTTGGTAACAACACTTCTTTACAATGCTTTTGGATGAGCCCACGAGGAAGATAACAAGCAGGAAGACCATCAACAACTAGTACATGCGACAGTGTAGACAAAAATGTTTTAACAGAGTGGATGGAGGCCTGAAGGTGATGAAGGAATGTCAAACTAGGGTTCAAGACTACCCTTTAAACCTCCAACACTTGGCTACGACGAGGCGACGTTGACATTTTAATAATTGGCATGCAATGGTAGAAACATTATAGTTTATAGCAAGTAAGAATCCCAATGATTTGTAATCCAAATCATACGATGGAAAGTTCTACAAGGTTCGTTGCACCAAATGTCAACCAACCTCCACATTATAAAGTTGAACCATGAAAACCTTAGAAGGATGGTTAAGATGTATCATAGCATGAACCTCTACCAATGTATGACCTAGAACTTAAACTTGTAAAGGAGGCATGTAATCTTAGTTTGTAAAGCATAGATCAAGGGTAAACAATAGTTTTATTATGGTGCGTTCTATTTTTTGTAACCCTTTTGTTTGTGTTTGCATAGTAGCCTTACTATAAATTATAATAATTATAACAAGGATTAATCCTCTTATCCTTTTAACAAAAGATTCTTCAACTTAAAAGTTAGGCCTTAAAACTTTTAAGTTTTGCATTCTATCAATGGTTACCATCCATGAAAGATATGCCCTTTTTACATTTGTGAAAGGATTTGTATAAAACTTGTTCACAATAAGATATCTATCTTATGAGAATAGCTCTGGTTATGCTTTGGAGAAATTGCTGTGTAAAACCTTAAATAGGTAGACAAAGGTGTTAAGCATTTTAGTAACTATCAGATTTTAATGATAAGTAACCTTTTAATGATTAATAACACTATCTAAACCTTATTCTCTGAATAGGTTTTGTATAAATAAAACTCTATGCATCAACACTAGTATATTCTTTTCAAGAGCAGCTTGAAATAAAGATGTAATCCTGTTAAATGTCAAGTTTTGAAAAGGGGAACTGTAGTACTTAAACCGCTTAGCATTATACATTATATTCTTATCACAAACAATAACCAAATCCATTTAATGTAAAGGTATTTTGTGCACAATTTAAACTAGATCCTTGACTTAATAACTCTGCCATTCTTAAAACTGCTTGTAAAGAAAGATTTAAGACATTTTTACACTTGACGACTACGATAGACATCAAATAGTTCAGTAAGCATTAAGAACTATAAATTTGCATCTACTAGAAAGAAGGCAGTTATAGCCATTATTGTTAGAACTGAATTGTATTCCTTAGAGTATAAAAAGAAGGACAGTTTAATGATTTTACCTCGATAAGCTTTGGAAATTGTTTAGCATTTATATTTTTTACTGAGTTATTTTGTGCGACGAACTTTTATCTGAATGCTTTAGAATTAATGACAAGCAGCACCTGGACTTCTTACTTGTAGTCTGTAAGAGAAGGAAAACTTCTGTGTTAGCTTGAAAGCTGAGTAAGCCCAGAATTTCATGACAGTTCCACCTTGTGGTCGCAAAGAGAAAACAAATCAGTAAACTGAAAAAGAATTGTTCTATAAAGATAAACATAATCAAATAAATAATTCAGATAATGAATTCAGTAACATATAACTAATTAAACAATTAGTTGATTGCATTTATGAAAATTATCTGTATTTAAAAAAAAAAAATCGGAAAATTTGGGGTTTTGACATGTGGTATCAGAGCATAAGGTTCAAACACTAGGCCTTAATGCAGCCCAACTAGCTTCCATAGAACAGTAAATTAATTTAAGATGCTAACATATATTTGGTTTTATGTTAAGAACAGAAAATTTCTTTTTTGTAAAGTTTAACAGGCAGGTATGGAAAAGCTAGGAGAGTATGCACAGGAGGAGTCTCTAGACACAAAAACAAGACAATTGCCCAAATAACCTATGTTAGAAGAGGTGACTGCCAACTCTTCAGGGCTGTTGTAGATTGTAAAAGATTTGAATACTGAAATGGAATCAGTCAAGAGGGAGAATGAGAGGATTTTGAAGGCTCAGGAAGAGTTGAACCAAATTTTAATAGAAAAGTTCCAAACTGAAGGAAGGAGCAGAAGATCAGAATCTGAGGATGTTAGTCATCAAAGAAGATCTAAAAAGATGAAGCTGGTGAAAACTAAAAGTAGTTCATCATCTGAAGGGTTCGGTGAAGGACAAAGTTACCATACTACTAGTGACACTAGTGAGGCTGATTTGTATGACAGAAAGAAGAAATACAGACCATATGAGGAAATTTCAGGGGAGTTTAAAAAGATAAAGCCCCTGACTTTTAATGGATATACCGAAAAAGGGGAGGAATTAGAGTCCTGGTTGTCCGGGATGAGGAAATATTTTCATATATATAATTACTCTAATCATCTAAAGGAAATGATGGAAATATATAACCTCTCCAAAAAAGATGATATATGGTGGAAAAATCTGAAGAGAGTCAAGGGTATCAGAGAAAAAGAAGTTAATTGGAGTACCTTTAAAAGGTATTTCAAGAAGAAATTTTTGTCCAAACAATATTACAAAGAAAGAGCTAAAGAATTTTATGAATTGAAGTTAGGTTCAATGACTATGAAGGATTTGAATAGTAAATTCTTAAGCTTGCTTAGGTATGTACCTTACCTAGTAGACGAGAAACCTAAAGTACAACGATTTCTCAGCTGTCTACCATATCATATCGAGGACAGAATTGAGTATGATAACTCAAAGGCTCTGGAGGAAGGCATGAGGAAGGCTAATTTCTGTTTTGAGTAGAACCGGAAGAAAGAAGGCTTAGCCAACTGGAAGGCTAAGAAAAATAACAATCAGCCTGATTTTAAGAAGAATGAATTTGTAGCCCAAAGGAATATCAAGGATAATAAGAATAAAAATTATTCTAACAATAAGAATTTCCATGGAAATAGAAATGGTACTTCCAATAATTCAAATAATTTTAAGGGCAAGGAAGCTGCAAATAACGATGGGAATTTTACCAAGAGTTTTGAACGTAAGGAGCCTGTTAAGTGCTGGGAATGTAATGGTCCACACTATGCCTCGGTCTATCCAAACCGAAAAGAGTCAGTCAGCAATATTCATACTATGTAGGAGGAAATGACTGTTGGAGAACTAACGAGGACTATGCCTAGAATTAATGTAGCTTTGGAGAACCGCCAAGCTGACTATCAGACTTCCATGGTGGAAGTGGAAGGTATGATTAATCAAACCCCTATAACCATTTTAATCGATCCAGGAACTAGTCTTAGTTACATTGCCCCACAGATAGTGGAAAAATGTAAGTTGTGTGTCGATAAGTTTGAAAATTCTTGGTTAGTTCAATTAGCCACTGGGGCAAAAAGAAAAGTAACATGTTTTGTGAAAGAATGTGCTTTACTTATGGATGAATTTAAAACTAAAGTTAAGATTAATTTTTTTCCACTTGGCTCATATGATTTACTGATTGGAATGGATTGGTTAGAACAACATAAGGTAGTTTTAAATTGCTACGATAAAACTTTCATGTGTTTAAATACTGATGAACAACTAGTAAAGGTTAAGGGTATTCCTAAAAAAACTATAATCAAACAGATTTCTTCTTTACAACTTAAAAGAGATGTTAGAAAAGGATGTAAAGCCTACGCAGTAACTATTACAGATGAGGAAGGTAAAACTGAAACAAATGAGTTAAAAATAGAAGATATTCCTGTTTAAAAAAAATACACTGACATATTCCGAGAAGAAATTCCAGGATTACCTCCAAGGAGGGAATTGGATTTCACTATTGAGCTAGTACCGGGTGCGGTGCCTAGCTCAAAAGTTCCTTATCAAATGAATATTTTAGAACTTAATGAGCTAAAATCACAACTAAAAGAATTAATAGATAAGAAGTACATTCGACCTAGTGTGTATCCTTGGGGAGCATTGGTCATCTTTGTTAAAAAGAAAGATGGACTACCGTCAGCTAAACAAGAAGACTATTAAAAATAGATATCCGTTGCCCCGCATAGATGATCTATTTGATCAACTACGTGGAGCCACGGTGTTCTCAAAGATAGAATTAGGGTCAGGATATCATCAAGTAAGAATTAAGGATGAATATATCTTCAAGACATCCTTTAGAACAAGGTATGGACACTACGAGTTTTTCGTAATGCCATTCGGGCTTCCCAACACCCCAGCTATCTTTATGTGCTTAATGAATAATATAATGCATAAGTACTTAGATAAATTTGTAGTCATGGTTATCGACGACATCTTAATTTACTCTAAAACAGAAGAAGAACATAAAGAACACCTAAAGATAGTTTTACAAGAGTTGCGAGAACAACAACTCTTTGTGAAATTTAGTAAGTGTGACTTCTTTAAGGATGAAATTCAGTACTTAGGTCATATAGTGACTAAGGAAGGAATTTCAGTCGATCCAGAAAAGATTCAGGCAATCGAAGATTGGTCCGTTCCTAAAGATGTAACGGATGTGAGGTCGTTCATGGGAATTACCAATTATTACTGGAGATTCATTGAAGGCTTCTCAAAAATAGCAAATCCAATCACTTCCTTGCAAAAGAAAGGCAAGAAATTTGATTGGAACTCAAAATGTGAAGAAAATTTTAAGAAATTAAAAACCTTATTGACTAGTGCACCTATTCTAAGAATAGCAGATCCTAATAAGGAATTCGTAGTATGCACTGATTCCTATAATGATGGCTTAGGTGGTGTTCTAACTCAAGACGGGCATGTTATTGCCTATGAGTCTAGGAAGTTAAAAATTCACGAAAAGAATTGCGCAACTTATGATCTAGAACTTGCGGCTGTTATACACGCCTTAAAAATGTGGTGACATAATTTAATAGGCAGAAAATTTATTTTAATGACTGATAATAAAAGACTGAAATATCTTCTAGATCAGCCTAATTTAAACGCAAGACAAACAAGGTGGTTATCCTTCTTGGGTGAATATGATTTTGAAATCCAACACATAAAGGGTAAGGAAAATAAGGTGGCTGATGCATTGAGTAGAAACATAAAGCTAAACTTTATAGTAGCAATCAGCACTTATGCTTCTGATTTAAATGAACAGCATAAAGAAGGGGTAAAACAAGATGAAAATTATCAGAAATTGCAAATTACAGCTAAGGAAGAACCTACAGAAAGCTTAATAAAAGGTTATAGTTTAAATGAAAATGGATTTTTATTATTTAAAGATAAACTGTATGTGCCTAATGTGTCTAAGGTTAAGTTGTTAATTCTAGACGAAGTCCATCAAACACCATATTCAGGACACACAGGTCATCAAAAGACTGTAACCATGCTAAGAAAATAATAGTTTTGGCCTAATATGAAATATGAGGCAGCTGAATACATTGCTAGATGTTTGGACTGTCAACAAGTGAAAACCGAACACCAACATCTAGCTGGTTTGCTACAACCTTTACCTATTACTAGCTAGAAATGGGAAGTGATTAGCTTAGATTTTATTACTAGACTGCCCAGAAATCAGAATCAAAATGACTCTATTATGGTGGTAGTTGACAAGTTGAGTAAGGCAGTGGATTTTATTCCTGTCAAAACTACTTACAAGGCTACCCATATAGCTGATATCTTCTTAAAGAAGATTTTTCGGTTACATGGAGTACCGAAAGTTATAATTTCAGACAGGGATCCTAAATTCACAGGAATTTTTTGGAAGTCCTTGTTTAAAGGATTAAATACAACATTGAATTTTAGTACCTCTTTCCATCCTCAAACAGATGGACAGACTAAAAGAGTGAATCAGGTGCTGGAGAATTTATTAAGGATGTATGTTAAAGATCAACCAGGTAAGTGATAAGACTACTTACATCTAGCAGAGTTTGCATATAATAATAACTATCAGTCATCAGCTAAGTTTAGTCCATTTGAAATTTTGTATGGACGTAAATGCAACACTCCTATCTCTTGGAATAATCCAGTGGATAGATTGGTGTTAGGACTAGAATTGTTGAAGGAAATAGAGGAAATTGTGAAACAAGTGCAGGAAAATTTGAATGTGGCACAGGATCGGCAAAAGAGCCAAGAGACTTGAAAAGAACTCCCAAGGAGTTCCAGGTAGGTGAGCATGTGTTTATAAAGGTAAGGCCAAAGAAAATCTCTCTAAGACTGGGGATTTGTGCAAAGCTAGCACCACGTTACTGTGGTCCATTCAAAATTTTGTCTAGAATTGGTCAAGTTGCATACCAGCTAGTATTACCACCTAACTTGAAAGTACATAATTTTTTTCATATCTCTATTTTAAAGAAGTATGTTCCTGATGATACTCATGTGGTTGATTGAAATGTTGTACAGGTGGAACCAGAAGGAGAAATTCTTGTGGAACCGGACTGTATCCTCAGGAGGAGGGAAATTACTCTGCAGAACTGCATCATTGGACAGGTGAAGGTGCAATGGAAGCACCTTAGTCCTGAAGAGGCCACCTGGGAACTGGAAAGTAAGATGCGAGAGGCATACCCGAATTTGTTCCAGGAGATTGCAGGGGATGAAGAATAAGTAACATCGAGGATGATGTTAGATTTTAAGGGGGGGTGTATGTCACATACCCCAAGTTTGTAAAATAATGTTAATTGTTTTAATTTGATTTCCTAAGACATTATGTTAAATTAATGCTAAGTAGGAACTGATGACTCAGCAGAGTCAAAAGATGTGGAATGTAATTTTGAATATTTTATTACTAATAAATAAAAAGTGGAGACAACAGCTTAGGAGAGTTGTTAATAAGAGTGTTACTAGTTAAACTAGTGGAAGGAACTAGGTGGATAATAGAAGACAAGTGGCAGCATCCTCAAACACTTCCTATGTTGCAGGTGGCAACTTCCCTATATTTGGGGTCATGATCCCCCAAGAAAGTGGGATCAGAGCAGGTGGATCAATAAATGAAAACTAACCCAAAAAGACCTAGGCAATATTTTAAAAGTACCCAATGAATAGAGCTCAGGCTGCTCAGATATTTTCTAGTAGAAGAATCATTTAGGAGGAATGCACTTCAAGGAATTCATTGGGGAAAAGGGAAAATTGTAAGGAAGGTTTTTTGAGAGATAATCTGCAGTAACTTGGTCTGATACATCTTGCTAGCTGAGAGAATTTACTGATAAGTTTAGGATTGGTACTGAGTTTTAAGACTAGCACTTGATTATTGCTGCACCTAGTTCCAACCAGGTAGACCAGAGCAAGCTCGGGGGTCCTGAGGAGTCGTTGTTTGAGTGCTCTCCATGAGTTGGTAGGGAGGAACAGCCTCCCATTACTGTTGTCGTCCAAGCTCAAACAAGAGGTTCTGTTATTTATTAATTTTTGTGTATTATATGTGGATGATTGAATGATGCATTGTAGCTTATGATGTAAAGATTTAGATGGTTTAGTAAAGAATTTGTTCTTAGTTTGTTTAGTAATAGAATCATTTTGATAAGAAACAAAACCCTACCTGTGTTTTTCCTCATCTGGAGTGATCCAGACTGTACTCCAGCACAGGTGGTGAAATTGTAAATAAAGATAGTATGATGAAAATGTAGAATAAAATGTTAGTGGAATTATAGAATATTTCCTTTATTTTGTTATCAGAAGAAATATATTTTATACCAAGAGTATTGTTAAACCTGGACTGAGACTGTCAATTTATTAGAAAAAAAAAAGCTATATTATTTACTGATAGTAGTATGTGTGGGTAGATAAAACAATTTTGATATAGTATTTACCTTCAGTAATCTTATGGCTTATTTGAATTCAAGAAAAGAGTATAATAGCTAAACTAGAGTAGGGTTAAGCTAAATAAAAATGCTTTACAGCTCTACCGTTTATTTCTTTCCAGTTTAGGCAATTTAACTATTGCATGTATAATAATCAAAATTTAAAGAAGAATAGCTAGAATCTTGATTTTACTTCTACAGATAATCTAGTTGATTTCAGAATTTATTTATGGATAGTACTGTAAGTTATTCATTCATTTCTGTTCTATTCTAGCTAAGCATAAACAAAAATATACAACTGCCAACCTATACTTTTTAAGATGTCAACAAATGCAGCACATAGTTAGTTCTTTTACTTTTATTTTATAAATATTAACGTTTACCATAAACAAGACAATATAGAATACAAAGAGTACTTATATAAAGTATTTAGTACAATAAGTATAAAAAACACATTAATAAAATACTATCTTATTCTATGATTATAAATAAACAAAGAACAAAGCTAATAAATATATAATTATAAGAACAGTATTAATATGTAGATAAAGTAATGTTTTTATCCCATCATAGTAAACAGTAAACAAAATATAATTTCTGTACTCAAAAGATGTATCTGACAAATACAAAGTACTTCACTAAAAACATGGATATCTTTTATTTTCAAAGGTTAAAAAAATATATAACAACATTTACAAATTCTATTATAAATTCTTTTATAATGAAGTAATCTAATATAAAAACAATGTACAGAAACCCTAGTAGTAAATAATTTAAATAATTTACAGAGTGTAATTAAGATATATTAGATTACTGAAATCTAAGTAACAGAACTTAGATATGCTCATTATGCCGAGCTTAAATAATATATTTATAACACAAGTAAAACAAATAAATTTCAGTACTGTACTGTAAACAAAAAGATATTTTCAAAAGGGACTGTATAGACAACTTTACATCTTCGAGTTAGGGTAAAACCCTACTAAAACCAAAGTAGACAATGGAGTTAATAAAAGGAAAGAGTCTAACTCCTTTCTGCCTCTCGGCCTAAAAAAAAATTCCACAAAGTAAGGCTTTTATAGCCTGTACATCATTTACATATATATTTACACAGTAATAAAAATAAAACCGAAAATTACAGTCTCGGCCTAAGCCGGAGGTCCCATATCAAGCGAAGGGTTTAACTTCTTAAACAAACAGGGAACGGGTCAATCTAATTGAACCAAACCTGCAAGGGTTACAGGCCACGAAGACCAACCCACAACTGTCCCACAAGGGACCCAACAAGGAGGATTTGCCATGGATATCCAGGGCTTACCATTAACAAGCAAGTTGCCACGGTCTCACACCAACCATGCAGATGGAGACAAGCCAACACCTACAAACAAGAAGCACGATAGTGTTAAAATGAGTAAACAAAATAATATTGGTATATTAGATTAAAAACTATGAAGTTTACTAGAAGGGTTGATAAAGTTTCTTACCTAGAACCTTATGGAAGCACGACCACCCACAACTAGAAGGGAAACCACCAGCATGAGGAGAAGGAAACCCTTCATTACTGCAAGAAGGAAGGAGGTTACGACCCAGCAAGAAACCAACCACGACTGAGAATGAGAACAGCAAGTGCAGCAACTATTTCGGCTCGGGTCGTCACATCATATTCTGCTAAAGACACTACTCTGCAATGAAACCCTATGCTAACACCCTTGAATCGAAAGGCCATCCCTATTAATGTCAATCCAAAGAAGTAGGGACTCTTTACAGTCGAAGAGTTCGGGACTGAGCGTGCAAGATGGTGAAACCATGAAGAAAAATCACTAACCTACACTCAAACAAACAAACATTTGGTAACAGCACTTCTTTACAGTGATTTTGGACGAGCCCATGAGGAAGATAACAAGCAGGAAGACCATCTACAGTGAGTACACGTGACAGTGTAGATAGAAATGTTTTAACAGAGCGGCCAGAGGCCCGAAGGCAATGAAGGAATGTCAAACTAGGGTTCAAGACTACCCTTTAAACCTCCAACACTTGGCTATGATGAGCCCACATTGACATTGTAATAATTGGCATGGAGTGGGTAGAAACATTATAGTTTATAGTGAGCAAGAATCCCAATGATTTGTAATCCAAATCATACAGTGGAAAGTTCTACAAGGTTGGTTGCACCAAATGTCAACCAACTTGCACATTATAAAGTTCAACCATGAAAACCTTAGAACGATGATTATGATGTATCATAGCATGAACCTCTACCAATGTATGACCTAGAACTTAAACTTGTAAAGGAGACATGTAATCTTAGTTTGTAAAGCATAGATCAAGGGTAAACAATAGTTTTATTATGGCGCTTTCTATGTTTCGTAACCCTTCTGTTTGTTTTTGCATAGTAGCCTTACTATAAATTATAATAATTATAACAAGGATTACGCCTCTTATCCTTTTAACAAAATATTTTTCAACTTAAAAGTTAGGCCTTAAAACTTTTAAGTTTTGCATTCTATCAATGGTTACCATCCATGAAAGATATGCCATGTTTACATTTCTGAAAGGAGTTGTATAAAACATGTTCACAATAAGATATCTATCTTATGAGAATAGATCTGGTTATGCTTTGGAGCAATTGCTGTGTAAAACGTTAAATAGGTAGACAAAGGTGTTAAGCATTTTAGTAACTATCAGATTTGACTGATAAGTGAACTTTTGATGATTAATAACACTAGCTAAACCTTATTCTCTGAATAGGTTTTGTGTAAATAAAACTCTATGGATCAACACTAGTATATTATTTTCAGGAGCAGCTTGAAATAAAGATGTAATCTCGTTAAAAGTCAAGTTTTGAAAAGGAAAACTGTAGTACTTAAACCCCTTAGCATTATACATTATATTCTTATCACAAACAGTAACCAAATCCATTTAATGTAAAGGTATTTTGTGCACAACTTAAAGGAGATCCTTGACTTAATAACTCTGCCATTCTTAAAACTGCTTGTAAAGAAAGATTTAAGACATTTTTACACTTGACGACTATGATAGACATCGAATAGTTCAGTAAGCATTAAGAACTATAAATTTGCATCTACTAGAAAGAAGGCAATTATAGCCATTACTGTTAGAATTGAATTGCATTCCTTAGAGTCTAAAAAGAAGGACAATTTAATGATTTTACCTCGATAAGCTTTGGAAATTGTTTATCATTTATATTTTTTACCGAGTTATTTTGTGCGACGAACTTTTATCTGAATGCTTTAGAATTAATGACAAGCAGCACCCGAACTTCTTACCTGTAGTCTGTAAGAGAAGGAAAACTTATGCGTTAGGTCAAAAGCTAAGTAAGCTCAGAATTTCATGATAGTTCCACCTCGTGGTCGCAAAGAGAAAACAAAACAGTAAACTAAAAAAGAACTGTTCTATAAAAATAAACATAATCAAATAAATAATTCAGATAATGAATTCAGTAACATATAACTAATTAAACAATTAGTTGACTGCATTTATGAAAATTATCTGTATTTTAAATTTTTTTAATTTTTCGGAAAATTTGGGGTTTTGACATGACAAAAATCAAGAAAACCCATCCAAGAATGGTAAGTGGAAGGTTAGTCAGGACACTAGAAAGTGATGTAATTTGAATAAAATACCCTTGGACACCACTAATGAATGTCGCTCAAATAATTCATTGGTGAAAAAGATCAAAGCGTCATAATCATATTGTAGTTATCATTTCAATTCAAAACATAATGGCATAGTCACAGAAAGGGTGAAGCATATCATTATGAAAAGACTAGTGTCATGGTTGCTACCATAGAGATTTAGTTAGAGGAACTAGAAATGTTAGAGGTAGTCGAGTTCCTCTTACACTCACAAATGTGGGTGAAGGGACTCCCCCTACATTCTTTTGTTGATAATGACAACAAAAGTAACTTCATCTCAATGAAAGTTATCAATAGGTTGTATCTACCAGAAACACCACATATGCGGCCATACACCATTAGTTGGATAATCCAAGGACAAGGTATTCGTGTAAGTCATCAGTCCCATCTACCATATGTCATCAAGCGTTTTGTAGAATAGATATTTTGTTATGTGGCCCCACTCTAAGTTTGTGATGTTCATTTAGGATAACCATATATTTGGAGTCATCATGATGTCTATGAGACATGTCCTCATAGTGTCATTGTCAGTCTCGGAGGATAACTATATCTGATACAAAGACTAGTTTCCACTATTGCAGTCTCTTTAACCTCAACTAAGTAATACATAAAGATAATATCTAACACTTTGAAAGCTTCCATATTCATAATTTCCTCTAAAAGTGAATATCAAATCATAGATACCTCCCCAACCTCTACCTAGGGTTCCTCTACTCAACAGATAAAATAAGAGCACAAATTCATTATTTCCTTTCCTACTAGGGTACCTCTATGGTGCAAGTCCATATATTCAACGACACTCTCCTCCAAAAATAAATCATTTACACTGGTTGAGACCAATGATAATGATGGAACCAAAAGGGTTGAATGGGTCCAATGTATCCATCAACAATAATTACATCCCTGCATGGTTAGTAAAGAAAGTCAACCATTCACCTCAGCAAATGAATCCTTTTCACCTAAGAAAATCCCCCACTAGGATCTCAACTCCTCACATTATTTTCTCGATGATGACGAACTTAATGCAATGGAGACCATTCCTTATAAAGGGGGAGGACTAATCTAAATGTATATCGATGGCCACCCACCTATTACTTTTGATCAAAACATTTTTTTTAGTTTCACAATTTTTTGGGTTGGAGGACTACTCTAGACAGATATTGATAGCCACAAACCTATTGCACGAGGTTGAGACATCTTTTCTAGTTCAAACTGTTTTACATATTTTGATGTCCAAAACTTTTGAGGTCATTTTAAGTCCCTAATATATGTTTTTTTTCAATGTATTAGTTCAAATATAGCCAAAGGTAGTTTGGCATCACAAAATGTGTTCTTCTAGGATAGACCTTTCCAATAGGCTACCAAACACCCTAAATGGATATAATATGCAAATGTTTGACTTGGAGAAGTTGACACCTAAACTAACGACCTCGAGGCCTACAAGCATTTTGCAGTTAATCTTCTAAGCTTAGTTTTTTATGTTTACATTTTTTTTCATCATTTTTATGATAAAAAGGGTGTGAAATCCCCTTTTGTAACCTCCTTAGAGAATATATCTACCACCATTATAGTTTTTTTTTTACAGTCTTATATTTCATTCATTTATTAGAATTTGAGCTAATTGTATCACTATGTTTCTTGCAATATATTTGTGTATGTGGTTCTCTATTTTCACTTTTATTGCATTATGAAATAAATATAGATCACCTTCCCCCACAGGGACTTCACCTAATGAACCTACATTTTGCATTGGCCTACATTAGTACATATGAACATAGATGTAACTCCTAGACATCTCTTCACTAGGAGCTACTTATAAGTATGTTGTAAAAATAGACCAAAATTTTCAGCAAAATATTAAGTGGGATTTTGGCTCTGCAAATCCATCATAGTAGAAACATGGAAAGGATAGCCGAGAGCCACAAAATAAAGTACAACACTAGGATGACCAAACTCAAGTAAACCCATCCAACAAGGGTAAGGGGAAGGTTAATCAGGACACTAGAAAGTGATGCAATTTCAATAAAATCCCCTGGGACACCACTAATGAATGTCGCTCAAATAATTCATTGGTGGAAAATATCAAAGTGTCATAATCATATCGTAGTTATCAGTTCAATTCAAAACATAAAGGCATAGTCACCGAAATGGTGAAGCATATCATTATGAAAAGACTAGTGTCATGGTTGCTACCACAGAGATTTAGTTAGAGGAACTAGAAAGGTTATAGGTAGTCGAGCTCCTCTTACACTCACAAATGTGGGTGAAGGGAATCCCCCTACATTTTCTAGTTGAGAATGACAACAAAAGTAACTTCATCTCAATGAAAGTTATCAATAGGTTGTATCTACCGGAAACACCACATATGTGGCCATACACCATTAGTTGGATAATCCAAGGACAAGGTATTCGTGTAAGTCATCAGTCCCATATACCATATGTCATCAAGCCTTTTGTAGAATAGATATTTTTTTATGTGGACACACTCTAAGTTTGTGATGTTCATTTAGGATAACCATATATTTGGAGTCATGATGATGTGTATGAGACATGTCCTCGTAGTGTCATTGTCAGTCTCGAAGGATAACTCTATCTGATACAAAAATTAGTTTCCACTATTGCAGTCTCTTTAACCTCAACTAAGTAATACATAAATATAATATCCAACACTTTGAAAGCTTCCATATTCACAATTTCCTCTAAAAGTGAATATCAAATCATAGATACCTCCCCAACCTCTACCTAGGGTTACTCTACTCAACAGATAAAATAAGAGCACAAATTCATTATTTCCTTTCCTACTAGGGTACCTCTATGGTGCAAGTCCATATATTCAAGGACACTCTCCTCCAAAAACAAATCATTTACACTGGTTGAGACCAATGATAATGATGGAACCAAAAGGGTTGAACAGGTCCAATGTATCCATCAATGATAATTACATCCCCGCATGGTTAGTAAAGAAATTCAACCATTCACCTCAGCAAATGAATCCTTTTCACCTAAGAAAATTCCCTACTAGGATCTCAACTCCTCACATTATTTTCTCGATGATGACGAACTTAATGCAATGTGGACCATTGCTTATAAAGGAGGAGTACTAATCTAAATGGATATCGATGGCCACCCACCTATTCCTTTTGATCAAAACACTTTTTTTAGTTTCACAATTTTTTGGGTTGGAGGACTACTCTAGATAGATATTGATAGCCACAAACCTATTGCATGAGGTCGAGACAACTTTTCTAGTTCAAAATATTTTACATATTTTGATGTCCAAAACTTTTGAGGTCATTTTAAGTCCCTAATATATTTTTTTTTCAATGTATTAGTTCAAATATATCCAATGGTAGTTTGGCATCACAAAATGTGTTCTTCTAGGATAGACCTTTCCAACAGGCTACCAAACACCCTAAATGGATATAATATGCAAATGTTTGACTTGGAGAAGTTGACACCTAAACTAACGACCTCGAGGCCTACAAGCATTTTGCGGTTAATCTTCTAAGGTTAGTTTTTTATGTTTACATTTTTTTTCATCATTTTTATGATAAAAAGGGTGTGAAATCCCCTTTTGTAATCTCCTTAGAGAATATATCTACCACCATTATAGTTGTTTTTTTACAGTCTTCTATTTCAATCATTTAATAGAATTTGAGCTTATTGTATCACTATGTTTCTTGCAATATATTTGCGTATGTGGTTCTCTATTTTCTCTTTCATTGCATTCTGAAATAAATATAGATCACCTTCCCCCACAGGGACTTCACCCAATGAACCTCTCACATAGCACGTGCAATCATGTGATATTAAGATTACCCTTAACTTGGAAATATATTGACCCAAATGTTTCTTTTTGAAATCTCCTCCCAATACTTAAAACCTCCCCACCAACCCCTTTTTGTACCCCAATCCTTATAAATGACCCTACCCCCATAGCTTAAACCCCTCGTCCCCCCAATACCTACAATATACTGGTTCATTTTTTGGCAATTTTAAAACCCACAGTATGAACTAGCGTGCTAGGATATTGGTCAACAAGTCAATCCCTAGTGCCTTCCCCCATGTATTATATATATGGACAATAAGGAGGAGTTTAGAAATCTACCATAAGAGATCAAGCACATATACTATAAATTTCATTTATAAGGTCATGTGTATCCATGTGCAAGTACACTTAACATTCAATAAGTCACAGGAAATGTGGAAGGGATAATTTTACTAGGACAATGTTAAGAATACATCTATGGAGATAGATAAAGGCTTGTTGCATCTTAATAAATAAATGTTACATTTTCTTTGTAATAAGATTGAGAATATTTTGTATCGTCCTTGTGAAGTGTTGAAGAGGGTAGGTTATAATCTCTATAGACTTAGGATGCTTTTATATATACACATTTACTTCGTAGTGAATATGGAAAACCTTAAACTCTATGATCAAGGCTAATTTTAGGGGCGAATTTTAGCCCAATGGGATATTTTTCCATGTTTTTCTCCCAAAAAAGATTCACCATTTTGCATTTCTTGAAGCCTTGTTTCACCCTATTTTGATGGGGCAAAAATTTTTCACCCTAAAAATCGCCAAATTATTATATAAACGATATAAAATCCTTGGAAATTAAAATATTTTTTTTAAAAATATTGCCAATCATTTTATAGTTGGGGTTTTAAGAATTGGTAATACTCGCCAACATTTACACAGGTTTAAATAAGTATGGTTACTTAAAATCATCCCTCATGAGCCTTCCATTGTAGGATAGAAAGTAATGTGTATATCTTACCTACCAAATTTGTATTAGTAGAAGATTCTTGTGAAGAGTTAATAGAGAATGAAATTTTCATAATAAGTGGAGAAAAACTAGATTAAGGAAGCATGAGCTATAGTAGGTTGGGTTGAAAGGAAAAATTCTCTACTAAGGACAAATTGTACTCCAAAGAGAAGGTAAAGGAAAATTTTCATCACCTACTTCAATAAAATATTTTTTGGACCAAAGCCCCCCCAAAATGGGCAGGTATGATATGAAATGTATCACTATATAATCTTTCATATAGTTTTCTACTTTTTGGGTGGAAAAACTAGAGGTTACTATAGATTTTGGAGGTAGGTACTCTTTTAGTTATTTGGGTTCTAGAAATATTTGGAGATTGTTGTATGCATCATACATAATTTTTTATTTTAAATTTTTTTCACCAAAGTTCTCAACCTCTTGATGCAACTCTATATATTGATAGTTTTCTATAATACCCCAGTTTTAATCCCCACTTGCATTAAAATAAATAAGATACTTATGTTGTAAATAATCTTGGTGCGGAGCTCAAGGCCAAGGCCCCACCATAATATTTGGTTATGTTGTGTTTTGATTAGGAATGGTCACCGATGGTATATCAGGACATGCGGCATATATTTAATTAGGGAATTATGTAAACACACTTTTTAATTAAACAACTCAACCAGCTATGTTCACAGCATTTAATTTGAGAAGGGGCATGATTCCCGAGGATAAGGAAAAAGGGACGTGAATGTGAAAGTGGAGTCATGAGAGAAAATTATGTGTCACCACCTCCCTTGGTTATTTTTGTTTTTTGTTGGTTGAGGTAGCGATTGGCTGGAAAGAAGACCATTTCCATGCCATGCTTGCTCTCCTCTCCACGACGTGGGAGCCGTTTCTTCCCACTCCCTCGGTTCTTGGCCGTTCGTCTTCCTCATGCAGGACATGGGGGAAATAAAACATTTTACCAACCGTTTTGTGGGGCTTCAGTCTTCTCTCCCTCGCGTTGATTGCTGGTCTGCAATTCGTTTCTTCCTCCACACAGAGAATTGACTTTTTTCCTCCACACATTAGACTGTGCATTGTTTTGTTCACCATGGGGAAATCGCAGTGGAGATTATGGGAATTGCCTTTCCATGAATTGATGAGATCGGGGGTGATTATTCCTATGAATATGCATTGAAATGTATATGTTGGCCATGAATTTTGATCAATTTCTGATCTGTGTGAGTCTAACAGTGACGGTATTGAAGGTGGATTGGCCGTGTGTTCATCAGATCTGTCCCTGGACTATTTTTGGGTTGGTGAATGATGTCCTGAGATGCTTGACAAACCTGGTGGGTTGAGAACCACACAGATAGAGTTATTAGGCTGGATTTATTCTCCACAACCCATGAAGAGCACTGGAGGGAAGGTCAGGGTCTGAGGGACTGCGTTGCAGAGAAGGGGCTGACTTCCTTGTGTTGGGTGTGTGTGGGTGTTCTAGAATCCAGGCTGGCTTTGGTGTTGGTGTCAGCAGCTATTTAGTGGGCTCACCATCTTAGCATTAGCCTTTCCCAGCTCTTGGATGGCCTGATAAACCCAACTCTGTTGGCTTGGCTGATCTGTGTTCGCCTGATAAAACCAATCGTGTTGGCTTGGCTGAACTGTGTACCCTATGGTGTTGTTACCCTGTTGCTATGTGTAAGCCTGTCAGTTCCTTATTCCTTGTGGAGTCATGCCTGAATCGGGGGTGGCAACATTGCTAAGAGATCTAGGAGCATGCTATCCTATGGTTGGGTGGAGCGTTGCAGCGACATAGCTAGTTGCGGAACAATTTCTTTATAAAGATAAGTAATCTTGTCTATTCTACTTCTGCAATACTATTTACTATTAATGAACATGTTGAATGCTTGTATGAATGTATGCTACTTCCGCTGTGTATGATAAATAACTATATATGCATGTTTTAGTTCAAGCATTTTTATTTCAGCAATTTTTATGAATGCACATGTTCATGGGGATGGTAGCCCGGATGGTTAACTCCATGGTAGCGTCCTCTTCACCGGTCGGAGGGTCAGGGACGTTACAGTGTGGTATCAGAGCTCAAGTTGTAGCATGGGACTGCATGAGCCATGAAGGGTGTAGTGACAGTGACAGAAGCGGTATTTTTTTCTGCCCAGCTGAAGTTCGTGAAATTCAAAAATTCAAATTCTTCTAAGTGTTTGAACTGTCAGTCCAAATCGGAAGAGTTATTGATACAGACCTCCACCGTTGCGGAAGAGTTAGAGGAAGCCTGCTCGATGAAAGGCCGTTGGAAAGAAAAATCGCAAGAGTTTCCAAGTGATTTGATGTCAATCGGAAGCGAAAGTGGTTTCCCGTCCGCCGTTGCGGAAGCCCAAACCACCAAGTCTTCCGACGGGGAAGAAAATCGTGGAAATTTGGTTAAGTGTTGGAGCAATTGGAAGAGTTGGCGAAGTGAGCATCCGCCGTTGCGGAAGCCAAAGTCATTTGGCTTCCGATGTGGAAAGACCGCCGATGTCCAAAGTTAAAATTTCTCTAAGTAAAGAGCCCCAATTGAAAGAGAAAGTGATTAGTGAGCCACCATTGTGGAAGTGAAAGTCATTTGGCTTCCGATGTGGAAAGACCGCCGATGTCCGAAGTTAAAATTTCTCTAAGTGAAGAGCGCCAATCGGAAGAGAAAGTGTTCATGCGTCCACCATTGCGGAAGTGAAAGTCATTTGGCTTCCGATGTAGAAAGACCATCGACGTCCAAAGTTGAAATTTCTCTAAGTGAAGAGCACCAATCGGAAGAGAAAGTGTTCGTGCATCCGCCGTTGCGGACGTCCAAAGCGATAAGTCTTCCGACGTGAAAAGCATCCGACAGTTGATGAGCTTATAATCTGTGGAAGATATTAAGTCGTCGAAAGCATGGAAGAACTTAAACGTTGGGCCGACCGCCATTGCGGCTGCTGATGGAATATTGTTACAAAGGATTAATGGAGCTGATAGCTGATGTACAGCGGAGGAATTGGTGGCTTCGACCATCGAAAGGCCGGATGGATAGCTGAAAGAGAGTCGATTCTGTGCAGAGAAAATTCAATATTTTCAAGTGGGATTTTCCCACATATCTTTTGACTATTTATCAGTATAATTTTAAGCTATTTTATAGTGAATTTTCAGGGATAAAAGGAGAAAAGAGGCAGTGATCTAATGTGCCAGATTGCGCGAAAGCCAAGGATTTACCAAAAAAAAAAAAAAACGAGGGCGCTGCCCTCGACCCGCCCTGCAATGGCGCAGGGACGCCACAAGGGGGAAAGGCCCCTTGACCCCCGCCATTCCCCTTACACAGTTGTTCCTTGAGGAAGAAAATATCTAGTATTTGGGAAATTGTAGTTTATAATTTTTTCCAAGATAAGTTAAGTAATGCTGGTTTATGCCAATATTATGCATCTAACATTTGTGTCATTAACACATTTGCAGAATCATAGTCACTTTCAAGAGAAGCATTCCAGGTAGTGCAGTTTGATAAGTAAGTGGTGGTTTAGTCATGAGATCCCAGGATGGATATGATGCTCAGGATTCTTACGAGCAAGAAGAAGATGCCATGGGATAAAATTTCCATACTAGGAATGATGACATTGAGTCCAATGGAAGGAGATTCCAAGAGACACCACCAGATGTTGCAGCCATGATGAGAAGCTTAATAAAATCCCAAGAAGAGCAGCATCAGTTGAATGCTGCCATATTGGAAAGTTTGACAGACTTGTAGAAAAAGATAGATTCTGGACGAGGTACATCAAGACCCGAAGGCAGTAAGAGCAGCACTAGGAGAAGGAGAAGGACTTCCGGTGGATCATCTGACTTCGAAGAATCCAGTGGAGATACAAGGTCTTCTCCTCATAAAAGGAAAAGAAGAAGGCACCTTAGGGATTGTTCTCGAGATGAGTTTAGGAAGGATAAACCTCCTACATTTGATGTCACGTCCCCATGCCTCCGACCAGTGAAGAGGACGCGACTACAAGCTTTATCAGACAGGGCTAACTGTCCATGAACATGTACAGTCTTGAAAATTTCATGAAACGGAATGCTGAAAGGGAAATTGAGCTAGAATGTGCACACAGGAATGTTTATCATACACAGATGCATTTTAATCATCATACATAGCTACAATTATATATCTTGCACAGCGGAAACATCATGCATTCAAACAAGCATTCTTCAACATGTTCAATTCATTTTCATTAATAGTAAATATTGAATTGAATAGAGATAAAATGTACAAGACCACTTATCTTAAGATGAATTTGCCCCACAACCAGCTACGTCGTTGCAACGTTCAACCCAACCATAGGCCAGCGTGCTCCTTAATCTCTCAGCAGCGCTGGCACCCCCGAGCTGGGCATGATTCTCCAAGGAATAAGGGAACTAGCAGGCTTACACATAGCCAAGGATATTCAAAACACAGCCAAGCCAACACAGTTGGGTATATCAGGCCATTAGGAGCTGGAGTAGGCAAATTGCTAAGATGGTGAGCTCATTACCAAGCCAAGAACACCTACACTAGAGCTATCCTGACCTCTAAGACACCCAAACACACCCAACACAAGGAATCAGTCCCTTCTCTGCTACACAGTCCCTCAGGCCCTGCATTCCCTTCCAGTGCTATTCAGGGGTGATGGAGAAGAAGGCTAGCCCTCTAGCTCTGTCTGTGTGGTTCCAGCCACCAGATTTATCAAGCAAAAACTAAGCCCACATCCTTGCTACCAATACAGCCTGAAGACCAACCATTGCACTCAGGCAATCCATTTAGCTATCACAGCTTAAATCAGGAAAACAAATTTCTGAGTCATTCTTGGCCCTATTGTGGCCAAAATGACTCTCACTTGAATTTACAATGGCCCCCAAACGTAACAGCAATTACATTCACAACATGGGGAAGACTACAGCCCCAAAATATATCAGTGAGCACAATGTATAGCAGGGAAAAACGACCCAATTAATCTGTGAGACAGCCAAGTACGTGAATGGCCCTTCACAGTCAGTTGTGGATGTAAGAGCACGGCTCTCAGCTCACTATGTGCCCCCCTAAACAGAATAATACCTGTGCGTGGGTAAACAATCCGACCCAACAAGGAAAAGAACAGACAATGGGGAGGATGCAAATTGAAAAGCCTTGAGCGTTTTGCAACTCGTGGGGAGGAAGAAGAGTCTGCGTGAAGGAGATGAACAACCAAAATCATGGGTAGAGTGTGCTTTTGGGTGAGGACTGACAGTACTGCCACCCCAGCCCCCAAAATCATTAACTGCTTCAACCACCAGTAGTAATTCTTCAATGATAGTGGTTGGAAATAAAAACAAGCGAATAAGACACATGGGTTTTTTCTCCTTTTGGCCAAAGTTGGATGAATCCCCCCCTTACCTCCTTATCCTTAGGAAACTCATGCCCCATTCGATTTAGTTGCTGCGACCGTAGCTGGTTGTGTTCATTTTAATTAATTATAGATGCATATTTACATGATGACCAATACAATACATGCCGCATGCCCCGATATTCAATCGGCTACGAAATTAAACCCAAAACATAGCTTAACCGATCAATGGTGGGGCCTTGGCCTTTAGCTCCTTACCATGATCATTTTCAATATATACATCATATACATCTAATGCAACGGGGTCAAAATCAGGACATTACATTTGATGGCGAGATAAATACAAGAACTGAAGCTCAAGCTTGGCTTCTTGGGATAAAGAAGTACTTTCAGGTGCAGGATTATTCAGGAAACATGAAGGCACGAGTTTCCATATTCAATCTGAATGGAAGGGCATCCATTTGGTGGGAACACTTCAAGCAGGTGAAAAGGATCAGTGAAAGGAAACTTAAGTGGAAACAGTTCAAGAAGTATTTTAGGCGGAAATACCTCTCTGACAGGTACTATGATGACAAGATTAAGGAGTTCCATGAGCGGAGATTGGGACAGCAAACCATGGATGAATATGCGAATAATTTTTTGGAGTTGTTGAGGTATGTCCGGTACATTAGAGATGAAAAAATGAAAGTCCAGCATTTTCTGAGTGGATTACCCCAGTCTTACAAAGATAGAATTGAGTTTTATTAACCTATAACTCTTGAAGAAGCAATAAGAAAAGCTAAGTATTGCTATGAGCAAAGTAAAGGAAAACCTGATTACTAGAAGGCATGGAAGGACAAGAAGAATGAAAAGTTGGACCAAAGAAAGAAAGTTTTCAAACCTTCTAGATTCAGGAATCAGTAGAAGCAGCCATCCCAAGCTGCGAGTGATCCAGTTGGAGTGACAGGTGGCACTACTACATTTTGACCAAAAATCCGACGGCTCTCATGTCGGATTTTCCACACTTCCCTGTCGCATGTATGACACTTTGATTTTTTTTTAAGCGTCGGAAACTTGTCGTCGATTTTTCGACACCTAAATAACCGTTGGTTAAGTGACACCTAAGTAACTGTTGGTTAAATTTAACCTGTCGGCTAAGCGATGAAATATCTTCGACGGTAGTGAAATTTTTTAAGAAAATAACCTTCATGCCGTCGGTTAAGCGACAGAAAGACCGTTGGATAAGCAACGGATATTAAGAAGGAGCGTCGGAAAAATGACATCAAGAACCGTCGGATTAGCGACGGATATTAAATAAGCGTTGGAAATGCGACAGATATAACCTTCGGATAAGTGACGGATATCTAGGAAAATCGTCGGAAAAGCGACATTGGAAACCATCGCTTAAGGACGCTTGTTGAAATTTAAAAAAAAAAATATTGCGAAAATATTGTGAATCTCAAGAACACACCAATAGATTCAATGTAGGAATCCATTACTTAATAGTCACCACCGTTTCAATGCGGGAAAGCAAAGGTGTTGAAGTCAATTATCTTACTAGAGGCTCTTGAGATTAAGTTAGTACGCACACTCAGGATAAAAATAAATAACTTAAAAGGTAATTCCAGTACCTAATTCTCATCGCACTAGGTAAGCAATAGCAAACCAAATTCTATACAAAGGAGATAGATTTATGCTTGTCAAGACCGGCTATTTGTTACATCGCTACACCCTTCTCACTTAGTTTTTTTTCCATATCTTATTAGTTGAATGATTTATTGAAAGTGTGAGAAGAACTCAGCTTATTGAAAATAACAATTTTTCATAATTAACAAGAGTTATACCTTGTTATTATTATTATTAATATATGAGATTTGTTACTGAATTTGATGAACAATCACCCATTTTTGTAAACAAAATGAACAAAGTAAAATACTAGAATGACACAAGTTAACCTCTACGTATTTCAGTTCCTAAACTTGGTCGATAGACCAGAATTATGATATGATATCTGTAATGCAATTCAAAATCAATGAATTAATCGCTTACAATTTCAATCTCGGGCATGGTAATCAATGCTGAGAGGCCATAACTAAGTTCCGTCACCAATGTTTTATTAGCACCATCACCAATGTTTTATTATTCATGAAATTGAAGAGCTTGATTTTTATAGTTCTAGCAAGCAAAGCTTGGTTTGCTAAATCCACAAATAATATAAAATCCATTGAAAGAATATACTGCTTATCATTGGTGGCATTTTCTTTGAGCAATAAATGAAAATTCAGGTGGTAAGCAAGAATTTAATTTGGGATTTTACATTGCCATCGCAAAAAGTTCTTCTTTACTCCTTTTCTTGCTACTGTGCTTAATAAAACTTCAAAAAAGACCTAGCATCCTGGTATTCACTCTAGGATACTTTGAGAAGAAATCCCAACTTCCAACTCCTCTCCCAATGAAGGATAAAGAAATCCCAGCTTGCACGGATTTGACTCCTCTTGGTGCCATTCACCTGCCAGGTAATGCCTTGTAGCTCACTACCAACAACTTGTTACAACTGAGGCTTTTCGAAGGGCAATTTGCAACTCAATCCCTATTCTCTTTCACACACTTGTAAATTGTCTTCAAAACACCCCACAAGTTCTCGGTCTTCTAAAGAAAACTATAAATCATTTATTAATTTCATCACAAATCCAAGAATAGTATCAAACAGTCATAGCCCAAACAGTTATCTTCAATTAGTCCTCCATCAATATCCCATATTAACATACTGATAGGAAAATTTGGTATGTCAAGTTATACATTACAGCCATTATGCTCTCAATGTGGCCCAACAGAGTAAGTGTAAAAATATAACAACAGAGAAAGAAAAGGTAAATACTTACATTATCAGAGATGTAGCAATCCCAAATTCGAGCATTATGACCAAAAAGAATTGGTCCTGCAATAATATCAGCATTGGGAAGAGTGTGTGGATCATCTATATCATTCACATTGAAGTTGCAAGTCCATATACGGGCACTGCATGAACATAAATGCAAATTTAACTTTGAAACCAGTGATTTGGAGAGCAAAAAAATAATATGAATGATAAATTTGGGGGGAATATGACATGTTTGCTCAGGATCTTGTTGATAAAAAATTTGAACTTTGAAACGAGCACAAGAAGTTCGTTCATGTTAGAATCCAAAATATGCTAAAGATTGGTCTACCCGCGATCATCAGAGGCAGAAATTATTTTTAATCCATCACAGGACCATGCACTCTGTTTTACAAGTTCTACTACCGAAACTGCTCTTTCAGCCATCTCTGTCTTCCATTTGATATAGAATGCCCGCCATCCCTACATTGTCACCAAAAGAATGGGTACAAGAAACAGATCAGAATAAAAAATTACTGACAAAGATATTGAAACAAAATCTTAAAACAATGTTTGAAAGATGGATGTTAAATATATTGACAACATATGCTCACAAGTCACAACTCCCTCATGTTCTGCTACTAATCTCTTAAAATTTAAAGTGCAAAAATATATTCAATACTCTAAGAGTCTTCAATCCACAAAACATAGAAAACTAGCTAATACTAAGTTAATATAATCCTGATTCATACATAGCCTCAAAACTATAAACTAGACAAAACATCATAAGATAATTTCAGAACAGAGATTGCCCAACAACTCTCATTTGACAGTCGGATGAGAATCTTGCTTGGTGAATCATTGGAAACCGAACAGGTCATCCACCAAGAGCTCTACTTCAACGATAGTTGCCTGCTGACAGCTGGGCAAATTGTCCATAATAAGTTCCAGATTGATAAGCACTTTCATTTTGAATTCTCCATCATTTTACCATGAATCAATGATGCTCTCAATTCCAATGTCAACCCCAATTGGTACAAGGCACTGCACATTTCCTACTTAAACCAGTTCTCAGCCTCATCTCTCTCTCCAATGTGGGTCCTAATTTGTTTGATGGTATCAGGTATACGCTCATCTGACAATCTTTTTTTAAAGCACCTAATCAAGGCCAGGGGTATCAATTCAGATCCACCCTGTTGATCAATGAATCCATTGAGTGAGGTTCAAGAAAAAACTACTGTCTGTTGTACAATGGACCACCTTGACTGCTTGAAGACTCATCCAAGGATGGCCTCAACATCGAGATTGATGCTCTAGAGAATAATGATGGACATACAGCAGGGTACCACAGAATGGGGAGAAAACACATGACAGAGAAGGGTAGGAGGGACAAGGCAGAGCCAAACAAGGGCAATGGAGAAATAAACATAAGACAGTGAAAAGCAATATAAAATAAGTTAGGTGAATGGTGGGAACCAATGAAAGGCTCTGTTAGCCTATAGACAATCCGCAACTTGATTGGCATTCTTTCTCAAACATAAAATTTACACTCCCAAACATTTGTTAAAACTAGATCCAACCACAACATACAACTAAGTTTTTACAAGTTATCCACAGCCTGAAATCACCATCAAAAATAATTTCTTAATGCCTTGGTTGAGAGACTCCCTCATCCATGTGCTAAGAGCTACAAGTTTAGCCCAAATGTTAGTCTTAGGTTCTCGGAATGCATAGAAGATTCATTTATGCAAGGTTCATGGTATCTGTATATCCGAATTAGTCCACTAGGCTACAGTTGCCATTAGAGGCACCACCACAAAGTGAATTTGGCCATTGGCAGTGGATACCATGGTAGTTTTTGGATCACTATTGACGCCTTAAAGTTCTGTCCTATTAGCAGTAGTAGGTAAAATAAGACATCAAGATTATCCCTGAAGAACAAGAAAGAGAGAAAACTCCAAAAATATATAACCATCCTGACTTGCTCTGTTTATTCTCAAATTTACAAAGCAAAATATAAAATAAGATTGACACACTATGAAGCTAATAGATCACTCTATCAGATATTGATGTTAAGGAAGCTGGTGCTTTTCCATGGAGTCCTGAATTTGGCAGAGACAAGTTGCTTGAAATTGAATACTTCATAAATTCAGAAACGTGGGAAACAGGTTAGCAAGGATCCAATAGAGGGAGTACATGCCTGATTTCTCCACAATGTCTACAATGATTATTCACTAGGACCTGGTGAATATAATGTCATAGAGGATGGCTAACCATTTGATAGTCCTTACCTCACGTTGTCTCAGTTTATTCCAGTTAGGTTAAGCCACTACTAGCCACTATAGGATTTCAGAGAAAGAATACATCAAAATCATCCAAGAGGAAATTGCCAAAGTGATCAAGTTGCAAGAAGAGCTTGATCTTGATTTCCTTGTACATGGAGAGCCTGAGTTAAGTACTCCACAGTTGATATCTATGCAAGATCTTTCCATGTTGTGAAACAAGTCTAATGAGTTGTCTATCACATGCTGCAGAGAAATGACATGGTGGAATACTTTGGAGAGCAGCTTCAGGGATTTGCATTCACAGTCAATGGCCCCAACCCTATCACTGTCTTTTGGTCAAAGCATTCCCAGAGATTGAGTGCTCGTCCCATGAAAGGAATGCTTACTGGACCTATCACAATTTTGAATTGGTCCTTTGTAAGAAATGATCAGCCTAGGTAATGACAATAATTTTTAATAACAGTGGCTAGTTGGGCTGAAATCGTCTACATATTTTTCCCATTATTTTTCTGCTTTCTTTTTATAACTGAAACCACTAAGAAACTATATTTTAGGTCTGAAACATGCATGCAAATTGCTTTGGCAATCAAGGAAGAGGTGGAATACCTTGAGGCAGCTGGTATTCAAGTAAGTCTTCACAATTGGTTGTGTTTAATTCAATATCTTATATTACTTTTTTACTTTCTTTTTATATCCATTTATCTCGTCTTTTTATGAAGCTGTTCTATCCTTGATTCTAGATCATCCAAATTGATGAACTAACACTTAGGGAAGGGTTTCCTTTACGCAAGACAGAACATGCACACTACCTGGATTGGGAAGTTCACGCTTTCCGAATTACCAACTTTGGAGGCATAATTCAACATGTTGGCATCCTTCATATGGGTCTTTCATGGTTCACCTTTCATATAATGAGGGCATGTGGCATTCTAAACCCCTCTACAAGGATAAATACACTTTATTTAATGAACCGTCCATCATATAGGCCAAATTTTGGGTGTATTCATGGCAATGGAATGGTATTTTATTGAGGCTGCAGCTCACTATAGCTCATAGATAGCACACCCACTAATATAATCATAATTATAGTAGCCTTGAAACCATAATTAGTGAAACAACATACTTATGAAGACTCTAGAAGACAATTTTTTATTTTTTAACTGTTTTATGAGGCATAAGCCCAAATTCAAGAGGGCAATCAATAGAGAAATGCCTGGAATGGCACATACCTCAAGAAAAAGAAATATTGTAGTATCAGGAAGGGATATAAGCTTCACCCAAATTTGCAGGAAACAACAATTTGGTAGCATCAATGATATATACTAAAAAATAATTAAAAAACAAAATCAGGTGACAACATAATTGTATGAAGAAAGCCAATTTATCATCAATAAATGGACGCTGCATGTCATCTGACATGCTATACATATCACTCCTAATTTCTAATCAATACAATCTTGCAAAATGTTTCTGGTCCTATTAGAACTTAGAAGCAGCACTAACTTGGTATTAAACTTGCAACTTTTATGATATTATTTACTTGCACCTTAGATGATCATCGGTTGCAAGAAGTTTTGCCTAGGTGACTAGTGTGCCCCAGTTGAAAGATTACATGTAAATAAAGTAACTTCTTAGAATCTTGCCCAGGTGGCTGCCACATGTCACTCATTAATTGCCTAGAAGTGTGCTCCTTATGTCCTACGGTGACTTGTTGACTAAGGTGCAGTTGTTCAAGGCAAGAGGATGTATTCCAAATTTGGCCTCCATGTTGCTGCACTGAAAAAAGGGTATATAAAACTGTAACATTTTTGAAAGTGCAGAAACGCTAATTTTGATCAACTTTGACCAAAAGTTTGACTTTATCCGATGGCCACCAAAATTGGATCCTATGCACATCAGCACAAAGGGTATCCATGATTCCAAATATGTGATCAGATTCCATGAAAGATGAAATTTCTAAAACTAGGAATTTCCAGGAAAGCAAATCTTGAAAATTTGATTTGTCTTGACTTGCTCATTTATGCACGAAGAATAATGCATGTCATCTACATGCATGGGAATGCTACTGACTCAGAATATCACTGAACTGAAGTACTGACTACAATGCCCCCATTTATGCACTGCTCTAAGTAAAACTGCTTTGAGGACCTATGCAAGACAACTCTGGAAATCAAGATATGTGACCATTTGCTAAGTCTGGTCAAAGCACTCACAAACCGATGATACTGGTAACTGAATCCACCAATGATGTGTCCATGAACAATTGATGTCTAATCCACTGCTGATGTCTATGGACCATTCATGCTGAATCAATCAAGATGAACTTTGGAGAACTTCATCCTGATCATAAAATATGAGCCTGCTAGAACTTAACACTGAATCTGGCTAGGGTAAATTCACTGTTAACAGGTTGCAACATTGGATGCCTCACACCTTGGTCTCTGCAAGGGTCAATTTAAGACAAGGTGAGTACAAAGAGGTACTATTGTGAATTGAAAATTACACTCAGAATTGGAGGTGCCATTAAGTTATTTCCACTCAGTAGCAAAGCACTGCCAAGCAATTCATCCCTTGGAATGTCCTTGCTCCAAAATAGAGCTTCAATGAATTATTTGTTTGCGAGGCCATAGATAAAAAATCAGAGAAAGAATGTTTTCCCACTAACTGTTCTAGAAATGGTTCCCAAGCCTGTAGAAATTACTTGCTACCCTTCACTTCTGTTACTGTTGAAAAACTGCAATGCAAAGGAGGAGAAAAGGAAGAGTGGATCTCATTCCTTATTTATAAGAAAGAAGCCATTTAACGGTTTCTTGTGTTCTTTCTTTTATTTTATTTAAAAATAAGGAAGTATTCTTTTTAATTGGTAATATGTTTCTATTTTATTAGTAGGGACCATGAGGGATGGCAATAATTAGGGGTTTGGAAACACCCCCAAAACATGCTGTTAACGGCTAGGAAATATTTATTGGCCATTTCCAAATTGTGAAACAGATCAGATACGTTTCTTACCTATTTCCAAATTGTGAAATGGCTCACAAACATTTTCTGGTTGTTTCTAATTGTTAATCGTACAAATCAGCAAGACAAGTTCAGAGAAATCATTCTGCACATAGACAAATCATAAATGAGAATTGCAGCCAAATTCATATATCAAGCCACCAGAATCTTGTGTGTTCAATGTAGCCTCTGTTTTCCTTGCAAAGCCTTCCTTTTGTAGAACTTAAAAATGTCCAGACTCCATACTAACATGCTCTGAGAATAATGCAAGTTTGACTATTATGTTCCTTTACCAAAATATTGTTATCCTCTTCCACCTACAAGTATTTATTTTAGTTGGATTTGTCATGTTAGCAAGTACAACCACTTGTCATAAATCTCACAACTTAACATATCTATGTCATGTTTGCTTAGCCGAATCGGTTTCCTAACCCATTCCATCAGCTTCAAGATAAGAATGCAGGGTAATCTACATGACTATGATTGGCTAGGAGTGGAGTCAAGAAGGACGGGAACATCATAAAGATGTTTCAAGTTTCAGTAGCTCACCATGCTCTATAGGATTTCCTAGATTATTGTGATTTGTGAATATACCATAGTAGTTAATTGATACATCCTGATTTTACTATGCAGAATTTTCTCAACCAATTAAAATCATAGTTTTGTGCAAAACTATTGCTTCATTTAGCCGCTGAATTTTCTCTCATCAATATTTTCATTGTATTTTATTGATGTAGGCATCTTCCTTCTTTCAGATATTAGAATATTACTGTTACTACTTGGGAATTTGTATGTATAAGACATGGCATCCAGTCACTTCTACTGCAATGCTTTCTTGTGTTGCATCCATGAAGATTGTCCTTTTTCTTAACAGTGTCAATTGTGATTTGCATAGTTCATAATGATGGCTGGGAGGCACCTTAGGGAAGCTATAAAGGAGACACTTCTGACCTATAAAAGCGGAAAATTTGGTAGTGATATACATGTAGTAATTGCTGGGCTTACCAATACTTACTCTCAGTATGTAACCACATTTGAGGAGTACCAAATACAGAGATATGAGGTGTGTTCTTTCCTAGAATAAAATAAACTCATGTTTTCATTATAGAATACAATCACATTTCCATCATAGCACCATCCATTTCCAGCAAATGTCTTTTTCATCAGTTTAACAATTCTGTAATGCTGTTGCAGGGAGCTTCAACTTTGTATGGACCGCATACTTTGAGTGCATACATTCAGGAATTCAAAAAAATTGCCATTGCCATGGTGAACGGGGAGGTAATAGATGCAAGTCCATCACCACCTGATCTTTTGGACAAGTAGATCAGCCTTCTTCCACTAGTTATTGTTGACATGACACCTCTTGGCATAAACTTTGGTGATGTCCAACAGGATGTTCCTAAAAATGTTTCATATATGAAAAAAGACATTGTGGAGGTAACATTTTGGTCTTCTTGTCCACGTAATGACCTAATGACTGAAGGAACCTTCTCTCTAGTAGAGTTGTTACAGCGTACTAGGGATTGGAGACCTGTATATGATGATGATGATTTCTGTCTACATTTTAAGTGGTCTCTCCCAGCTCCCTTAAGTGCTTATAGCCATGCAACTATTCGATGGGAAATTCCGGAAGCAGCAACTCCAGGCATATACAGGATTAGCCATTTTAATGTAGCCAAAACTTTGCTTGGGTCCATCAAATATTTCACTGGTTCATCCAGTGCATTTGTTTTATCTTAGTACATCATAAATTCGCAACATATCCATGTACATTATATTTTTAAGATTTTGCTTCAACTGCATAAAGCATTACTTATTAGATATTTAGTGTAAGATTTACTTGTGTGCTGGCTTGCTTGACATGTCTATATTCTTCATGGGCAATTGGACGAGCAATCTATTGGTTTGTTTACTTGTTGGTTGGGTTGCTTTACATGCGCTGATTAGGGCCTCTAGATTTGTGGTGATAATATTGCCAACCTCTACAATTTTAATCTTCTTGGATTTAGGATCCTTAGTGGGTAGAATGAGGCCTGCAACAGAGCCAGACAGCCCCAAGAATCTTCCCTGACACATCCTACTTGATGATCATAGCACTCAGCCACTAAATATAGCCCACAAGAATCAACTAACCCCAAATATATCCATATACAATGATCATATGCCAATGTTGATGCAGAAGTTTGATGCAGAAGTTTTCAA
>LPNX010303120.1:85809-107055 GCA_001517045.1 Pseudotsuga menziesii
TAGCTAAGAGTGTGTAGTCCAACAATTTAGTGACATTTAGAACTATTGGATTGCTATGTGTAACGGTTATAAGTTTAGGGTTAGGGTTTGATATTTATGTTAATGGTTTAATATTATAGTATATTTATATAGTTTGTGGTTGGATCTTGGGTTGATAGTTATGGAATGGAAAGAGTTTGAAAATATTTTTTATTAATCATATTCTTCTAGTTAAAGGTGTTTAACTATGAGTTAGATGTTATTTTTCATGTTATCAAGTTATCAACTATCATTTATTTTTTATGTTCTTTTTCTTTTATCTCACATTTTTTGTTGGTTATCTAATCATTAGCTATGATTTATGCATACATTGCCACTAGTTATCCATTCAACATCTATCTACTAGTTATTGTTTATATATATATTATAATTGTTTATTTCCAATTTTGAACCATTGGTATAGAATCATAGAATCACTTGTTTCATGAGTAGATGAAAAAACATAGATTTTAGTCCACCCCAAATCTCAAATAAAAACATACATCAATGTAAATATGTTTTATTAAGATTTGGAAATGAATAAATAAAACAGAAAACCATCTATTTTGTAAAATTTGCATTAAAATATTAACATTATAAATATCCAATTAAGTGAAAATATATTTTGCATATTGCCAAATGAATCCCCTTTAGATTTTATATATGAAAACAATAGAAATTCCCTCATTCTTCATGCTCACCCTTCATAATTACTAAATTTAGTCACCCAAACAAAGGTATAATATTAAAGGAAGCAAGATCTTGAGAAAATAAAAATGTACAATAGTTGAGAGATCTTTGTATGTAATATTTTTTGTTTTTTTCTTTTATAGAGTTTTTTTGTTTTATTTGAGATCAAAAGAAAACTCTATTAATCAAATTGTAACATTTTTTATTTTATTTTATGGAGTTTCTTGAGTTTATTTGAGATTGAAAAAAAATTCTATTAATCAAATTGTAACATCATAGAAGTTTGTATCTTCATGCTCAATTTCTACATCAACGTTAATAATGAATATGGAAGTTGTTAATAATTATAGTGTTTATAAACGATGTTTATTGTGTTTATTTAATTTATAAATGATGTTTATGTATTAGAAATTGTGTTGTTTTTTTAAGGTTCAAATTTAGTTGGCTACATGTTATGATACACATTCATTACTCTAATTTAGTTGGATACATGTTATAATAGGCATTGATTATATGTTCATTCTTTGTGATTATTTATAAAACAATAAAAATGAATATTTATTAGATGTAACTTGTGTTTTGGGGGAATGATTAATTCTTTATATATAGAAGATGTCTATTTATTAAAAAGTAAAATGAATCTTCATTATATAGCTTATGTGATTGACTCTTATAAGTGATTTGATATTTTTATAAAGTTATGAATACCTTCTCTACTAAACACATTTTGCAATGATTTTACATTTTAAATGTTCTTATGACCCTCTTATTTAAAATGATAAATTGTGAGCTAACCACAAAGCACCTTTTTAGTAAAGGAGAGTTCATGAAGTGATTAATAACAACAAAGTATATTTAAATCTAGATTTTCAAGGAGCATTCCTTATTCAAACACAATTTAATAGCGAATTTGACAATTAATTTGACCTACCCAATGTATTAAATGAGATTATCTATGGATTCCTAGATCTAAAGGCTAGGCTTGAGTAGTGAATCATGACTAGTCATGTATGATCCAGATATAATTATATCCACCATGTGGTAAGATACCATTGTAAAATCCAACTAAGTAAATATGAATGGTAGAGTTTAATATATAATCATCTTAGATGGTTGTATAGAGTGTTATAATTCCACTAGACATGAAGAGGAATAGAGGGAGATATGGTGCATATGAAGGTGTAAATCATTTATTTCCAAGTGTCATTTTTAGAATTCATGTATTTTCCACAACGTGCCTTAAATAAAATCGTCCACCTTCCTTGACTTATTATCAATCATTGATTGCATCTAAAAGATTTGTGAGATGTAACTTGTGTTTTTGGGGAATGATTGATTCTTTATATATAGAAGATGTCTATTTATTAAAAAGTAAAATGAATCTTCATTATATAACTTGTATGATTTCCTCTTGTAAGTGATTTGATATTTTTATAAAGTTATGAATACCCTCTCTACTAAACACATTTTGCAATTTTACATTTTAAATGTCGTTATGACCCTCTAATTTAAAATGATATATTATGAGCTAAACCCAAAGCACCTTTTTAGTAAAGAAGAGTTCATGAAGGGATTAATCACAACAAAGAATATTTACAATCTAGATTTTCAAGAAGCATTCCTTATTCAAACACAATTTAATAGCTAATTTGACAATTAATTTGACCTATGCAATGTATTAAATGGGATTATGTATGGATTCCTATATCTAAAGGCTAGGCTTGAGTACTGAATCATGACTAGGAATGTATGATGCATATATAATTATATCCACCATGTGGTAAGATACCATTGTAAAATCCAACTACGTAAATATGAATCATAGAGTTTAATATATAATCATCTTAGATGGTTGTATAGAGTGTTATAATTCCACTAGACATGAAGAGGAATAGAGGGAGATATGGTGCATATCAGGCTGTAAATCATTTATTTCCAAGTGTCATTTTTAAAATTAATCTATTTTCCACCATGTGCCTTAAATTAAATCGTCCACCTTCCTTGACTTATCAATCATTGATTGTATCTAAAAGATTTGCGAGGAATACTAATGAGATGGGTATACTCGTTATGGAAATTGTAATAGTATTACATTCACTTGGTAAAAATTAATGATAATCATCATTTCTACCAATACTCTCATCAACATTGACACTTACATTGATTCTAGAAGCATTCTGACATGGTTTCTTTAATTTTTTCATGTTGTATTATTTATTTCTAAGTATTAAACCAAGGTGGAAATTAACCATGATCAATATATTATGAGGAGGAAATCATTGACCTTGGATTAAACAAATGTTTAAATTATATGTGAGCAGAGAGGTTGGGAAATCTAAGAAAATTCCCGCAACTATGAATTTCATATATTTTGGATGCTTGATACCCAACTATTATTTTTGTAGGAAACTCTTAAAAAATACATGTACAATAAATTGGACTCTTTCATAACACATTGAAAACACTACAAGTAAAGGATACATTGAGGTACAATTGAGTAGAGAATTGGTAGAAATCCCTTATACTATGCTAGTTAGTGGAAGAGAGTTTATTGGATATTGATGGCTAAGAATGAGAGTACATGGTTTAGAGTACAATCGGTAGAAGATCTTAATTCTCTATGTTGAGTAAATTTATTGAGCATGAGAGTAGGTGTGTTGATACGATAGAGATATAATCCCATTCCTTGGTTGATACAATTTTTTGTTCTCATATCTCAACTTGGAGGTAGAATCTACACTAGAAACCTATGGTTGGGTTGGTAATGTTGATGTATTTGTAACTTTGGAATGTGTTCATCTGTATTTCTTATGTATTGTAACCCGATGTTTATTCTGGGATGTATTTGTAATGTACTTGAATTATGTCATACCCCGATGTTTATTATGGGAAGTTTCTATAATGTAAACAAGTCATGTAAAGTCATTGTGGGTAACCCTCCTATTGGTCAAGGGTTAAAGTTCCCGTAGTTGTGGGGCCCTAGGTTTATTAGACTATCCTAGAGAAGTCGACCGTAGGTGAGTCATTGTAAGTCAAGGCAATAGTCCCCACCATTTTGTCAAGGATAAACCTTCTTGTTGGTCGGAGGAGGAAAAGTCCCCACAAGTTGTGGGACACTAGGGTTATTAGACACTCCTAGAGACGTCAGCTCTAGTAAGTAATTGTTAAGTGAGGCTGACATGGGTCTCAAGTGAACGAAAGAATATAAATAAAGAGTGAGCCTCTCTATTTATCACACACACATTCACTCGTTGGGGCACATGAATGAGAGGAGAAGTTATTGGGACAAGAGAGAGACTGCTGCTGTCATGAAATCATCTTTATGTTTTCATGTTGTACTTTTGGTGTTGATTCTAAATCTATTGAAGTTGCGGGGTTTTCTCCTTTATGGTTTCCCCGAGGAAAAATTCTTTGTGTCTCTTGTCTCTTGTGTTTATTGTTGTGCATATTATTCTCTTAGTTAAAGATCCTAAGATCATAATGCTAGCTTGAATGATAAAAATCTGACATGGTATCAGAGCTAACGTGGGAAGAATACATTGTGCAACTACAGAAGCTAGGGATTCTTACTTTTTGTGTCTCTCTCCACAATCCATCAGCAAAAGTATGCTAGGATGACTCTCCATTGAAGAGCACATCTTTCTGTCAAAGCAGAATTCAATTTTGAGCATTTTGAGTTTTCGGTGCGGGAAATTAGGGCTTTCTACAGAAAAGGAATTTTTGAGTGAGCCCGGCATAGGATATCTCTCCTCATCAAAATAGAAGTTTAGAGACCTGTATCAAGATTTTTAGTTAAGTGAAACTCTAGGAAATTCAAACCCTAGTTTGACCCCGAGCTAGAAAAACCCTAAATACTAACAATGCTAAGTTTTGGTACATTCGCTATATCCCAATATTGGCGCAGGCGCAAGAGCTGAAAATTATATAGGCTGTAGATAAAATCCTGGTGTACACTCTGTCCAAAATTAAGCCTCATATTTGCTATATTCTAGGAGATATGATCCCTCCAAGTTATGGTTCTATCCTCTTCTAGAATTCATCCCTAAACAAGATACCTGGGGAGAATTGCCATATCTTGGGATAAAAAGGTCCAAATGAAATTTATGAAGCTATTCCAGAAATGGAACAGACTATAATTTCTGTAGTCCAAGTTTCAGACTCAGAAGATGAACCAGTGACACATGGCAGTCCGTACAACTTCACTATTCTAAACTGTCCTATAACACGTCACCTTCGGAAAATGATCATAAGTCCCAATTGGTGAAACCAATTCTGATCAAACATGTGGTGTTGGAACAGGGAGATGCGAGGATACCTCAGTCCGAAGGATAAGACACATAGGAGTATTAATTTCATAGATACCATAGAAACAGTAACAAACATTTCTGCAAAAGAAATTGGAAAACTAGGGCTTCCTGTTCTGGGAGCTTCCCTCCACTGTTTTAAGAAAAGGAGTACATTGGATAGATCAACTTGAGGAGATATATCTTTCTATCGAATAAGATCTGAAAGATTCCAAGTTTTTGAAAATTAGGGCTTCTCTAACAAACCCTAGATCAACCACCTTCGAAACCACAACGGACACCTCAAATCGGTAAGATCTAATCTTTTGCTATTTGCATTTGAGGTTCTCATTTCAAAGTGATATATCACATCAGCTTGATGATAATCTTGGTGGGGTTGACAAATTCCAAGCATGGAAGTATTTGATCTCTCTAAAGAAAATCAATTGGACACCTACATGAGTAGAGAGGTTCCAGTTCTAGAGGGGGATGAGGCTAAAAGCCTTACACTAGAAGAACTTGGTCAAGGCCAAGAAGATCATTGTTGATTCAGTCATGGATCACATTGTACTACAAGTGTCTTCCCTAAAGACACCGAATATGTTTGATCGCTTAACCAAGCTATTTGAAGGGAAGAACATAAATCAGAATATGACTTTGAGAAAACAGTTGAAGAATGTAAAAATCCAGAATGCAGAGACCATACAGTCATACTTTACAAGGGTCTCTCAAATCAAAGAACAACATTTAGTAGTAGAAGAAGTGAAGAATGCAGAAGCGGTGATAGCCACCTTGAATGGTCTCCCAGGATCATGGGATTCATTCATTCAAAGAATGTGTGTTAGAAGGAAGTGATTACGTTCAATAGACTCTGGGAAGAGCACACGCAAGAAGAAGCTCAACTAATAAAAAGAGAAAAGAAGATGGGAGCAACTGAATATCTAGCTCTCACCATCCAAAGAAGATCCCTCGAGTGATGAGGAATATGAAAAACTCAACTCTTGAAGAACCTCTTATCCATATTAGCATTTGGATGAGAAACGATGCTATTATGAATGAAGAAGATGATAAAGTTGAAGGCTCAAGAAGGATTCCACCCACGAAACAAATAAAGATAAGTATTCATTGTCATTTCATGATATTGTTTTGTTATGCATTTCTTTATATTTAGTTAATGAATTATGCATGATGGAATGTTTGCATTATTGGCATTATACTACTAATATGCATGCGATGGGTAAGTAGCTCATGGTGATATACAACTCTCCATTGCTACTTATCTAGAATGAAACCTCTTTGCTGACATATTGGATTAGTGCACAATCTCAATGTTGTTCTGGTAGAGATGGAAGGCATCTAGAAACGTTTCTGTGAGATATGGATGAATGTTGTATTGGCTAAAGTAGTTGCATGATCATATATTTATGCATAAGAAATTGGCAGTATGAATATTCCTTATGAAATTTTTCTAACCATACAAATGCATATGACTTGTAGGAAAGATCACATACATAATCGGCTACAAGAAAAGAAGGATGAGACTTGTTCTGAAGAACAAGTTATTAATTCTTGCACATGATCTAGGAACTAGGAATCAAAATCATCAAAGAATAATTGATAAATACACATGAATTAGCAATAATTGGAACCAAAATAGGTTTCCTCTCTGTATATTTTATAAACAATAAAGGGTTACAATACCATGCATGAGCAATGGCTTAACTCAATGAAGAATTCGAATACCTAAGGGACAATTCGAATTCAATGAGTGAGTCTAGCTTAACTGACTCTTTGCCATGCAATCTCACTGAGTTAACCACTTGACCAAAACCCTAATTGACTCACCAAACCCTAAATAAAGTTGGAGTGCAATAAATGACTTAATCTCAACTGAAGGAGATCAAACACATGTCATAGCAATCCAATCATCAAGTGCTAGTACTGCATGACTCCAATAAACCCTGATGAGGTTAACTGAAGCTGAACTGACCATAAAAAGTTGGTGAAGGCACCTTCTTCACTCTAGTTCATTAAAATAATAATAAATAATCATTAAATAATATATTTAATGAATGGAGGTGCCTTAACTGACTGTAACTGATTGGTTGAACTGAAAGTAACCCCCAGTTAGCAATTAGGTGCATGAATGTCACACAGATCACCCTTGGAGTGCTCCAGTTAGCCTCCTTGACTGTAGGAAAGGATAAGTTATCCTCCTTGACTGTAGGTAGGTGTGGGAGTGACTGGGATGATGGTAATTAATGCTCCACTGATGTCAATTAAACTTAGGATAGTGGTTTAACTTGGCCAATTTGACCGAAGGAGTGAGTATGAAGGTAAATGTCTCCAACAACCCCCCTTAAGCTATACTCAGGAAGAGTTAGAAAACATAGATGCATAAAAATTCTAGGGCCCTGGAAACTAAGGCCATAGGTCACCCTATACAATAAAGCAACTGTAACAATTCTCAAAACAAACTAAGTGAGGAAAAGAGGGAAAACCCAGTGGGAAAACCCCCCCCTCAAGTTGAACACTGAAAGTAGTCTGGATCACCCTGATGAACTCACCCCCAATAGTGAACGGAGGTAAGTGAACTTCTTTTTAAAAAAAATCTTTGTGAAGGTGTATGGAGGAATCTTCCACTTTGGAAGAATAACAATGCACTCAACTGAATCAGAAATATAAACAGCTGCACGGTGAAAACTGGACCCATGTAGAGCAACCGAAATCATCTGAAGAGAGAGAAAAGGTTCTTGAGGATTTGAACCATGTGTGGAACACTCAAGAAACTGATATGTTGCAGCCTTGAACAGCAAACCATGACTGGTAAAATAATCCCCAAATCTTAGGAGCAAGTGTCCATGCGGATGCAGAATGTCTTCCTCTTTACTAGTTCTGTGAGGAGATGAGCTTGTGACCAAAGGTAGAGAATCCCTAGGACTCTGGAGAGCAAATGCTTGAGCTCCATAATCTTATATAGCTTCAGAAATATCTAATGATTCAAAAAATAAAATATCAGCAACCTCACAGGAGGAAACTAACACCAAATCCCCAGCAGCAAAATTGAAGAAGAACTGCGGTACTTGATTTTTCACACCGGAAATGGTGAGAGCAGCTACAAGCATGGCTGAAAGCTCTTGGATTTTAATATATGAACCAAATAATATCATACGACAGCCGAAAGTACAGTACGGAAAAATAAAGTTTAAAAAGACAGCGGAGTCGCCAAAACTGTAGCTAGGGTTTCCACCCTAGCTTGTGCTGATGAGCACCTACTAAGGAATCTGGAATCCTTAGTAGCAGTTCAATGATGTATATGAATTAAACAAAGAAAAAATAAAGACTAAGCTAAATACGTTCTTGAAGTAAAAAGCAGTAAAAAGTAAATAACATGAAGCAAAAACAGTAAAGAAATGAATAATATTTTTGATTGATATTACCTCTAATGAGGAGGTTGATGGAGTCCGTTGCGCTGGTCCGATGTCGGTGGCTTTGAGCTCCAAGCTGCTTCTTTTCCTTCTCCGGTGGTGGAAATGGGCCAAAAAGAGTTCTCAATGGTGAAAGTAGCTTGATGGTAAGCTAGGGTTTCGAGAATAATTTCGGCAGAGGTAGGATGCTTATGACAATGGATCTGAAATGAGGGGTCTCCACCACTTATTTATAGTCTTTTAGTGGTGGAGTGCTGGCCCATGGTTTTGGAAACAATATGGTTTAGGGAAGCTTGTGTAGGGTTTTTTCCTCCTTTTCCTCATTATTTTATATTTTTTCTTCCCTTTTGGGGATTTTTGCTATTTTAGAGGAATTTTGGATATTTTTGGAGGAAAAAGGGGTTTTTTGGCCTTTTGAAGGCATTTTAGGCCTTTTGGAGGATTTTTAGATGGTTTTATGGCCTTTTGGAGGCATTTTAGGCCTTTTGGAGGCTTTTTAGTGGGATTTTCAGGGAAATATGGTAGGCAAATGGACAAATGAGCCATATAGTGGGGTAGATGAGGTAGTTAACCATTTTTGGGTGTTAACACGGGGATCACACCCGGCCTGGACCGCACAAACCCTTAACATGGTTGGATTTTTTGGTATCCGACAGGATTAGAACCGAGACCTTTTACCTTAGAGGGCGTCTTAACCATACCCCTCCACCAACTATTCTACATCTCGCATATGGTGGGAGACCCACATTGGACGATGAGCACGAAACAATTAGAGAGACCAACAACGAATTGGGACTCATAGATATCATTTCTAAAGAGGTATGGTTCACTTGGAACAATAAAAAGGATGGGAGATATACATATTGATTCCATACTTGAGCGATTTTTGGAATTTGAATCCATTATAGATCTAGGGACCGAGATTCATTCTAAAACAGACCCTGGTATGGGCTCAAATCATTGCCCAATTGAATTAAAGTGGAGTGGGTTGGGAGCTCAGTTTAAAAATCCCTTCAGGTTTGAATAATTATGGTCTGAGCATCCATACTTTGATGAGAAGATTAGGACTTGGTGGGAAGAGGCGAGTGAAGAAGATGAACCAAGCATATACAAATTGCAATAGAATTTGAAAGGATTAAAAGAAAATATAAAAAATGGAATATGGAAGAATAAGGTAATATCATTTGAGATAAAAAAATTCTAGAATGCCACTTCAGGAGGTCCAATCCATTGGGTTAAATGAAGGGTATTCGACTGATTTTAAAATGGAGGAACAAAGGCTACATTCCATAATATAAGAGAGAGAAAAGCAGGAGGAAATACTATGGTGACATAAATCCAGGAACCAATGGCTAAAGGAAGGAGAGTGAAACACAAAAATTTTCCAACGTTTGGTCATTCATCACAGGATACAAAACAAGATTTTGTCCATCGGGAATGCGAGAGGAGAATGGGTGGAAACTAGGGAAGATATAGATACCATTTTAAATCATCATTTTACCTACATACTATCTAATCCAAGGTAGGACAGGCAGGAAGATATAGACATGATAACAAGACTTATCCCATCCTTAGTTACCCATGAGAAAAACGATTTATTGATGAAACTAATAACCTTCATTAAAGTGGAGGAAGCAGCTTTCCAGATGAAAGAAGGAACTACCCGAAGACAAGATGGATTCATAGTGAAATTATTTCACCATTTCTAGGAGCTAATTTATAATGGAAGTGTGGAGAATAGTGGAAGATTCCAGGGATTCCAGTAGGATGTTTCCATCCTTCAATGATACCCTTTTTACTCTCATTCGAAAGAGTAAAGGTGTTGATTCCCCAAATATATATAGGACCATAACCCTTGCAATGTCATATACAAAATCACCATGAATGTAATAGATAATTTCCTGAAACCTATTCTCTCGAGATTAATCTCTCCTGAGCAGTAAGGCTTTATCAAGGGAATGTATATCATAGAGTGTGTTATTTTTTCCTAGGAAATGATTCATTCTATCAAAGTCAAGAAACTCCTAGGTATGATGGTGAATTTAGATATTGATAAATCCTATGATGGTTCAACTAGAATATTCACTACAATAACAAAATGAAGAGGAACCTAAATATCCCAAGATCAGAGACACCACGAGGAAAGAAAGAACTTCAGAAGAATATAAGAATCATGATGTGACGAAGTCATAGAGAAAAGTAGATCAACCTGAAAATATGAATAACAACTTGGGAATGAGAGATCATCCAAGATGAATAAAAAAGGTGAAGAAACTTTTAAAGAAAGTAAGAGGCCTCAGACACACTCCAGTTATGTGACACTATTATGTGACAGTAATGATGCATATCCTTCCAACTATGAAGAAGCAACCAAGAACAAAGAATGGAAGGAGGGTATGATCAAAGAGTACGAGTTCATCATTATGTCTAGGATGCGGTTTTGAGACCTAAAGGTAGATCTGTAGTGTATTCAATGTGGATCTACAATATCATGCATGCAAGAGTTGGTAGCATCGAGAAATACAAAGCAAGGCTCATGGTTCCTCTCAAGAGGGAGCAGATGGTGGTGAGAAATGCTCCATGGACCAGCCACACTTCTCTAGTAAAGTAGAAGTATCAAGCAGAGAACCACACGTGCGTACAAGGATCTATACGAGCTCAAAAGGATCCCATCGGATAGAAAATACACTCACATGAGGATCTTTAATATCACTTAGAGTGATAGAGATCTCAACCTTTTCTACAAATTTGTAGACAGACTCCTACAGAGGATGAAAGGCTCACAGGTGGGTGCAAGAGGAAATTTACAAAAAGTTTGAGATAGAGGATCTTGGTACATAGAATATTAGTAGTAGAGGAGGCTACCTATCACTCCAATATAGAAGGTTCTAAAACATAAGGTACAAAATGTAGGAGGATAAAACTCTGCTTCAGAGAGAGCATAGAGAGAGTGACTACAGAAGATCTCTCAGTTTGAGAATATTGACATGATACAACAAGATAGAAAAATTCCTTATTAGCTTAGGATTTACTAAGAGAAAGAGGATTCTTGTTTGGTATATGTTATATTCCTTGCATGTGCATGCGGAGGGAAAATGCGCTTCTCAGCATTGCATATAACAATCCTTGCAATTGGCTATTTTGGGGGAATTTTCTAAAAATATCTAATGTAATCCCAATTAAGGGATCCACGTCTATTTTCTAACATGGTTTAATGAATTAGGTTACTCGAGCGACGTAATACCTATATTGTGTTGTGAGTCATTCATAATTATAATGAGAAAATAGGGGGTCTGGCTCCAAGGTTTGTTGGTTTTCCTGGTTAAGGGTTTCCAGGGTAAATCTTTATGTTTATGTGTGAATGTTGTGGTATAATTTAAGTTTTTCTTAAAAGAATCTATATTATTTAATTCTCTGCATAGGTTTAAAACTTGCATGTGGTATTAGAGCTTGATTATTAGCATCAGGGGGATTCCTTTGTTGTCGAGGGTTCAATGCGGTTAATATATCTTGGGTTTGTGACAAACTTGGGTTTAGTGGGAGCTTTCTAGTGTTGATTTGTGCATTGAAAGATAATGGTGAGTAGTTTGTGAATTGAGATCGAGAAGTTTAACGAGCATAACCTGAGTTATGGAAGCCAAAAATGGAGGATCTTCTTGTATATTGGGAATAGTGGAATGCTCTGGATATAGGTACTAAACCCATTGCTATGTCACCAGATGATTGGGATAAAATAGAAAGAAGGGAAATGAGTACAATATGATTGTACTAATTATAAGACTATTTGTTTTTGAATGTATCATGTGAATATAGTGCGGTAAGGTTTTGGGGGAAACTAGGGAGTTTGTATCAATCAAAATCCCTTTTGAGTAATTTGTTTCTTCAAAAGAAATGGTCTCACCTTAGAGTGGATGAAAATGAAAATGTAATAGACAATCTGAATGTCTACAATACTCTAGTCAGTCAAATAACCTCTATTGGTATTAAAATGGTTGAAGAAGATAAATGTATTACATTATTGTGTTCTTTTCTAGATTCCTAGGACATCCTAATTATTGCAATAAGTAATTCTAGCCAAGAGACTTTAAAATTTGATGAAATAGTATTATCCCTACTATCAAAAGAAATGAGGTGGAAAATGATGGATAATTATAGCATGGATTCCTTGTATATCATAGGTCTCCCCCACAAGAGAAACAAAATAAAGGACGTGGGGGGGTATCTAAATATAAGGCTATATCTAAATACCATGAAAAGGAATAAAGAAGTGTTGCAAATCCAATAAAGATGAGAGCTATAAAAAGGATTGTAGATTTAATAATATTGAGAAAATAAAGGGATATGAGGATACCCCTTCAATAGAGGACAATATATCCTTAGATGAAGAAGGGAATGTGTACCTAGCTTCCATGTATAATCCTTCAGAATGTGCTATATGGTTGATTGACTCAAGTGTGTCATGTCCTATGACCCCTCATAGGGAGTGGTTTTGTGAATATGAAAAGTTCAATGGGGGATATGTGTACTTGGGATATGATTCACTAGCCAGTATCATTGGACATGCTAGAGCAAAGCTAAAACTGAAGGATGGAAAGATTAGAACTCTACATGGAGTGCTACACATTCCAAATCTATAAAGAAACTTGATATCTGTCGAAAACATGGATGTTATAGGTGTAAAGACTATGTGTTGATATGGTGGTTGCAAAATGGTTCTAGGATCAATGGTATTGATGATGGGAGTTCGGTATGGAAATTTGTACAAACTATTGGCAATAACCATCTTTGATGAATGGAGTAGATCTGTTGTGCTTGAGGAAGGAGGTAAAGATGAAAAAACCCCGATTGCATTAGGAGGAAAGACAGTGATATGGAATCAAATCTTGGAGCATATCATAGAAAAGGGAATTCAATCATTACAAGGTAAAGGTATTGTTGAAGGTATGACTGATTGCAGTTTGTATTTTAATTTATGTAAACATTGGACATATGGAAAACAAAATAGAGTAAGATTTGCATCTGGTGCTACAAGAGGAAGTGAAATTCTATAATTAATACATAGGGATGTGTTTGGACATGTTCTTGTTCCATCATTAGAAAAATATGTGTATTATGTTTGATTTATAGATGATTTATGAAGGAACACATGGATATATTTACTTTGAAAGAAATATGAATTATTTTCTAAATTTAAATAATTTAAGGCTCTTGTAGAAAATCATTCAGAAAAGAAAACAAAGGTGTTGAGGATATATAATAGTGGAGAGCTCTGTGGGAATGAATTTGAGGACTTCTGTAAGAAGTGCAGTATAGAAAGGAAAAATAATACTCCATACACACCTCAATGAAATGGAGTTGTTAAGAGGATGAATAAGACATTGATGGAAAAGACAAGGAGCATGCTAAGAAGTGTTGGGATAGGACAAGAATTCTGGGCAGAAGCAATGGGGATAACATGTTACTTGGTAAATCATTCACCCACATCATCATCGATTGATAAAAGTACAAAAAAGGTATGGATTAGTAAGAAACCATATATTAAGCATATGAAATGTTTTTGTTGTGATGCTTCTGTACATGTTCCAAAGGCGAAAAGGAGCAAGTTGCATAAGAAATAGGAGAAGTGTATCTTTAATGGATATAAAGATGGAATGAAAGGTTATAAGATTTGGAATCTTGTTACTAAGAAGATTGTGTACATTCAAGATGTCGTATTTAGAGAGGTCAAAGAGGTCCCCACATAGGAAGTGAATCCAATGGAAAAGGAACCATAGTAAATAGAGTTTGAGTTAGAAGGTGAAGAATCTAAATCAACAGAAGAAGCTGAATTAGAAGAAGAATAACCTCATACCCCAGTTTTGAGATCATCTTGAGAAAGAAGGAAACCGTAAACTGATTTTCACACTCATTTTTCTTTGTCTATTACTGATCATGATATTAGAAATGTGAAGGAAATTGTTGATTCATAGGATAGTGATCTCTAGAAGAAGGCCATGTATAACACCCCAATTTTTACCCCATTTGCATTAAAAATGTATATGATGTTTATATTGTATTTAATCGTGGTATGGAGCTAAAGGAAAAAACCCCACCATTGATTTATCATTTTAGGTTCGATGATTAAAATCGATGCCGATGGTATTTCATGCTAGCCGACACATTATAATTTTGGACATCATGTAAATATGCAATTTAATTAAAAACACACACCCAGCTATGTCAATGCAACAAATAATGATATTGGGGCATGATTTCCTAAGTATAAAGGGGGGGGAATATTCAAACCTTTGGGGCCAATGGGGAAAATCCAAAATTTCGAAGGGAGAACCCATCAAAGTGTCAACTACCTTTCTTGTCTCATTCACCCCATCATTTATTACTGCGAGGAATTAGTTGAGGTATTTATTGCATGGGAATAGGAGGAGTATGGGAAAATAAATTCGAATTTGTGAAAGCACCCATTTTTGAGAAAACATTTTTTGACTTATAGTTCCAGTTGTTGCCCAAAAATGCTTACCATTCCCTCATGCATGGGAATCCTCCTCTTCATTCACGTTTTTGGAGCTCCTTGGCACTTGGACTCGCGTTTTTGGAGCTATTGTGCATTCCCCATCCATGCTTTTACACATTTCACCATTTTCCCCATGATTGGGAAGCCATTTTGGAAATCACAGTGGCTGGGCTCTTTGCTTGATGGTTTTTACTATGGTTTATCCCCACTACCTAGTTGGGACAAACCATTATTGTGTTTCCCAATGACTTGGTGGATAGACCTTGTTTTCTTGAGTATTTTTTTGTCTGTTTTGGCAACGTCCCTAAGAATCAAATTGTTGTTAGGGGGTTGTTTTCACCCATATTGGCAATTAGTTTTGTTGCCAAAACTATTTTCCTCAACCTAGAGTGTATCATGATGTGTATGCATCTGTGATTTTTGTATGAATTGAATTGGGTGTGGAAATGGGGTCTGACAAGCATGATAAACCTAGTGTGTGAAGGAACCTCACAAAAAGATCTAGGGTGCTGGTTTTATTCTTTGCACACCTTCAATAGCATTGGAAGGGAAGGCATAGCCCGAGGACATTTGTAGCAGAGAAGGAGATGCTTCCGTGTGTTCATTGTGTAGATGTTTAGAAGCGAGGCTAGATTTGGTGCAGGTGTTCGTAGCTCTGTTGAGGAGCTCAGTAGCTTAGTAGTCATACTTTCCAGTTCCTTTACAGCTTGATAAACCCAACTGTATTGGCTTGGCTGATTTTTTTGTATCCTTGGCTATGTGTGAGCCTGCTAATGTTCCTTATTCCTTGTGGGAACCATGCCCAACTCAGGGGTAGTAGTGTTGCTAAGAAATTGAGGAGCACACTAGCCTATGGTTGGGTGGAACGTTGCAACGACGTATATGGTTGCGGGATGATCTTATTTCCAAGATAATACTCTCTTATGTTAATATCTGCATTGTATTTGTTTAATGAAAATGATGAACATGTTTATGCTTCAGTTGTATGTTAAATATTTATGCATCTGTGCATGTATTAGTTCAATGCATTTCATTCTATGTTTATGGGGATAGTTTGTCTGGATTGTTAATGGTAGTGTTGCGTCCTCTCCACTAGGTTGAGGGGTGGGTACATGACACCATGGTTGAAGAAATGGATGCCTTGGACAAAACTTATCCTTGGAACCTGGTACAGTTACTAGCTAGAGGTAAATCCATCTAGAGAAAATGGTTCTTTAAAAAGAAGTTGAATGCAAAAGGTAAATTGGAGAAGTACAAATCCTGCTTGGTAGAAAAGGGATATTCTCAAGTAGAGGGAAATGATTTTGGTCAAACATTTTCTCCAATTGCAAAATTAACTTTGGTTATATTTCTTATTTCTATTGATGCTTGTTTTGACGTTGAAGTAGAGAAGATGGATGCGAAGACATCCTTCTTACATGGGGATTTGGAAAAACAAATATACGTGAAACAACCACAACGGTTCATAATTAAGGGGAAAATGAGTTGGTATGCAAAATAAGGAATTCCATTTATGGTCTAAAGCAATATCAAAGGATGTGGTACAAAAATTTTGACACATACATACTTGGATTAGGGTTTGTGAGAATAAAACTTGGTCACTGTGTATACTTCAAACAAGTTGGATATCACTTAATTAAGATAGCATTGTATGTTAATGACATCTTTCTAATTGAAACCAACAAAGATGTTATAAAGGTGGCGAAGTATCAAATGTCATCGAAATTTGATATGAAATATCTTGGTGCTGCAAAACTCATTCTGGAAATGGAGATAAGAATGGTATTGCAAAGCACTAGAGCAGAGATCTAAAGGAGATGGCTACATGAATGATGGAAGAAAATAATTTGAATCCTAATATATGGTATGAAACTATAAATTATGCTACATATGTTTAGAAAATATCTCCACACAAATATTTGGAAGGAAAAACTCAATTTGAGTCTTGGCGTGGTCACAATCGCATTGTTTGTCATTTCAGGGTTTTTGGCTCAAAGGCTTGGGATAGAATTCCTCCCGAGAAAAGAAAAGGCTTGCAATATCAAATAAAGGATTTCATTATGGTTGGATATGATGAACATAGAAAGGGATACAAGATATTTTATCCCTCATGTCTAAAAACATTCATTGAAAGGAGTGTACAATTTGAAGAAGCACCCATGCAGGAGGCCGAACTAGCTCAAGGGGAATGCTCACACCCTCCACTCCATGATGATGTAAGTGATGATTATTCCTTTGATTTTTTTGATTCTGATATTGATGATGATGATTATGACATGCATTCATATCATGACTCATAGATTATATGGAATTGGTATGAGAAAACCATACAAGCATCTATTGATGTTGTTGCAGATCCATTAGACTCTAGGAAGACTATATCTCAATTTCACAATTCCTTCTCTACCTGTGAATTGAATATTTTAGAGAGAATATTTATGATGGTTGGATCTCATCCTCATTCACATAAGTAAGCATAAATTTGATGTGAAGAGTGTTTTTATTCATGGTGGACTTCATGAGAAGTTATATATGCAATAGATGAAAGGTTTCATTCACTATCTTTCACGTGCTTGTAGTTTGAGAAAGTTAGTCTATGGCCTCAAGCAATCCCCTAAGGCTTGGTATGCCAAGCTGGATAGCTTCCTTCTTTCAATAGCCTTTGAGGGATGCAAATATGATCCTAACATATATTTGCAAAATAATGATGATTTATTATAGGTCATATTTTTGTATGTTGATGATATTTTTATTACACGAATTTGTATTGATGATCTAGTATCAATAATGTCATATTTTCATAGTGAATTTTCTATGACTCACCTTGGATTGCTAAAACTATTTCTTAGCTTGAAGATTAGGCAATCTGATCCAGGGATCAAGGTCAGAGACTAAAAGTATGCGGAATCTAGTTGTTATTAAATTTCAATATGGTTGAGTGTAAGGCACACAAGTTCCCATTCCTTTCAAGAATAAAACTAGGTGATTTTGGTGCATCTAAATTGGTGGACAACTCATTGTATAAACAACTAGTTGGGAGATGTTGTATCTCAACAAATCTTGACCACATTTGGAATATGTTTTAGGTTATGTTGAAATATATATTTAGGATGCTCATGAAATCCATTGTAAGGATGCAAAAATAATATTCATTATGTGCAAGGAACCAAAAGGCTTCGGGGTACACTATGCTGCTAGTTCTCCACTAGAATTAGTTGGATTTACTGATTCTGATTGGTCTGGAGATTCCATTGACATAAAGTAAACCTAAGGTTATGTATTCATGCTTACACATGGTCCCATAGTCTAGTTAATAAAGAAACAATGCACTATATCCATTTCATATACTGAGGCCGACTACAGAGGAGTAGTGAACATAGCTACACAATATGTGTGGTTGCAAGGTATTATTGGGGAAGTTGGATTTATATTTGATTCACTCAGTGTACTTTGATGTAATAATAAAATTGAAATAAATATTTCTATTGCTCAAGTGTGGATACAGAGGACCAAGAACATAGAGATACACATGCACTACATCAGGATCTTGGTGCATAAGGTGGTGATATCGTTGCATTATTTCCCATATGCATAGCAAACTACTGATATGTTCACTAAGAGCTTCACAGAGAATACATTCTCCTATATGACATCACTTCTCAGAGTGGGTGACACATGGTGATTGCTGATGTTCACTTAAATTATCTCCATGTCCATTTTTGAGCAGCGGTTTTGTTCCCATGAGGTTTTCCTCCTTACCTTGGTTATATGGACAAATAAACTTTTGTAAGAGGTGACTTGAGCCTTATTTTCTAAGGCCTCAATAATTTTGGGATATATTTAGACTATGTCATGCTTACGGGGGGTGTTATAGAATTATACCACCTTATTATGATGGTAATATGCCTAGGACACATTTTCATTAGTTTCATACTTATGTTATATGGTCCAACACTAGGTTGTCTTGATCAAGCAAGGTCCTTTGGTCTTTTGGACTAATTAATGCACCTAAGATCCAACAATTGATTATTATGGTTACAAATTCACCTTCATTTATGATATTTTATTCATTGGTGTTGTCCCTCTCAATAAAACATGGAAACTGGTTGACCGTAGGCTCCCATGCATGGTTTTTTGGTGTTTTTTGTCCTTTTGGACCAATTATTACTTCCTAGAGACACTCCCACTCACCCATGCACTCCATTGTGGCTACTCTACCTTAAATTATATCATATAATTCTCTATTGACATTCAAACTTGCATTCATGACAATTTTAGGTGGTTAGGGAGCTCATTGGTCCACCTAGGGGGGTTTTGAGGTCTAATCTAAGCCTTTCACATGTATGCATACAATTTTCCTCCAAAGGATAATTTTTTTCTGCATTTGTAATATAAACATGTTCCAAACATATTTACATGTTGGACAATGATAATAAACTTTGCTATTGGCTCTATCCTTATATGTTAATTTCAGTCTTTTGATTTTTTTTTTGCATATTTCATTAACATATTGAATTGTGATGATTCCATTAGCTCCTACATATCATTTTGAATCATATTGTCACAAAAAATAGCATGTGAAATGCCAAGAAAAAGGTAATAATTTTCTAAAAAGGTATCAAATGTGAGTCTTCCATCTATTAACGTCCGTTGGGTTATTGATAGTATCCTTCATGAAGTGTCATCATGGAATTGTTGTCATGCAACCTAAAATGTAAGTGTCGACATAGACGGAGAAGTGCCATTTTTGCTAAAGAGGTATATATATATATATATTAAAATTAGTCACTTCATTTACTCTCATGAGTAGCACATTTTCATGCCTTATGAATTTGATGCTTAACCTAGAAAATCCATATAAATTAATTCATTTGTATTCATTTATTTTTATTTAAATTTAACTATTTCATTACTCATTGTATTTTTCAACAAGTAAAAACAAGACATTTTCAACTGTAACATGTATAACAACACTTTTGTTTTCTCGAAATCAATAAAAAAATAGAAACTTAAGAGTGAGAGTTCCCCCTCTTATTATTATCTCTCTCCAAAGCTCCACAACTATGGTTGTTATCACTACTACATTTCGACCCAAAATCTGACGGCCGTCATGTCGGATTTTCGACACTTTCCTGTCGCATGTACGACACTTTGATTTTTTCTTAAGCGTCGGACACGTGGTGTCGGCTATCCGACACTTAACTAACTGTCGGTTAAGCGACACTTAACTAACTGTCGGTTAAATGTAAACCGTCGGATAAGCGACAGGTATAACCATCGCTTAAACCATTGCTTTAGAGAGTAAGCGTCGCAAAAACGACAGATATAGCTGTCGCTTAAGCGACGGATATGGAGAAGAGTCGTCGCATTTGCGACAGATAGATCTGATTTTTAAGCACCTGGGTGTTACCAATAACCGTCGCATTTGCGACAGATAGCATCACCGACCGTCGCAAAAACGACAGCTATATCTGTCGCTTAAGCGACAGAGATGAAGACGAGGCGTCGCATTTGCGACACCTAGAACTAATTTTGGAGTGCCACGTATCACCAAAAACCCTCGCATTTGCGACAGATAACATGGTAAGGCGTCGTAAAAACGACAGAGATAGTTGTTGCTTAAGCGACGGCAGTGAATTTTTTAAAAAAAATATATATATTAAATATTTATAAGCCCATTTCACTTTGAAAGGTTAGTAGATAGTGAGCCCTTCAATGCTGATATGCAAAAATAAATCATTCTTTTCATTTGAAAATGTAACAGTAAATCCATGGGTCATTATTGTTTTTAATGGATTTTTATTAAATGTTATTAAAGTTGTAATTTAAAAAAAAATCAATGCTGATATGCAAAAATAAATCATTATTTTCATTTTAAAATGTAATAGTAAATCCATGGGTCATTATTGTTTTTAATGGATTTTTATTAAATGTTATTAAAGTTGTAATTTTAAAAAAAATCAAACTTATCTAGTAATCAAGATTTTATCTTACTGTCTCAACCAAACAAAACAATTCTATGGCTATGGGGAGTTTCTTCGATTACCTCCTTGGTTTTACTGTCTCAACCAAATAATGTCAAAAAGGACCTAACCGCAGGACTCATATTTTGCTTCTGGAATAGACCAAGCGCATACCAATTGCCCACTGGTTTTGATGTCTTAACCAAACAAACAATTTTACGGCTATGTACTTAAAAATAAATTAATATTGACCTAAACGCGGAACAGAATTTGATTATATAATGAACATAGTCCAGAACCATACATGCTCCATATATAAGACAGTCAGAATCCCACAGTATATTATTGTGTCA